>JAQNBH010000015.1:1731436-1739922 GCA_028752905.1 Cladorhizidae sp. MBARI D1340-BT2
ACCATAGATACATTAAATGCACGATAAATTCACCCCAGGTGTAACATGGCTTGTGGGCAGGGTAAATTTAACCCACACAGCCTGCAAGACTGTGGGAAACAAAGTAGCAGCCAAAGCTGGATCTGGCATGGTCACAAGACCTGCCCAAATCTCATGTCCACCCCCCGATAGATTCCCCATTGTCAATCCCTACTATGACCCCTAATTACTGCCCACTACAACACGACAAACCCCAACCCACTACAACATCACCCCAACATCCCCAACTCATCCCCACACCACCATTAAAACCCTAGGATAATCTAACAGAACTCACATTAGTAAGTACTGCATTTACACTTGCACTCTATATTTCTTGACCAGAGGATCATAAAACCTCCTGTGGTGGTGCACCTTGCAGTGCTTTAAGTCCTTCACCGCCACTTTACATGCATAGGAGTTGCACAACTGCAGGATGATCAAAGAATATAAGATTTTTCGGTGAGAATCTCCCTTTAACTTATAGAACATATTAACTTACTGGACATATTAGTGAAATTAGACCTAACTGTTTTAACAGCATCCTTGTCCTCCCTCTGCTGGATAAGACAGAGGGGTAGGTAGCATTTTGGGAATGGTCAGGCAAAAGTGTGTGTGCAGGAGGGGGATACACGCACCTTATTGAAAAGAAATATCTTGGTAATTGAAAAGAATATATATATACCTGGAATAAACCTAGTTTGAAATGAGTTCACAAGTTCGCGAACACTTGGAGTCTGTGCTCATTGTTCCTCACAAATTCATTTGCAATTGTGACTAGATCAAGGCGATCCAAAGCTTCTTTGTAGTATCATTAGATGATTAAGTCTATCCTGTTTCATTGTACTTCGTAAGTATGTTTTAATTCTTTTCATGCAGGAAAAACATCTTTCACTTGCAGCATGCATAGCAGGCATGACAAGGATTAGACGGACAAACCAGCACACCTGCTTAAAAAATGGACGTTGACTATCAGAAAGATTGCGAAGAAAAGTCAAGATATCTTTCAGTGTTATAGTTCCAGCTGACTCACGTGAGCTAAAACTCGAACTAAAAGCTTGAAATGGAGTTGAAAGCTCACTCTTATTGCATAAGGACTTAACTCAGCAGTACAGCTTTTACAAACAACAAGATTTTGGTAAACAGCATATCCAAGCTGGCTGATCAAAGCTATCTTGAATTGCTGAAATGGCCAAGTCTATTGCTTCAAAGTAAAAGCAACGATAATAATCTTCAACTGCAGTGTACTGATGAGATTTTCTATTCTCAAAATGCTTTGAAGCTTTTCGATTCCGAAAAACGTTACTTTTCGGGACAACCTAAAAAATAGGTGGAGTATAATCCTTTAGAGATCTTGAGTAAATAGCTACAGTGCAAGATGAATGAAAGTGCATAGGAAAGAACCACTAATGTACATAATGGCCAGGGAATGGAATAAAACCACCATCAGTTGGCCAGGTATTTGACCAAGCTAGGTTGGCATGGATGCCAAGAGATATTATTATCTGGTGTTTTTATTGTATTAGTATTTAACTCTTTAGACTAAACCAAGTGGATTAAGGCATTATGCAAACATGGCTCTAGTGTACAGCTCAGTTAAAATAAGTTCAACTAGTTATTTACTTTGAAATGGATCATAAATACATTGTCCTGATAATGCAAACTCTATTTTGCCTTTATTGCTGGTGGTTGAGCCTCATGATTTTTCTAGCACTGTGAATTTTAATGCTACAGTAACATTTATAATACAGTGTCAGTGACCACATGAACAAGGTGGCTGGCATCACTAGATGCCATGATTGGCAGTGCTGAATCACTTATAGTCCTGGACTCCTAGTCTAAATTGTGATAAATGCAAAAAATCTCAGGACTGTCCTGGACCATGGATGGTTGGCATGTAGCTATGTTTTAGATTTAAAATAATGCCTTGCTACTATAGCTATATTATAGCTGTGATGCAGTACAGATAAACCTAAGCTAGCTATAATGCTCAGCTCAGTTTTGAATAGATATATACCTCTCACCTTTGCCTTTTCCAAATTTCCGCTTTGGAAACTTGTAGAGCCTATTAGGCTGGAATTGGTCGCTGTTTTGAGTTACTCGTGGCTATGATTAGCTCGCTATACTAAAATAGCATGCGCAAAAATGTAGGGGCGTGGTTTGGTGGGCTTAATTTGAATTTAAGACTAGAGCTGGCTGGAGAAGAGTCTGAGAGTGCTCTCAGTACAGATTAGAAAGTTGCTTGATAACTGGAGGTTGACTTTGGTCCGGCAGCTGCCAGGTCTGACAGACCAGTTCTACCCCCCCTGTAAGGACATGTATATTCTACTTTCCTCCAAGAATTCTCTCTGCAATAATAACAAATAACTTAAATACTTGCCTTTCATGGTAAGTATATATATTTGGACGTATAAGTTAGCTATAGTTGTAACACATTACATACTTTCCGTATGTTTGTATGAACCTCGGTTCATTCAGAGTCACTTCATTTATTTACAAGACCCCACATCAATTTTATCCTCATTCTCTTGTACCAATGAGTGGCCAAGTAGAGCAAGTGAAAGTGATAATCTTCCAAAGAGGAGGAAGGTGTGTTATTGGGGAAGATGCTATTGAGCTGTTAAGTCTATTGGCTAGGTAATTAGGTACGAGTAGGAGGAAAAACTGATGGACAGGTTTTCCTCGTGCTCATACGTGTGTCTATGTGTGTCTAGACTGTATAACTGGACATCAATCTGGCCTACTCTGTGATTATGGACCTAAGGTGACGGGTTACAAGTTGTTACAAGACTGACCCTTTACCGAATTGCTGCACTATATATAGCGCGGAGCAAATGTTTTCCCCTTTTATTCTTTACAGGTCAAAGATACAGAGATACACTTTTGAGACAGTGGAGAAGAACATAAGGACTTTCTAATTATATATTTGTAAATGTTGGGCATGGATGTGGGGCGGTTACGCTCAGATAACTTGCCATTGGCCAGTTATGGAGACTTGTAGGAGCTCTGTCACGCTAGATAGCCATTTCTGGCAAGTATTATTGCTTATTCTCTGATTTTTCATGGCTATAATAAACGAGTCTCTCCGAGCCGCACTCAATAGGAACCTGCAGGTCTTTCAACCATTATATAATAAGACTTGGTATGGCCAATATTTGATGCAGAAAACCAAGATGCATCTTTTCCGCCTAATATGCCAGACATTGATACTTCAAACTTGGTGGTATTCAAACTTAATATTGCTTATAAAGTCTTATAAAGTCTTAATGTCTCCAAAGTGTTTATCTGAATCTTGAACCTGTAATAAAATATGGGGGATGAAACATTTGCTCATGAATATTCATATTAAACAGTAGCCCGCCACCTTAACCCTCTTCCTACTGAATTATAAACTGTTAAAATAGCATACTAATATTTAAACCTGTTTTACTCTAGGAATAATTAATATTTAATAAAAATCATGTACACAAACTTTATTGAGCAAGTGTAGAAGAATCTAAATATATTACGTTTGACCACATATTTCGCTTCTTTTTTTTGTGAAATTTTTTATATCATAAATCAATAAATATTAATTAGCAGAAATGATGTAGGGCACAAAAATGGAAATAGAAATAAGAACTCATTATGCTGTCATATTTGTAAAGGATTTTATCATTTCGTGGATGGTGACACTCTGCAAAACAGTCACGGTTGTTAGTAAAGCAGAGAAAGACCATGCATTTCACGCATTGTCTGTAAGCTTGTACTTCTTCTCAAACTTGCACAGACTCTAGACTGAATGCCTCTGGATCAGAGAGATCTATGACTTCATCTTCAGAAGAGCTAGATACATCCAAATCATAAAATCTATCTCTCTGGAACATGGCTATAACCTCATCTGTATCATACGGGTGAGAAGGACCTGCCAAAGACTCAGCCATGATGGTTGACTATTCCACAGAACTTGAGCACATGGTGTAAAGCCAGAACTGAGTAGAAGCTTCTAGTTGATTACTCCACAGAACTTGATCACATGTTCAAAGCGAGAATTGGGTAGAAGCTTATAGTTGATGACTCCACAGAACTTGATTGATCACATGGTCAAAGCCAGAACTGAGTAGAAGCTTCTAGTTGACTCCACAGAATCTGATCACATGGTCAAAGCCAGAACCGAGTTGAAGCTAATTGCTCCACAGAACTTGAGCACATGGTTACTGAGTAGAAGCTTCTAGAACAACTAGCCTGTTCACCAAAGCTAAGAACTAACTAGAATAGCTAGCCATCAATCCAGAACAGAATGGAAAATTCTAGAAGACCATCTACACATTTTACCCCTTTTTTCCCAATATACATGTATGTTGTAAGTTTTTATTTATTTAGCTACCTTGACCATTTTACTGTGTGTGTAGCAAGTATCAGGGTGAAATTCCTTGCCAATCATTATTATTTTTATTATTTTAAATCGATCATGGGCGATCAAAAACAATTATGGTGCACACATTTTACCACATTTTATCTACTTTATTTTCAATGTAACTTATATGTTGTAAGATTTTTTTGGTGTACAACAACCCTTCTACTAAGTGGGTAATTTTATTAATTTAAAAAATCGATCGTGGGCGATCAAAATTTATATGGTGCAGTAGGAAGAGGGTTAATGAATACTTGTACCTCTATACATGTACCTCTATACATGCACCTCTATATCTGTACCTCTATACATGCACCTCTATACCAGCACCCCTATACATGCACCCCTGTACATGCATTTCTATACCTGCACCTCTATTAGTGGAGGAGGAAGCTATTTTGTATTGGTCAGGCAAAAATTTAGGTAGAACATGAAAACAGAACTACTTTCAATGACAAAGGAATACTAATAAATTACAGTGGGTCATAAGTTTATTTAAAGCTACCAAAGATTTGAAGTCTGTGTTCACTACCACAAACAAATTCACTGGCAATATCGATAAGGTCTACTTTATCCAACATATCCTTGTAGATATTTAGAGTCATAATATGGTTCAACCTTGGTTGACTCATTGTACTACGTAAGTCGGGCTTCATAGCAGAAAAGCTTCTTTCACTGGCCGCATTTGTAGAAGGCAAAACAAGGATCAGACGGGCTATCCAGCAAACTTGCTTGTAAAAAAACCTTTGACCTCTAGGCAGAAAATATAGAATTTCGTGTAGAGTGATAATCTTGCTTTGTTCATTCCTGGGAAAGCTTGAACTGAAGACTTGCAATTGTGTTGAAAGCTCACTCTCATTGAAGTCATCACCATAAAAGTCAATGACAGCTTGCAAGTTAGTTGACTAGTCTTTCCTATTAACTGCTTTCATTAACACTTCCTCAAGGTTCTGGTAGACATCATACCCTGGCTGATCAAAACGATCTTGAATGCTTGAAATAGCAAAATCCAGTACTTCAAAATAGAGCTTGCGATAGTGATCTTCAACTGTAGGACTGTGGTAACCATCTCCTTCCCCCAACTTTGAACCTGCTTGGTGCTCTTCTTGGCAATGAGGGCTCTTCAACGTGTGTATGAACACATAAACATTGAACATGCTTATAAAATAGCTCAGACATCTCATCACTCCTCATTGCTTTTAAGGTTTTGACTCTATGATACGCAATAAATTGCGCTTCTGATGCAGACAGAGACTCTGTTTGCAATGTCTTGCTCAAATTATCTGTAATCTTTAAGATGCATTCACTGAGATGCAGACCAAACAGCAAATAAAACTTTGCCATTTGTGTTTTCACTCCAATTATTTACTGCTGATCGATTCACCTCAAACGGTCCACTGGGTAGGGCAAAATTTTCATATGCCCATGGGAGTATCTTCATCAAGATTTTCAAGCTTTATTCTATCAAACGCAGCATTTTGCTTTGGAGAATACTTTATCAGCTTACAAATCTCAAAAGCTGTTTCTAGGGCATCATTGCACACCTTGGATTGCTTTATACTGCTGATAGCCAAATTTAGAGCATGCCCATAGCAGTGTGTGTAGACTGCACGCTTTTCCTAGGGCTAGGGCTAGGGCTAGGGCTAGGGCTAGGGCTAGGGCTAGGGCTAGGGCTAGGGCTAGGGCTAGGGCTAGGGCTAGGGCTAGGGCTAGGGCTAGGGCTAGGGCTAGGGCTAGGGCTAGGGCTAGGGCTAGGGCTAGGGCTAGGGCTAGGGCTAGGGCTAGGGCTAGGGCTAGGGCTAGGGCTAGGGCTAGGGCTAGGGCTAGGGCTAGGGCTAGGGCTAGGGCTAGGGCTAGGGCTAGGGCTAGGGCTAGGGCTAGGGCTAGGGCTAGGGCTAGGGCTAGGGCTAGGGCTAGGGCTAGGGCTAGGGCTAGGGCTAGGGCTAGGGCTAGGGCTAGGGCTAGGGCTAGGGCTAGGGCTAGGGCTAGGGCTAGGGCTAGGGCTAGGGCTAGGGCTAGGGCTAGGGCTAGGGCTAGGGCTAGGGCTAGGGCTAGGGCTAGGGCTAGGGCTAGGGCTAGGGCTAGGGCTAGGGCTAGGGCTAGGGCTAGGGCTAGGGCTAGGGCTAGGGCTAGGGCTAGGGCTAGGGCTAGGGCTAGGGCTAGGGCTAGGGCTAGGGCTAGGGCTAGGGCTAGGGCTAGGGCTAGGGCTAGGGCTAGGGCTAGGGCTAGGGCTAGGGCTAGGGCTAGGGCTAGGGCTAGGGCTAGGGCTAGGGCTAGGGCTAGGGCTAGGGCTAGGGCTAGGGCTAGGGCTAGGGCTAGGGCTAGGGCTAGGGCTAGGGCTAGGGCTAGGGCTAGGGCTAGGGCTAGGGCTAGGGCTAGGGCTAGGGCTAGGGCTAGGGCTAGGGCTAGGGCTAGGGCTAGGGCTAGGGCTAGGGCTAGGGCTAGGGCTAGGGCTAGGGCTAGGGCTAGGGCTAGGGCTAGGGCTAGGGCTAGGGCTAGGGCTAGGGCTAGGGCTAGGGCTAGGGCTAGGGCTAGGGCTAGGGCTAGGGCTAGGGCTAGGGCTAGGGCTAGGGCTAGGGCTAGGGCTAGGGCTAGGGCTAGGGCTAGGGCTAGGGCTAGGGCTAGGGCTAGGGCTAGGGCTAGGGCTAGGGCTAGGGCTAGGGCTAGGGCTAGGGCTAGGGCTAGGGCTAGGGCTAGGGCTAGGGCTAGGGCTAGGGCTAGGGCTAGGGCTAGGGCTAGGGCTAGGGCTAGGGCTAGGGCTAGGGCTAGGGCTAGGGCTAGGGCTAGGGCTAGGGCTAGGGCTAGGGCTAGGGCTAGGGCTAGGGCTAGGGCTAGGGCTAGGGCTAGGGCTAGGGCTAGGGCTAGGGCTAGGGCTAGGGCTAGGGCTAGGGCTAGGGCTAGGGCTAGGGCTAGGGCTAGGGCTAGGGCTAGGGCTAGGGCTAGGGCTAGGGCTAGGGCTAGGGCTAGGGCTAGGGCTAGGGCTAGGGCTAGGGCTAGGGCTAGGGCTAGGGCTAGGGCTAGGGCTAGGGCTAGGGCTAGGGCTAGGGCTAGGGCTAGGGCTAGGGCTAGGGCTAGGGCTAGGGCTAGGGCTAGGGCTAGGGCTAGGGCTAGGGCTAGGGCTAGGGCTAGGGCTAGGGCTAGGGCTAGGGCTAGGGCTAGGGCTAGGGCTAGGGCTAGGGCTAGGGCTAGGGCTAGGGCTAGGGCTAGGGCTAGGGCTAGGGCTAGGGCTAGGGCTAGGGCTAGGGCTAGGGCTAGGGCTAGGGCTAGGGCTAGGGCTAGGGCTAGGGCTAGGGCTAGGGCTAGGGCTAGGGCTAGGGCTAGGGCTAGGGCTAGGGCTAGGGCTAGGGCTAGGGCTAGGGCTAGGGCTAGGGCTAGGGCTAGGGCTAGGGCTAGGGCTAGGGCTAGGGCTAGGGCTAGGGCTAGGGCTAGGGCTAGGGCTAGGGCTAGGGCTAGGGCTAGGGCTAGGGCTAGGGCTAGGGCTAGGGCTAGGGCTAGGGCTAGGGCTAGGGCTAGGGCTAGGGCTAGGGCTAGGGCTAGGGCTAGGGCTAGGGCTAGGGCTAGGGCTAGGGCTAGGGCTAGGGCTAGGGCTAGGGCTAGGGCTAGGGCTAGGGCTAGGGCTAGGGCTAGGGCTAGGGCTAGGGCTAGGGCTAGGGCTAGGGCTAGGGCTAGGGCTAGGGCTAGGGCTAGGGCTAGGGCTAGGGCTAGGGCTAGGGCTAGGGCTAGGGCTAGGGCTAGGGCTAGGGCTAGGGCTAGGGCTAGGGCTAGGGCTAGGGCTAGGGCTAGGGCTAGGGCTAGGGCTAGGGCTAGGGCTAGGGCTAGGGCTAGGGCTAGGGCTAGGGCTAGGGCTAGGGCTAGGGCTAGGGCTAGGGCTAGGGCTAGGGCTAGGGCTAGGGCTAGGGCTAGGGCTAGGGCTAGGGCTAGGGCTAGGGCTAGGGCTAGGGCTAGGGCTAGGGCTAGGGCTAGGGCTAGGGCTAGGGCTAGGGCTAGGGCTAGGGCTAGGGCTAGGGCTAGGGCTAGGGCTAGGGCTAGGGCTAGGGCTAGGGCTAGGGCTAGGGCTAGGGCTAGGCTAGGGCTA
>JAQNBH010000015.1:1740022-2165116 GCA_028752905.1 Cladorhizidae sp. MBARI D1340-BT2
CAGCACATACATCTGTGAGCAGTTTTTTTCAAGGATCAAGTAAACCAAGTCCAAAGTACCGGAATTTGATCTCTGATGCGCACTTGGAAGACACTGTGAGAGTGGCTTCTTCCCATCTCAAGCCTGATATCGATGTCATCATGGAACAGCAAAAGCAATTCCATGTTTCACACTGATTGTGATTACTTCGTGCAACTGTAATGTGTTTTCTGCTTCACATGTATCAGAAATACAGAAGCAAAAATTTTCTTGTCCTATCCCCCCCCCCTCCCAATGGCCTCCGGTCCTCGACACACTCAAGGTAGTCTCCACCGGCCCCTGGGCTAAAAATTTGGGAAACACTGCGAGTCTATGGGATGAGTATTTTCATCAGGTGATAAAATGCGAGTAAGTGGTCAAGCATGCAGGTTGAAAAAAAAGTCGGGTTGAAAAAAATTTCCTTCCAACTCAGACAATTTTTTTCAACCAACAAGTATGACCAGCGAGTATGACAAGTTACTCACATTCTAGTGCTTCACTGTTTAACCGCGTCATTAAAAATTCCATTATAACAAGTGGGGTGGAGTTATTTTCAAGTACAGTACACGAGAGAAAAAACACGTGGAGCTTGGACTCGAGGTTTGAAATTATCTGCCCTAAGGCAGAGCGGAGTCTTGGCCACCAGATCATGAAAACAATCTAGTCTGCTACGCTTTGCCAATTGGAGTTCATGCTTCACGATCTCTAGGCCTATATTCGATGTTAAGGCCATGTTTAGCTTACTATTGACTTTTGTGCCACTCCTGCTCTTATAGAAACAAGGACAAATGGAGTGTAGAAGCTTTACCCGAGCTTAAGGAAGCTCGAGACAGGGTTGATGCCTAGTACTAACAATGAAGACAAGAAAAAAACTAACTATAATTTTGTACATGAATAATTTTCATTGTGTATACATGTATATCTAGCTAGCTTATCTTGTTAGATAAGAGTTATAAGGTTTAGGTATGGTAGTAGGGGATTGTTATAAGCAGTGCCAAACAAGTTTAGGGGGAGACAGTTGCATTTTGGGGGGGGGGGGGGGGGGGGGAATAACCCACATGCTTTTTTGTGTGTGTGTGTGTGTGTGGTTACCACTTTATAACTCCATAGATTATGTAAACTTCATGTTATGGACTTGATATAATATAGCTCAAAAGATAGGTCTCTCTTTGTGCTCTCTGTTGATACTAAAATATTTTTCATAAGTATAACTATAGCCTAGTTAAGGGAGCTACAAGTGGAGGGCCCCTCAAAAACCTTAATGCCTGCAACCTCCACATAAATAACTTAAGTTCGAAAGATTGGTACCAGTGGCTAGAGGAAGCCCTACTCTATGCAATGAGTGTTCTCATTAGGCGTTAAAATGTAAGTACGTAGTCAAGCACGCGGGTGGAAAATGAAAATCCATAAAACTCATTTTGCACCCGCGCGCAACACGGAGTTATTTATGTGGAGGTTTCAGGCATTCAGGTTTTGAGGTCCCTCCACTTTAGGTCTAGTAACTTGCCTATAGTTATACTTATGAAAAATATTTTAGTATCAAATGAGAGCAGACACAGAGACCTATCTTTTGAGCTAATGTATATATCAAGTCCATATCATGAAGTTTGCAGAATCTATGGAGTTCTCAAGTGGTAACCATAAGTTTTGGGGGGAAAATTAAAAAATGCAACTGTCCCCCCCCCCCCCCCCCCCCCCCCCCCCCCCCCCACCTTAAAAATAACAAGCTACATGTATTCTGAAGGGATCAACTGATCCCTACATGTCACTGCTGTCCTACCGGTCAACACCTCTACCCTGGTGTGGATTATCTCCAGCCGAGCTACTGATGGGAAGGCAACTGCGATCAAATATTCCCCAGACAACCGAGACTCTCATACCACAGTGGCCATACCTGAATGATTTCCGACTGGCAAACTGCAAGCTCAAACAGAAACAGAGAATGGACTATGATGCTCGTCATGGTACCCGACCACTTGCTGACATTCCTGAGGACACCAGACTCTGGGTGACAACCTCCAACACCCGATCAACAGGACTTTTAATCACTCATGCAGAGACCCCGAGGTCCTACCTGGTGGAGACACCAACTGGAGATGTTCGACGCAATCGAGTTCACATGACAGTGAGACCGGACCCACAGCCATCTGGAGTCATGGATGCAACACCATCTCGTAAACGAAGCCCAATCATGACTAGATCTCGGAAGTAGGTATTTTTTATTTGCTTTGCTTTCAGAGACATCTCTGATTTTTACATATTGTGTAGAAAACATGTCGGGCTACAAATTTGACCAATAATTCATTTCAATATCAGGAGAGCTACAAGGTCAAATTCAAGGTCAAACTATGGGTCAAAAGGTCATCACATTTTAACTTACCCCTACAAAAAAATTATAGCAGATTTAGAATCCCTGGGGCATTTCCTTTCCAGAGAGATCAATCTCATCGAGATCGGTCAAGTGGTTGCAGAGTTATGGACGTTCAAAAGTAAGTATGATTGAGTTTATACAGCTTTCCCTGCCAAAATCAGCACAGACACCAAATTTGAGAAAAATCTGAGGGGGTAGCAGACCTGCCAACTAACCTGATGCTGCCGGGTGTCACCAGATTTCAACGCTAATCTCCAGATCTCCCGATTAATATCCAATTCACTCGACTTTCTGAGGAATTGATTTTTCAAAGATCAGATCAGGGTTCAGGTTCAAAATATATATATTACATTATACCCTCGCATATCCGATCCTTTGATTATCTGAACGCTCGGATTATCTGAACTCCAGATTAAATAATATACCTGGTAATGGTCGTCGATCTGCAAAATTGTTTACGTAACTTGCACGTGGCGAGTAGTTTTGTCCATCCAGCCATTCTAAGCAAGATATCAAATGGAGCCAGTCTAGCTGGACTAGCAGAAGAGTAAGGCATAGGGAAGTTGACAATAACGGAGATAAAAAAGAACGAAGCCAAACTTCGAGTGTTCGCAGGCAACCTTGACTGTCAGGGGGATAAGTTCAGCTCGCAAAGTCATGCTCCTTGCTAAAGACGAACAACTAGAAAATGCTTTATATCTGTGGTTCGTTCAGAAACGCGAGCAAGCCCCAGGCACTGCAATCAGTGGACTATTTGCTCAGTGAAAATACAACATTATGAATATAAATAACATGAAAAAATATGTATGTAAAACAGCATGCCAGTTATACTGAGGACCTAAATCCTTCTGGTACAAGGAAGTGAGCTTCTTATTATCCAAAGGACCAGCAGATTAATAGGATATTGAAAATAGTTCCAACGTGATTCAGTACATTCATGAATATTTGTGGTTTTTTGCATATCCGAACTACCTTGTCAGCGTTTCAAATACCTATTTCGTGTCGCTGAGGTAGTTGTCCTCCCTTACAGTAATGCTGGAGAGGAATGACACTTGAGCATTGTCGGAAAGAAAAAGAAGGACGCTCGGCAATGAAGCTCGATGGCACTTTGTCAAGCATTCTAGCCATGAAGCTAGCATTCCCTGAATCTGAAGTTCCCTGTTACCGCTGGGTGCATGATGAAAGGGCAACTTCTTGCTATAATCAGAATCATTAAACTGATATCAGTGTGTTATTTGGAGGGGGAAATTAATTTAGTATGCTTAGCATGCTATGTTATGATTTGATACAAATGATAACCAGATTTTATACGATTTTTGGGGGGATCTCCAGATTTTCATGACTCTGGGGTTGGCAGGTCTGGGGTAGTGTTAACATTATTGGGTGAGCACATAGACTGTCCAAGGCTATATTCAATACTAGCATGTAAAGTGAGCACTCCAAGGCTATATTCAATACTAGCATGTGAAATGAGCACACAGACTGTCCAAGGCTATATTCAATACTAGCATGTGAAGTGAGCACACAGACTGTCCAAGGCTATATTCAATACTAGCATGTGAAGTAAGAACACAGACTGTCCAAGGCTATATTCAATACTAGCATGTGAAGTGAGCACACAGACTGTCCAAGGCTATATTAAATAAGCATGTGAAGTGAGCACACTGACTGTCTAAGGCTATATTCAATACTAGCATGTGAAGTGAGCACACAGACTGTCCAAGGCTATATTCAATACTAGCATGTGAAGTGAGCACACAGACTGTCCAAGGCTATATTCAATATACTAGCATGTGAAGTGAGCACACAGACTGTCCAAGGCTATATTCAATACTAGCATGTGAAGTGAGCACACAGACTGTCCAAGGATATATTCAATACTAGCATGTGATGTGAGTACACAGACTGTCCAAGGCTATATTCAATACTAGCATGTGAAGTGAGCACACAGACTGTCCAAGGATATATTCAATACTAGCATGTGAAGTACGCACACAGACTGTCCAAGGCTATATTCAATAATAGCATGTGAAGTGAGCACACAGACTGTCCAAGGATATATTCAACACTAGCATGTGAAGTGAGCACACAGACTGTCCAAGGACATATTCAATACTAGCATGTAAAGTGAGCACACAGACTGTCCAAGGCTATATTCAATACTAGCATGTGAAGTGAGCACAGACTGTCCAAGGCTATATTCAATACTAGCATGTGAAGTGAGTACACAGACTGTCCAAGGCTATATTCAATACTAGCATGTGAAGTGAGCACACAGACTGTCCAAGGCTATATTCAATACTAGCATGTGAAGTGAGCACACAGACTGTCCAAGGCTATATATATTCAATACTAGCATGTGAAGTGAGCACACAGACTGTCCAAGGCTATATTCAATACTAGCATGTGAAGTGAGCACACAGACTGTCCAAGGCTATATTCAATAATAGCATGTGAAGTGAGCACACAGACTGTCCAAGGATATATTCAATACTAGCATGTGAAGTGAGCACACAGACTGTCCAAGGACATATTCAATACTAGCATGTAAAGTGAGCACACAGACAGTCCAAGGCTATATTCAATACTAGCATGTGAAGTGAGCACAGACTGTCCAAGGCTATATTCAATACTAGCATGTGAAGTGAGCACACAGACTGTCCAAGGATATATTCAATACTAGCATGTGAAGTGAGCACACAGACTGTCCAAGGCTATATTCAATACTAGCATGTGAAGTAAGAACACAGACTGTCCAAGGCTATATTCAATACTAGCATGTGAAGTGAGCACACAGACAGTCCAAGGCTATATTCAATACTAGCATGTGAAGTGAGCACAGACTGTCCAAGGCTATATTCAATACTAGCATGTAAAGTGAGCACACAGACTGTCCAAGGACATATTCAATACTAGCATGTGAAGTGAGCACAGACTGTCCAAGGCTATATTCAATACTAGCATTTGAACTGAGCACACAGACTGTCCAAGGCTATATTCAATACTAGCATGTGAAGTAAGCACACAGACTGTCCAAGGCTATATTCAATACTAGAATGTGAAGTGAGCACACAGACTGTCCAAGGATATATTCAATACTAGCATGTGAAGTGAACACTCAGACTGTCCAAGGACATATTCAATACTAGCATGTAAAGTGAGCACACAGACAGTCCAAGGCTATATTCAATATACTAGCATGTGAAGTGAGCACAGACTGTCCAAGGCTATATTCAATACTAGCATGTGAACTGAGCACACTGACTGTCCAGGCTATATTCAATACTAGCATGTGAAGTGAACACAGACTGTCCAAGGCTATATTCAATACTAGCATGTAAAGTGAGCACACAGACTGTCCAAGGACATATTCAATAATAGCATGTGAAGTGAGCACAGACTGTCCAAGGCTATATTCAATACTAGCATTTGAACTGAGCACACAGACTGTCCAAGGCTATATTCAATACTAGCATGTGAAGTAAGCACACAGACTGTCCAAGGATATATTCAATACTAGCATGTGAAGTGAGCACACAGACTGTCCAAGGATATATTCAATACTAGCATGTGAAGTGAGCACACAGACTGTCCAAAAGTGAGCACACAGACTGTCCAAGGATATATTCAATACCTGCATGTGAAGTGAGCACACAGACTGTCCAAGCTATATTCAATACTAGCATGTGAAGTGAACACTCAGACTGTCCAAGGCTATATTCAATACTAGCATGTGAAGTGAGCACTCAGACTGTCCAAGGCTATATTCAATACTAGCATGTGAACTGAGCACACAGACTGTCCATGGCTATATTCAATACTAGCATGTGAAGTGAGAACACAGACTGTCCAAGGCTATATTCAATACTAGCATGTGAAGTGAGCACACAGACTGTCCAAGGCTATATTCAATACTAGCATGTGAGGTGAGCACAGACTGTCCAAGGCTATATTTGTGGAAGACTCAAGCCTCCATTAAACTGAACAGTATTATTGTTATTAATTCTGGAATATAATTGTGTATCTTGTTTTCTTCGACTGTTTTGGTGACCCTCTGTGTTGTAATTGGTTTTGAGTTGGAAATTCTATGTTTTCTTGTCGGGTGTATATTTCATGTTAGATTTATATTAACTTATGGAACTCTATGGGAATCCTATGTGTTGAATTTCTGTGCGTGTATGTAAGATGGAATGATGTAATGTATGTGGGCTGGAAGGAGATAAAAAGGTCCTGCCAGCCACTGTTGAGACTCTCTCTCACTCAAGTTCTTAATAATTGTTATTTAAAGAGGACTTCTGACCACAGGCTGGGTGTAGTGTTTGACTTCCTGGGACTATATAGATCCAATTGAAGTAGCTGGAAAGGGTTTACTTTCCATGAGTGAAGTTCTGAAGACCTTTCAATCCTTCACAATATTTAATACTAGCATGTGAAGTGAGCACACAGACTGTCCAAGGCTATATTCAATACTAGCATGTGAAGTGAGCACACAGACTGTCCAAGGCTATATTCAATACTAGCATGTGAATTGAGCACACAGACTGTCCAAGACTATATTCAATACTAGCATGTGAAGTGACCACACAGACTGTCCAAGGCTATATTCAATACTAGCATGTGAAGTGAGCACACAGACTGTCCAAGGCTATATTCAATACTAGCATGTGAAGTGAGCACACAAACTGTCCAAGGCTATATTCATTACTATCATGTGAAGTGAGCACACAGACTGTCCAAGGCTATATTCAATACTAGCATGTGAAGTGAGCACACAGACTGCCCAAGGCTATATTCAATACTAGCATGTGAAGTGAGCACACAGACTGTCCAAGGCTATATTCAATACTAGCATGTGAAGTGAGCACACAGACTGTCCAAGGCTATATTCAATACTAGCATGTGAAGTGAGCACACAGACTGTCCAAGGCTATATTCAATACTAGCATGTGAAGTGAGCACACAGACTGTCCAAGGCTATATTCAATACAAGCATGTGAAGTGAGCACACAGACTGTCCAAGGCTATATCCAATACTAGCATGAGAAGTGAGCACACAGACTGTCCAAGGCTATATTCAATACTAGCATGTGAAGTGAGCGCACAGACTCTCTAAGGCTATATTCAATACTAGCATGTGAAGTGAGCACACAGACTCTCCAAGGCTATTATTCAATACTAACATGTGAAGTGAGCACACAGACTGTCCAAGGCTATATTCAATACTAGCATGTGAAGTGAGCACAGACTGTCCAAGGCTATATTCAATACTAGCATGTGAAGTGAGCACACAGATTGTCCAAGGCTATATTCAATACTAGCATGTGAAGTGAGCACACAGACAGTCCAAGGCTATATTCAATACTAGCATGTGAAGTGAGCACACAGACAGTCCAAGGATATATTCAATACTAGCATGTGAAGTGAGCACACAGACTGTCCAAGGATGGATATATTCAATACTAGCATGTGAAGTGAGCACACAGACTGTCCAAGTATATATTCAATACTAGCATGTGAAGTGAGCACACAGACTGTCCAAGCTATATTCAATACTAGCAAGTGAAGTGAACACTCAGACTGTCCAAGGGCTATATTCAATACTAGTATGTGAAGTTACCACTCAGACTATTCCAAGGCTATATTCAATATTAGCATGTGAAGTGAGCACACAGACTGTCCAAGGCTATATTCAATACTAGCATGTGAAGTGAGCACACAGACTGTCCAAGGCTATATTCAATACTAGCATGTGAAGTGAGCACACAGACTGTCCAAGGCTATAATTATTCAATACTAGTATGTGAAGTGAGCACACAGACTGTCCAAGGCTATATTCAATACTAGCATGTGAAGTGAGCGCACAGACTGTCCAAGGCTATATTCAATACTAGCATGCACACAGACTGTCCAAGGTTATATTCAATACTAGCATGTGAAGTGAGCACACCGAGCTCTATTCAATACTAGCATGTGAAGGGAGCACACAGACTGGACTCTACCTCATGAGAAAAGGGATGATTTGAAAAACTGATTATTCATACGATAGAGAAAGTAAAGAGCTTTCAGATGATATAAAAATTATTTACTAATGATAATAAAATAAATGGAATTTCTAGTGCTCCTGAGCACTTCCAAAAGAGGATGTCTGCAATTCTCAATGGCCTAGAAGGAGTTGTGTGTCAAATGGACGATGTATTAGTATTTGGCAGAGACAAGACAGAACATGACACAAGGCTCACAGCTGTATTCAAACGCATCGAGTCTGCTGGTGCTACTTTAAACCCCGTTAAATGAGAATTTTCACGAAAGACACTGAAGTTCCTAGGACACATCCTAGATGAAGATGGTATTCGAGCAGATCCTGAGAAGAGTACCGCAATCCGAGAGATGAACCCCCCTACAAATATCTCAGAGATACGGAGGTTTATGGGAATGGTTAACCAGCTAGGGAAATTTTCCAAAAACCTTGCTACTCTGACACAACCGTTACGCGAACTATTGAACAAGAAACAAGCTTGGATTTGGCGCCCAAGTCAAGAACAAGCCTTCACAGAAGTGAAAGAGGAGTTATCCAAGGCAACTACCCTTGCCCTGTTTGATGTCCAAAAGGAGTCAAAGATCTCGGCAGATGCTTCAGCCTATGGATTGGGAGCAGTTCTCCTACAAATGACTGATTCAGATTGGAAGCCAGTCGCTTATGCTTCTCGATCCTTATCTGAGACGGAACGCAGGTATGCACAAATAGAGAAGGAGGCACTTGCCATTACATGGGCCTGCGAGAAATTCTCTATGTATGAGCGATTTTTAATCGAAACTGACCACAAACCTCTCGTACCACTTCTTGGATTGAAACACTTAGACAACCTCCCTCCTAGAATTCGACTACGTCTCACACAATTTGATTACTCAATCGAAAGGGAAGCACTTATACACTGCAGATACCTTGTCACGAGCACCACTCCCTTCCTATGTAGACTCAACCTTGGGAGAGCTAGCTGAAATAGCCATGGAAGCATGTATTGCCCACCTGCCAGCTGGACAGAATCGACTCAATGAGTATCAAGAAGCTCAAGCCTCAGATCACCTATGCTCACTGGTGATCAAGTACTGCTTTACAAGTTGGCCTGTCAAGGGAAAAGTAGACGAGGCACTCGCTCCCTACTGGGAAGCCCAAGGAGCTCTTACCCTACATAGGAACCTTCTTCTACATGGGACTAGAATTGTCGTACCTGCATCAATGCAGCGAGAGACGTCAGCGAAACTTCATGAGGGACATCACGGAATTGAGAGATGTAGACAAAGAGCCAGAATTTCAGTATGGTGGCCTGGTCTGTCCAATCAAATTGGAAAGTTGTTGAAAAACTCTAAACATTGTACGAAAGAGAGCACACCTTGAAAGGAGCCTCTGATGCCAACTGCTCTTCCTGACTACCCCTGGCAAAAGATAGAGACTCACCAGTTTTCACTCGATGGAACCACTAATATGATTGTGGTTGATTACTTCTCCAGATATCCAGAAGTGATAAACTGATGTCTACAACATCATCAGGAGTCATATCTGTCCTCAAGTCTCTCTTCTCAAGAGATGGCATTCCTGAAGAAGTGATAAGTGACAATGGACCGCAGTATGCATCTCAAGAATTCTGTGAGTTTGCAAAGAAGTAGTACAGTTTCAAGCATACTACTAGCAGCCCTCATTTTCCTCAAAGCAATGGACATGCTGAAAGAGCCGTCCAGACCGCAAAGAAGCTGTTGAAGGGATCAACTGATCCCTACATGTCACTGCTGTCCTACCAGTCAACACCTCTACCCTGGTGTGGATTATCTCCAGCCGAGCTACTGATGGGAAGGCAACTCCGATCAAATATTCCCCAGACAACCAAGACTCTCATACCACAGTGGCCATACCTGAATGACTTCAGACTGGCAAACAGCAAGCTCAAACAGAAACAGAGAATGGACTATGATGCTCGTCATGGTACCCGACCACTTGCTGACATTCCTGAGGACACCAGAGTCTGGTTGACAACCTCCAACAGATGTTCGACGCAATCGAGTTCACATGACAGTGAGACCGGACCCACAGCCATCTGGAGTCATGGATGCAACACCATCTCGTAAACGAAGCCCAATCATGACTAGATCTCGGAAGTAGGTATTTTTTATTTGCTTTGCTTTCAGAGACATCTCTGATTTTTACATATTGTGTAGAAAACATGTCGGGCTACAAATTTGACCAATAATTCATTTCAATAATAGGAGAGCTACAAGGTCAAATTCAAGGTCAAACTATGGCTCAAAAGTCATCACATTTTAACTTACCCCTACCAAAAAAAAATAGCAGATTTAGAATCCCTGGGGCATTTCCTTTCCAGAGAGATCAATCTCATCAAGATCGGTCAAGTGGTTGCAGAGTTATGGACGTTCAAAAGTAAGTATGATTGAGTTTATACAGCTTTCCCTGCCAAAATCAGCACAGACACCAAATTTGAGAAAAATCTGAGGGGGTAGCAGACCTGCCAACTCACCTGATGCTGCCGGGTGTCACCAGATTTCAACGCTAATCTCCAGATCTCCCGATTAATATCCAATTCAATCGACTTTCTGAGGAATTGATTTTTTAAAGATCAGATCAGGGTTCAGGTTCAAAATATATATATTACATTATACCCTCGCATATCCGATCCTTTGATTATCTGAACGCTCGGATTATCTGAACTCCAGATTAAATAATATACCTGGTAATGGTCGTCGATCTGCAAAATTGTTTACGTAACTTGCACGTGGCGAGTAGTTTTGTCCATCCAGCCATTCTAAGCAAGATATCAAATGGAGCCAGTCTAGCTGGACTAGCAGAAGAGTAAGGCATAGGGAAGTTGACAATAACGGAGATAAAAAAGAACGAAGCCAAACTTCGAGTGTTCGCAGGCAACCTTGACTGTCAGGGGGATAAGTTCAGCTCGCAAAGTCATGCTCCTTGCTAAAGACGAACAACTAGAAAATGCTTTATATCTGTGGTTCGTTCAGAAAAGCGAGCAAGCCCCAGGCACTGCAATCAGTGGACTATTTGCTCAGAGAAAATACAACATTATGAATATAAATAACATGAAAAAATATGTATGTAAAACAGCATGCCAATTACTGAGGACCTAAATCCTTCTGGTACAAGGAAGTGAGCTTCTTATGATCCAAAGGACCTGCAGATTAATAGGATATTGAAAATAGTTCCAACGTGATTCAGTACATTCATGAATATTTGTGGTTTTTTGCATATCCGAACTACCTTGTCAGCGTTTCAAATACCTATTTCGTGTCGCTGAGGTAGTTGTCCTCCCTTACAGTAATGCTGAATAGGAATGACACTTGACATTGTCGGAAAGAAAAAGACGGACGCTCGGCAATGAAGCTCGATGGCACTTTGTCAAGCATTCTAGCCATGAAGCTAGCATTCCCTGAATCTGAAGTTCCCTGTTACCGCTGGGTGCATGATGAAAGGGCAACTTCTTGCTATAATCAGAATCATTAAACTGATATCAGTGTGTTATTTGGAGGGGGAAATTTATTTAGTATGCTTAGCATGCTATGTTATGATTTGATACAAATGATAACCAGATTTTATACGATTTTTGGGGGGATCTCCAGATTTTCATGACTCTGGGGTTGGCAGGTCTGGGGTAGTGTTAACATTATTGGGTGAGCACATAGACTGTCCAAGGCTATATTCAATACTAGCATGTAAAGTGAGCACTCCAAGGCTATATTCAATACTAGCATGTGAAGTGAGCACACAGACTGTCCAAGGCTATATTCAATACTAGCATGTGAAGTTAGCACACAGACTGTCCAAGGCTATATTCAATATACTAGCATGTGAAGTAAGCACACAGACTGTCCAAGTCTATATTCAATACTAGCATGTGAAGTGAGCACACAGACTGTCCAAGGCTATATTCAATACTAGCATGTGAAGTGAGCACACAGACTGTCCAAGGCTATAATCAATACTAGCATGTGAAGTGAGCATGTAGACAGTCCAAGGCTATATTCAATACTAGCATGTGAAGTGAGCACACAGACTGTCCAAGGCTATATTCAATACTAGCATGTGAGGTGAGCACAGACTGTCCAAGGCTATATTTGTGGAGGACTCAAGCCTCCATTAAACTGAACAGTATTATTGTTATTAATTCTGGAATATAATTGTGTATCTTGTTTTCTTCGACTGTTTTGGTGACCCTCTGTGTTGTAATTGGTTTTGAGTTGGAAATTCTATGTTTTCTTGTCGGGTGTATATTTCATGTTAGATTTATATTAACTTATGGAACTCTATGGGAATCCTATGTGTTGAATTTCTGTACGTGTATGTAAGATGGAATGATGTAATGTATGTGGGCTGGAAGGAGATAAAAAGGTCCTGCCAGCCACTGTTGAGACTCTCTCTCACTCAAGTTCTTAATAATTGTTATTTAAAGAGGACTTCTGACCACAGGCTGGGTGTAGTGTTTGACTTCCTGGGACTATATAGATCCAATTGAAGTAGCTATATTCAATACTAGCATGTGAAGTGAGCACACAGACTGTCCAAGACTATATTCAATACTAGCATGTGAAGTGACCACACAGACTGTCCAAGGCTATATTCAATACTAGCATGTGAAGTGAGCACACAGACTGTCCAAGGCTATATTCAATACTAGCATGTGAAGTGAGCACACAGACTGTCCAAGGCTATATTCAATACTAGCATGTGAAGTGAGCACACAGACTGTCCAAGGCTATATTCAATACTAGCATGTGAAGTGAGCACACAGACTGCCCAAGGCTATATTCAATACTAGCATGTGAAGTGAGCACACAGACTGTCCAAGGCTATATTCAATACTAGCATGTGAAGTGAGCACACAGACTGTCCAAGGCTATATTCAATACTAGCATGTGAAGTGAGCACACAGACTGTCCAAGGCTATATTCAATACTAGCATGTGAAGTGAGCACACAGACTGTCCAAGGCTATATTCAATACAAGCATGTGAAGTGAGCACACAGACTGTCCAAGGCTATATCCAATACTAGCATGAGAAGTGAGCACACAGACTGTCCAAGGCTATATTCAATACTAGCATGTGAAGTGAGCGCACAGACTCTCTAAGGCTATATTCAATACTAGCATGTGAAGTGAGCACACAGACTCTCCAAGGCTATTATTCAATACTAACATGTGAAGTGAGCACACAGACTGTCCAAGGCTATATTCAATACTAGCATGTGAAGTGAGCACAGACTGTCCAAGGCTATATTCAATACTAGCATGTGAAGTGAGCACACAGATTGTCCAAGGCTATATTCAATACTAGCATGTGAAGTGAGCACACAGACTGTCCAAGGCTATATTCAATACTAGCATGTGAAGTGAGCACACAGACAGTCCAAGGATATATTCAATACTAGCATGTGAAGTGAGCACACAGACTGTCCAAGGATGGATATATTCAATACTAGCATGTGAAGTGAGCACACAGACTGTCCAAGGATATATTCAATACTAGCATGTGAAGTGAGCACACAGACTGTCCAAGGATATATTCAATACTAGCATGTGAAGTGAGCACACAGACTGTCCAAGCTATATTCAATACTAGCAAGTGAAGTGAACACTCAGACTGTCCAAGGCTATATTCAATACTAGCATGTGAAGTTACCACTCAGACTGTCCAAGGCTATATTCAATACTAGTATGTGAGCTGAGCACACAGACTGTCCAAGGCTATATTCAATACTAGCATGTGAAGTGAGCACACAGACTGTCCAAGGCTATATTCAATACTAGCATGTGAAGTGAGCACACAGACTGTCCAAGGCTATATTCAATACTAGCATGTGAAGTGAGCACACAGACTGTCCAAGGCTATATTCAATACTAGCATGTGAAGTGAGCACACAGACTGTCCAAGGCTATATTCAATACTAGCATGTGAAGTGAGCACACAGACTGTCCAAGGCTATATTCAATACTAGCATGTGAAGTGAGCACACAGACTGTCCAAGGCTATAATTATTCAATACTAGTATGTGAAGTGAGCACACAGACTGTCCAAGGCTATATTCAATACTAGCATGTGAAGTGAGCGCACAGACTGTCCAAGGCTATATTCAATACTAGCATGCACACAGACTGTCCAAGGCTATATTCAATACTAGCATGTGAAGTGAGCACACCGAGCTCTATTCAATACTAGCATGTGAAGGGAGCACACAGACTGGACTCTACCTCATGAGAAAAGGGATGATTTGAAAAACTGATTATTCATACGATAGAGAAAGTAAAGAGCTTTCAGATGATATAAAAATTATTTACTAATGATAATAAAATAAATGGAATTTCTAGTGCTCCTGAGCACTTCCAAAAGAGGATGTCTGCAATTCTCAATGGCCTAGAAGGAGTTGTGTGTCAAATGGACGATGTATTAGTATTTGGCAGAGACAAGACAGAACATGACACAAGGCTCACAGCTGTATTCAAACGCATCGAGTCTGCTGGTGCTACTTTAAACCCCGTTAAATGAGAATTTTCACGAAAGACACTGAAGTTCCTAGGACACATCCTAGATGAAGATGGTATTCGAGCAGATCCTGAGAAGAGTACCGCAATCCGAGAGATGAACCCCCCTACAAATATCTCAGAGATACGGAGGTTTATGGGAATGGTTAACCAGCTAGGGAAATTTTCCAAAAACCTTGCTACTCTGACACAACCGTTACGCGAACTATTGAACAAGAAACAAGCTTGGATTTGGGGCCCAAGTCAAGAACAAGCCTTCACAGAAGTGAAAGAGGAGTTATCCAAGGCAACTACCCTTGCCCTGTTTGATGTCCAAAAGGAGTCAAAGATCTCGGCAGATGCTTCAGCCTATGGATTGGGAGCAGTTCTCCTACAAATGACTGATTCAGATTGGAAGCCAGTCGCTTATGCTTCTCGATCCTTATCTGAGACGGAACGCAGGTATGCACAAATAGAGAAGGAGGCACTTGCCATTACATGGGCCTGCGAGAAATTCTCTATGTATGAGCGATTTTTAATCGAAACTGACCACAAACCTCTCGTACCACTTCTTGGATTGAAACACTTAGACAACCTCCCTCCTAGAATTCGACTACGTCTCACACAATTTGATTACTCAATCGAAAGGGAAGCACTTATACACTGCAGATACCTTGTCACGAGCACCACTCCCTTCCTATGTAGACTCAACCTTGGGAGAGCTAGCTGAAATAGCCATGGAAGCATGTATTGCCCACCTGCCAGCTGGACAGAATCGACTCAATGAGTATCAAGAAGCTCAAGCCTCAGATCACCTATGCTCACTGGTGATCAAGTACTGCTTTACAAGTTGGCCTGTCAAGGGAAAAGTAGACGAGGCACTCGCTCCCTACTGGGAAGCCCAAGGAGCTCTTACCCTACATAGGAACCTTCTTCTACATGGGACTAGAATTGTCGTACCTGCATCAATGCAGCGAGAGACGTCAGCGAAACTTCATGAGGGACATCACGGAATTGAGAGATGTAGACAAAGAGCCAGAATTTCAGTATGGTGGCCTGGTCTGTCCAATCAAATTGGAAAGTTGTTGAAAAACTCTAAACATTGTACGAAAGAGAGCACACCTTGAAAGGAGCCTCTGATGCCAACTGCTCTTCCTGACTACCCCTGGCAAAAGATAGAGACTCACCAGTTTTCACTCGATGGAACCACTAATATGATTGTGGTTGATTACTTCTCCAGATATCCAGAAGTGATAAACTGATGTCTACAACATCATCAGGAGTCATATCTGTCCTCAAGTCTCTCTTCTCAAGAGATGGCATTCCTGAAGAAGTGATAAGTGACAATGGACCGCAGTATGCATCTCAAGAATTCTGTGAGTTTGCAAAGAAGTAGTACAGTTTCAAGCATACTACTAGCAGCCCTCATTTTCCTCAAAGCAATGGACATGCTGAAAGAGCCGTCCAGACCGCAAAGAAGCTGTTGAAGGGATCAACTGATCCCTACATGTCACTGCTGTCCTACCAGTCAACACCTCTACCCTGGTGTGGATTATCTCCAGCCGAGCTACTGATGGGAAGGCAACTCCGATCAAATATTCCCCAGACAACCAAGACTCTCATACCACAGTGGCCATACCTGAATGACTTCAGACTGGCAAACAGCAAGCTCAAACAGAAACAGAGAATGGACTATGATGCTCGTCATGGTACCCGACCACTTGCTGACATTCCTGAGGACACCAGAGTCTGGTTGACAACCTCCAACAGATGTTCGACGCAATCGAGTTCACATGACAGTGAGACCGGACCCACAGCCATCTGGAGTCATGGATGCAACACCATCTCGTAAACGAAGCCCAACCATGACTAGATCTCGGAAGTAGGTATTTTTTATTTGCTTTGCTTTCAGAGACATCTCTGATTTTTACATATTGTGTAGAAAACATGTCGGGCTACAAATTTGACCAATAATTCATTTCAATAATAGGAGAGCTACAAGGTCAAATTCAAGGTCAAACTATGGCTCAAAAGTCATCACATTTTAACTTACCCCTACCACAAAAAATAGCAGATTTAGAATCCCTGGGGCATTTCCTTTCCAGAGAGATCAATCTCATCAAGATCGGTCAAGTGGTTGCAGAGTTATGGACGTTCAAAAGTAAGTATGATTGAGTTTATACAGCTTTCCCTGCCAAAATCAGCACAGACACCAAATTTGAGAAAAATCTGAGGGGGTAGCAGACCTGCCAACTAACCTGATGCTGCCGGGTGTCACCAGATTTCAACGCTAATCTCCAGATCTCCCGATTAATATCCAATTCAATCGACTTTCTGAGGAATTGATTTTTTAAAGATCAGATCAGGGTTCAGGTTCAAAATATATATATTACATTATACCCTCGCATATCCGATCCTTTGATTATCTGAACGCTCGGATTATCTGAACTCCAGATTAAATAATAAACCTGGTAATGGTCGTCGATCTGCAAAATTGTTTACGTAACTTGCACGTGGCGAGTAGTTTTGTCCATCCAGCCATTCTAAGCAAGATATCAAATGGAGCCAGTCTAGCTGGACTAGCAGAAGAGTAAGGCATAGGGAAGTTGACAATAACGGAGATAAAAAAGAACGAAGCCAAACTTCGAGTGTTCGCAGGCAACCTTGACTGTCAGGGGGATAAGTTCAGCTCGCAAAGTCATGCTCCTTGCTAAAGACGAACAACTAGAAAATGCTTTATATCTGTGGTTCGTTCAGAAAAGCGAGCAAGCCCCAGGCACTGCAATCAGTGGACTATTTGCTCAGAGAAAATACAACATTATGAATATAAATAACATGAAAAAATATGTATGTAAAACAGCATGCCAATTACTGAGGACCTAAATCCTTCTGGTACAAGGAAGTGAGCTTCTTATGATCCAAAGGACCTGCAGATTAATAGGATATTGAAAATAGTTCCAACGTGATTCAGTACATTCATGAATATTTGTGGTTTTTTGCATATCCGAACTACCTTGTCAGCGTTTCAAATACCTATTTCGTGTCGCTGAGGTAGTTGTCCTCCCTTACAGTAATGCTGAAGAGGAATGACACTTGAGCATTGTCGGAAAGAAAAAGACGGACGCTCGGCAATGAAGCTCGATGGCACTTTGTCAAGCATTCTAGCCATGAAGCTAGCATTCCCTGAATCTGAAGTTCCCTGTTACCGCTGGGTGCATGATGAAAGGGCAACTTCTTGCTATAATCAGAATCATTAAACTGATATCAGTGTGTTATTTGGAGGGGGAAATTAATTTAGTATGCTTAGCATGCTATGTTATGATTTGATACAAATGATAACCAGATTTTATACGATTTTTGGGGGGATCTCCAGATTTTCATGACTCTGGGGTTGGCAGGTCTGGGGTAGTGTTAACATTATTGGGTGAGCACATAGACTGTCCAAGGCTATATTCAATACTAGCATGTAAAGTGAGCACTCCAAGGCTATATTCAATACTAGCATGTGAAGTGAGCACACAGACTGTCCAAGGCTATATTCAATACTAGCATGTGAAGTTAGCACACAGACTGTCCAAGGCTATATTCAATATACTAGCATGTGAAGTAAGCACACACACTGTCCAAGTCTATATTCAATACTAGCATGTGAAGTGAGCACACAGTCTGTCCAAGGCTATATTCAATACTAGCATGTGAAGTGAGCACACAGACTGTCCAAGGCTATAATCAATACTAGCATGTGAAGTGAGCATGTAGACAGTCCAAGGCTATATTCAATACTAGCATGTGAAGTGAACACACAGACTGTCCAAGGCTATATTCAATACTAGCATGTGAAGTGAGCACACAGACTGTCCAAGGCTATATTCAATTACTAGCATGTGAAGTGAGCACACAGACTGTCCAAGGCTATATTCAATACTAGCATGTGAAGTGAGCACACAGACTGTCCAAGGCTATATTCAATACTAGCATGTGATGTGAGTACACAGACTGTCCAAGGCTATATTCAATACTAGCATGTGAAGTGAGCACACAGACTGTCCAAGGATATATTCAATACTAGCATGTGAAGTACGCACACAGACTGTCCAAGGCTATATTCAATACTAGCATGTGAAGTGAGCACACAGACTGTCCAAGGCTATATTCAATACTAGCATGTGATGTGAGTACACAGACTGTCCAAGGCTATATTCAATACTAGCATGTGAAGTGAGCGCACAGACTGTCCAAGGCTATATTCAATACTAGCATGCACACAGACTGTCCAAGGCTATATTCAATACTAGCATGTGAAGTGAGCACACAGAGCTGTATTCAATACTAGCATGTGAAGGGAGCACACAGACTGGACTCTACCTCATGAGAAAAGGGATGATTTGAAAAACTGATTATTCATACGATAGAGAAAGTAAAGAGCTTTCAGATGATATAAAAATTATTTACTAATGATAATAAAATAAATGGAATTTCTAGTGCTCCTGAGCACTTCCAAAAGAGGATGTCTGCAATTCTCAATGGCCTAGAAGGAGTTGTGTGTCAAATGGACGATGTATTAGTATTTGGCAGAGACCAGACAGAACATGATACAAGGCTCACAGCTGTACTCAAACGCATCGAGTCTGCTGGTGCTACTTTAAACCCCGTTAAATGAGAATTTTCACGAAAGACACTGAAGTTCCTAGGACACATCCTAGATGAAGATGGTATTCGAGCAGATCCTGAGAAGTCAAGAGTACCGCAATCCGAGAGATGAACCCCCCTACAAATATCTCAGAGATACGGAGGTTTATGGGGATGGTTAACCAGCTAAAGAAATTTTCCAAAAACCTTGCTACTCTGACACAACCCTAACGCGAGCTATTGAACAAGAAACAAGCTTGGATTTGGGGCCCAAGTCAAGAACAAGCCTTCACAGAAGTGAAAGAGGAGTTATCCAAGGCAACTACCCTTGCCCTGTTTGATGTCCAAAAGGAGTCAAAGATCTCGGCAGATGCTTCAGCCTATGGATTGGGAGCAGTTCTCCTACAAATGACTGATTCAGATTGGAAGCCAGTCGCTTATGCTTCTCGATCCTTATCTGAGACGGAACGCAGGTATGCACAAATAGAGAAGGAGGTATTTGCCATTACATGGGCCTGCGAGAAATTCTCTATGTATGAGCTTGGCAAACGATTCTCAATAGAAACTGACCACAAACCTCTCGTACCACTTCTTGGATTGAAACACTTAGACAACCTCCCTCCTAGAATTCTCCGCTTCAGACTACGTCTCACACAATTTGATTACTCAATCGAAAGGGAAGCACTTATACACTGCAGATACCTTGTCACGAGCACCACTCCCTTCCTATGTAGACTCAACCTTGGGAGAGCTAGCTGAAATAGCCATGGAAGCATGTATTGCCCACCTGCCAGCTGGACAGAATCGACTCAATGAGTATCAAGAAGCTCAAGCCTCAGATCACCTATGCTCACTAGTGATCAAGTACTGCTGTACAAGTTGGCCTGTCAAGGGAAAAGTAGACGAGGCACTCGCTCGCTACTGGGAAGCCCAAGGAACTCTTACCCTACATAGGAACCTTCTTCTACATGGGACTAGAATTGTCGTACCTGCATCAATGCAGCGAGAGACGTCAGCGAAACTTCATGAGGGACATCACGGAATTGAGAGATGTAGACCAAGAGCCAGAATTTCAGTATGGTGGCCTGGTCTGTCCAATCAAATTGGAAAGTTGGTGAAAAACTCTACACATTGTACGAAAGAGAGCACACGTTGAAAGGAGCCTCTGATGCCAACTGCTCTTCCTGACTACCCCTGGCAAAAGATAGAGACTCACCAGTTTTCACTCGATGGAACCACTTATATGATTGTGGTTGATTACTTCTCCAGATATTCAGAAGTGATAAAACTGATGTCTACAACATCATCAGGAGACATATCTGTCCTCAAGTCTCTCTTCTCAAGATATGGCATTCCTGAAGAAGTGATAAGTGACAATGGGCCGCAGTATGCATCTCAAGAATTCTGTGAGTTTGTAAAGAAGTAGTACAGTTTCAAGCATACTACTAGCAGCCCTCATTTTCGTCAAAGCAATGGACATGCTGAAAGAGCCGTCCAGACCACAAAGAAGCTGTTAAAGGGATTAACTGATCCCTACATGTCACTGCTGTCCTACCAGTCAACACCTCTACCCTGGTGTGGATTATCTCCAGCCGAGCTACTGATGGGAAGGCAACTTCGATCAAATATTCCCCAGACAACCGAGACTCTCATAACACAGTGGCCATACCTGAATGACTTCCGACTGGCAAACAGCAAGCTCAAACAGAAACAGAGAATGGACTATGATGCTCGTCATGGTACCCGACCACTTGCTGACATTCCTGAGGACACCAGACTCTGGGTGACAACCTCCAACACCCGATCACCAGGACGTGTAATCAATCATGCTGAGATCCCGAGGTCCTACCTGGTGGAGACACCAACTGGAGATGTTCGACGCAATCGAGTTCACCTGACAGTGAGACCGGACCCACAGCCATCTGGAGTCATGGATGCAACACCATCTCGTAAACGAAGCGCAATCATGACTAGTTCTCGGAAGTAGGTATTTTTTATTTGCTTTCAGAGACATCTCTGATTTTTACATATTGTGTAGAAAACATGTCGGGCTACAAATTTGACCAATAATTCATTTCAATATCAGGAGAGCTACAAGGTCAAATTCAAGGTCAAACTATGGGTCAAAAGGTCATCACATTTTAACTTACCCCTACAAAAAAATTATAGCAGATTTAGAATCCCTGGGGCATTTGCTTTCCAGAGAGATCAATCTCATCGAGATCGGTCAAGTGGTTGCAGAGTTATGGATGTTCAAAAGTAAGTATGATTGAGTTTATACAGCCAAACTCAGCAAATTTGAGAAAAATCTGAGGGGGGACCGGTAGTGTCAGGGGCATACCCAGCATAGAGCACTCAGATCGCGTGCACCCCCCCCCCCCCTAGAGTACAGAATGCCAAAAAACAAACAAAAAAAAAGTGTGGCCAAGAGTAATCCACATGGGCGCATGCAGTAACTAGAGAGCCACCTCGTGTTCCATGATGATAACGTCATAGACCGATTTGGAAAACTTAGAATGCTGCTACTCAATCCTCTCAACTAGTCCCATTAATCATTTATTTTTGTCATAATTCATAATTATGATGTACTTTATATAATGTAAATACCGTGATTTGATGGTTAGCTATATGGACATATTTCTAAGATATATTTTTTAATTGGTGCCAGCTATTCTGATCACAAATTGGTTTTCCGCATGCAGCAATACACTTAATTGAGCTATAATTGTACCCTATTCTATTTGGTTTGACTACAAAGGCCTTGGAGAGAGCACCCCCTCTCTAAATCCTGGGTATGCCCCTGAGTGTTAACATCATTGGGTGATTTGACATGGAATGACCCATTTACTAGAACTGGCAAAAAGTTTAGGTAATTACACACATTTCTGAGATGGTAGTATATTCAATATCAACAGCCCTTTTAATCTCATTACATATTTATTCATGTTATAATTATATATAATTATGTACCTGAAGCCATTCCTAAGGCCAGCCAGAGAAGAGGAAAAAAGAAAATTTTGTTGAAGCAAAGAGGCTGGAAATGAGCAGGGCCTGACAGCGAAGTACAACTCAAGTCTTCCGGACGATGAGAGCGAGGGATATGGGCGGCGCGGAGCTTCCTTGTTATTCCGCTTGCGCGACGTATGGATTAGGCTCTTATAAGTGTGCGGTTCTTAAATAATTATGCAGATGATGTTGTTCTTCTGGCGGACTCAGGGATGGAACTGCAAGCTGTGTCGAATGTGATACAGGCTTATGTGATAAGGTGGAAGATGAAGTTTAATATTTACTATTTATTATTTTGCTGTCATTATTTGTTTATTGTCTCACAAGCCCTTGCCAAGCCCCTTCTCTAGGTACTTCCTAGAACTAGGACTCCTTGTGTTCTGGGGTCATTACTGCTGTGTATGTATTCACTTTATTTTAATAATAAAGTTGGTTTTCACACACATAACAAGAAGAGCAACGTCATGGTGAGAAGGATGAATTGGAGGATTGGTGCGGAGATATTTGAAGAGGTCAAAGAATTCAAGTACCTGGCAGTGTGGTTTGATAGGAAGCTAAGGGGTGATGTTCAGTTAGAGGAGATGGCAAAGAAAGCAGAAAAGTGGGTTGGAAAGGTGAGATGGATGAATTGGCAGGTGGAAGTAGACAGAGGAAGAATAATGTAGTGTGGGAGCTTCTAGTGAGACCTAGTTTGGAGTATGCAGCCGAAGTGTGTTGGACAGGAGGACATAATGCTTACAAGAAGTTGGAGTCTGCACAGATGAGAGTGGGTAGGAGATTGTTGGGGGCAAGTAGTACAGTAGCAGGAGTGGCAGTACGGGGAGATTATTATGAGGTGGAGCAAGCTAGAGGAGGGAAGAGATAATAGTTGTGTTTGGTAAGAGAGTAGAGGTATTGGAACAGAGTAGATTGATGTAAATAAACTAAGTGAGGATGGAGGAATCAGATGGTGGGAAGAATATGAGATATTGAGGAGAAAATATGAGCTGAACAACGAGGTTGGGTCAGTACGTAAGTGGAAGGGGAAAGTGAGAAGGTGAGAAATACACAGCACATTGTGACCCTAAATTGAATATTACTAACTAGTAATAAATATTATATATATATAAATATATACATATTATATTATTTGAACATCTTTGCCAAGGCATCAATATCTTGTGGATCATTGTGTCTTCGAGTCATCATCATCATCATTAATTGTTCCATTTTCACAAGAAATTGGTTTGCCCTGACCCTTGGTTCATCAACATGTTCTAACTTTTATCTTCACTCGCCAGTCATTGCTAACTGAAGTTTGAGTTCCAGATATCTTTAGCGACTTTTCATCCAACATTCATCTAATGGTGGTCTTGGTGATAAATGGGAAAGATGATACCAAGGAGGATGCAGTGCTTGGAAGGGAGTGACCAAGCATGCCAATTTTAACGTGCTCATCATCCCTAGGCATTCTTTGGAATGTACTTGCCTCAACCATTAATTGTCATTTTCTTACTCTTGCATCAAACATCGAATCAGAGCTTTCCTCTCGTCATTTTATAGCTAACTTCAATCACAATATCCCTTGCACTTTCCATTACATTTGTCCTTGTTCTTCCTGCTCCACATAGGCTACACCAAAGCTCCTTCAACAGCTGCTACTGTCACACTCTGCTCTCATTTTTGTGCATAAGCCCAATGTTGTCAAGTTCATAACAATAATAATATTAAAATCACCTTCTCAATAATCAACTTTGAATTGTATTCACTCGACGTTATTATGTCAACTGAGAGTTCATTGAGAGTAAAAATATTAATAATAATTATAACTCTTGTCAGCCGTAATGCTTTCTCGCCTGCTGGGCAAGGTGGTTTTAGAGGGCTTGCCGTGGTTTAGTACCATTTCAGGATGACTTGTTCTGCTATCTGGAAACGGGTATCAGCCATTAAGGGGACTATTTTGTGAAATATGTTCAAAAAATGAACTTTTTGTTGTTTGTCACAATATGTACCTATAGATATGAAGAAGGTAAATTTCAAGTTTTATAGGAATTCGAAATTCCACTTCAAAGTTAGTCATTTTTGTAGATTGATATTTAAATTTCATTCACTCTTTCCATCAAGATCTTGAAGAACAACTCGTCGACTTCCTCGTCATATGTGATAGCGATAGTCGATCAATTTTTATGCTATGAACTGGAATCAAAATGTAGCTTATTCTTAAAGCTATCCTTTACCGTATAGTAAACGTAGCACGTGATTAGTATAAAAGGGGTCACATGCTCATAATGCTTCACCGTCCGCGTGTACTCGAGCTAAAGATTTGACTGTTCGCTTCCTCGCAGTCACTATGCCTCCAAAGAAGTATTACAGGATGAGCAAGTCAAGTATTGCTAGGAGAGCTAGAGAATCCAAAGCGGATCAATTCACATATACGGCCAGTAGCCGCGTTAAATTCGTGCGCGTGTAAATAAATTGAAGAGAGTATTACTAAATATAGACTCTGGACTATCATCCTTTGAAGATATTAATGAGATTGCTGAATATACACTCAGCATTAGTCCTCAAGATGCATATATTATGTTTCTTGGTTCTACATAGATTAAAGCTCGGGCAATGGGTCCTGCTAATGGATCTGTGGTCTCGGGAGTATCCTGTATGCGAGGCAAGCCGAGATGCTGGCATCAGTCCACAAAGAGGGGTGGATATCTACCAGTGGCTGAGGGAAGTCTGTTCGACTAAGCTATTGCAAGCGCCAATTGTGCTTGGAGGGGTGGTGCAAATCGATGAATCGCTGTTCCGACACAAATCAAAGGTTTATAGACAGATATAGTATATTTAGAAACCTCCTTATCTACTTTACCTTATCTTAGCTTATCTGGATCCCATTATCTTACTTTACCTAATCTAGCATACACACCACAGAGGCAGACCTCCAGCCCAAGAAGTCTGGGTGTTCGGAATGGTCGACATCTCGACCTCACCAGCCTTGGGATACATGCAGGAAGTGGCAAAAAGAGATGCGGCCACCCTACTGCCCATCATACAAGCCCATATTGCACCCAACACAGTCATCCACTCAGACCAGTGGAGGGCTTATAACCAAGTTCGTCCTCCAGCTGGTCCTCAGTTTTCTGGCACTTCATTTCCTTGCCCTCCACTTACATCAACAAAGAAAACCTGTGCCAGGTTGAGGAGGTTGTGGTAAGGTAGTATTCCTTATGTTGGAAAAGGTAGAGCATTAGCTTGCAAATTGGCACGAGGTACCTTTGGTGAGAATATCCTGAAGAGATGCCCACCAATGGGGAGCACAGATTTCCCACAACTCTCATTAAATGAACTGATGCTAAGGAAAGAGATCACTCTAAAATGGTTTCAGTGTTTTGGAGCAAATATAAATATGCGTTTAGCAGAATTGCAATGCAGTTCATATTTGGAGGGCTGAATATATAATATACTTGCACATCAACAAGAGTTAAACATGTATAAGTTCAGCACTTCAGTGCACTATTTATAATACAGTAGTCTCTCTTTCAAGAGAACCATCTTCTGTGAAGCAGCTCCCATAATGACACGTATTAGAGTGCACCTGCCTATACTCCTACTTCTAGCCGCCACAGACCACCTCTAGCCACAGACCACCTCTACAGCAAGACCACTGAAGAGTCCTAAATTGCACAAATCAACACATTGTACATTATTCAATACATCAGTAGAGTGTACAGAACCACTGCACATGAGAGATTAGTACCTAGTTGTATGCATTACTAGAGGACAATCAGCCATTGGTCATTAAAATTGTACTTGCTTGCTTTGAAAGAGTTGAGTGTTTAAAGAATAGAAGTGGCAAGTCTTTGCACACTCAAGCCAACCATTCATGTCCACTGTATACACACAGTAATATAAGTTGGCCTGCCTTCTTGCTCCACCCACCTCCATTTGTGGGTGTCCTCTCATAAGAGATGCTATAGTTTCTGTGAATAGCTCTCAGGAATTGTTTCCCCCAATTCAGGGGGTATACATCATAACCTTTTATTTGTACAACACAACAGGAGAATAATTAAGTCTGGCACTGCAAAACAACAATTAGCAGGACAGCAAACAATTAGCCAACAACAATAATAATAATAAATAAGCAAAAATCAGTAGCTGGTAGCCTCTCCACCAGTTCAATCATTTTCGTTAGGACCTTTCTTAAAAATTTAGCACAGATGAGAGTTCTTCAAAATTCTTCTATGCCTTCACCAATTTCTCATTAGTCGTTACTTTGACCACCCTCCATATGCATTCATTTAGTTCGTGACAGATTTTCAATGAGGTTGGCATCAGATAATTCCAGTGCAGTCCCTCACCAGTTTACACAGTTATGATCCTTGATGATCTTGGCCAACCGAGATCTGTGCTCAGGATCATTATCCTGCATGAACCAGTGGTTGTGGTCAGGGAAGAAAAAAGGTTGTAAGGTCTTATCTAAAAGTTCTACATACAATTATAACAGATGCCTTCAAAGATGCAACTCTTGCTTGCACCTCACAGGCTTATCCCAGCCCAGACGTGAACCTTCACTGAGTTTGGCCTGTAATTACATCAGTAATCACCTAGTCGTGTGGGATCCTAATTAGTGCACCTTGATTTAGGGGAGGGGGGTTGTATTCATCAGTCCTCACTACATCTTCAAATTCACCAGACCCTTAATATGTATGAGGCTGCTGAGCCCACTCTAATCTCTTGACCTTTAGCCTTACCTCCCAGTTAGAATAATTACATACACACCTTATTGGCTATCCATCCAAGAGTAGTTCAACACTGGAGAACTGTGCGGATAGAGATTGTGTAGCCTCTAGATGACAATACATGGTGAAGCTGGTATGCTTCTCATCATCGAGCTCATCAAGTAGAAGTTGTGGAGTGGTCCTGTCACAAGTGATGCAGAACGTGAGGTTGACTGCTAAAATAGTTTGTAGTGGACAGAAAAAGAGTAAGAGAGAGGAATGAAAAATATGATGCTTTGCTTGAGGCCAGTGTAGGCAGTGGGAAGAAGAATGGGAAGAAGAAGAGGAAACTGCACGGTTGAGCACCTATTTTCAGCCAACATGCAGGTTGACTCAGAGGTCTTCCACTACCTAGTGCGCTCTGAAGGCAGGGTAGTTTGTAACATGGATCTCCTGGAGAAGACCTTATACAATGCTAAGAGAATAGGTACCTTGCAACTTCCATGTGGCTGCCTGGCTGTAAAGAAGCAATGGAATGTAGGTTATAGGTGGCATGCGAACACATCTCCAAAAGTGCCAAAAGAGTATAAGCTGCCGGCTACCCTTTACCAAGAAAAATTTAAGAGAGAGCTTTATGGCTACAGAGATTGGCAATATTGGATCAAACAATGTGCAGGTAAGCTTCAGCACCTTCTGCCACAAAAAATTGTCGTGGACAGCGAACTGTTCAAATTGCTATACCATTGGTGCTGAAAAGAAGGTTTCATAATAGCTTTGTGTGTAACAGGGAATGCAACCAAACTCCCTCCTCTTGATATCTTCAAGGAGCAAAAAGGAACATCAGGCTCACACATCACAGCACAACTTCATGTGCCTGATCATGTTGAAGTCACTGCCACCGAAAATCGATGGATGACTTTCTCTAAAGTGCATAGCTGGCTACATAATGTGTGGGGCGAGCCTCTAGAGCTGACTCCATCCTTTATGTGGGAGCTCAAACAGCATACAGGGCTCAGAGGAGAATGATAGCAGGAAAGTGTTTCAAAGGTGATTGAAGAGGAGAACAACAGATCCCCTTGCAAATCTTCAGGTGAATAAGCTGACAAAATTGAAAGCCTGGGAAAATCTGATGCTGAGGATGGTGAGTAGCTACGAACAATCAACATTGCCTGGCACAACAATACAATAGCTCTATTACTTCAGGCAAGTTAAGTTTTTATGCACATCTCAGCCATGCCTTAGATCCATGGAAAATCAAGTACAAAGTTTGGAGTACTACAGTAATCTCTCTGCACACTGGCAGGCAAGGTTGCTAGAGCAAGTGCACACCTGTCAGAATTTTTAAAGGTTAAGTGCCAATGAGCATTGTCTGTATAGTCTACAGTATGTGTGTGTATATAAATATATATTGTGTGTGTATGTGTGTGCAGTCGGTGTACCTGTAGTTGCTGCTGCTGCTGGTGGTGTGTTATTTTTCCTGCTGGGACTGTTGTGTGGAGTGGCTGCAGGAGTGGGTGCAGTCATTGTCTACATCAAGTGCAGCAGGGCCCCACCCCCAAGCCAGCCCCCATCTCCTGCTCCTCTCTATGAGGACATAGAGCTACCTACTACTAATAAACATGAAGTGGACGTTCAACATAATGTAGCTTATGGACATGCCCATTAATTAAGACTTGTAATAACTCATGTTAATACTTGTTAGTTCTTTTATATATATACATATATATACATCGACAGTATATTCCTGATGAAGGCTAGAGCATCTAGTGGAAACATCGAGAGAAGACAACTTCAAGTTGATTATTGAGAAGGTTACTGTAGTATATATATATACTTATATATACATGTTATAAGCAGTAGCTCTTTAGTAATTTTAACTATTATGGTCCACCTCATTTTAAATTTAATAGGTGGACCTAAAGGTCAAGCAAATGGGATGTATTCAATCTTGCACCTTGACCTATAACCATCCAAGATTCAGTCAGGGGTTTTTGCCTTTTTCACAATTTTGTCCAAGAGCTCAGGAATAAGTGGCTTTGTCAAGGGATCTAGATCATGTGCTACATGCAGCATCTCATTCTGCTGAATCCGCACCTTTTCAACATGCAAATATTACCATCATACTAGAATTCCACTTTTGGCAGGTATATACCTTCATGAAGGCTAGAAGTCTAGAGCATCTATCTAGCTAATCCATTGAGTAAGAAATTTGAGGATTTCAACCAGCTTACTAATACATATGTTCCCAAAGTCCATTTACAAGCTCCAACTCCAATTCTAATTGATTTCTCAAATATCTAAATACTATATATAGGAAGTTAATGGCACACAACAGCTAGTGATGAATCATTTAATTATGATCACTAGTGCATTACCAGGCCATTATGTTTAGGAGCACCTGCAGAGTATATCATAATAGTAACCAACTTTGCCCTGCCCATCCATATCATATGATGAGTGGGATGCACTGTAATCTCCATGTCCTAGAGGCAGATTCAGTGATGTGTGCATTTATGAAAGTTAGCATGTGCAAGTGCACACCTGCCAAGCTTGTTTAAGAGTACAAACACTTCCACAAATAACATATTTAATAGGTGCACCTAAAGTCAAGCAAATGTGCCATGTTTGAGGTTCTTTCCCATTCCTCCCTTGAGATGCTGATTTTGGAATCACAAGTCAAGAAATCATTTCACTTCATCAGTTGAATTAACATAATTAGCTTATAGCACTAAACCACACAGCAAGTTTCAGGTATTCATGAGAAGCACATAATAATGGAGTCACTGTGGACATTTTCAATCTAGTTAGCTACCTCATGAGCATATGAGATTGACATTCGGTGTATGTAACTTTGGTAAATATATATACTGTATATATATATACCTACATGTATATCTATAATGTGTATTATAGTGCCCAAAGAAACTAAGGGTAGTGCTAGTTTAATATACTAATTAAACAATCATATGTAATTCCATGTACCACATAAAGAATCTCATCATGTAACAATAGAGATATATTATAATATTGGTCTTCACAATAATGGTTCCTGTAAATGTTTCTTGTCTGCATTGGTAAGCATGAATTTCAGTTTCACCATAAGTAGTTGTATTACTCAAGTAGACACACGTGCCTATGTATTCATATATACACATAGACACATGCATCATAAGTAGTTGTATTACTCAAGTAGACACACGTGCCTATGTATTCATATATACACATAGACACATGCATCATAAGTAGTTGTATTACTCAAGTAGACACATATGCCTATGTATTCATATATACACATAGACACATGCATCATAAGTAGTTGTATTACTCAAGTAGACACATATGCCTATGTATTCATATATACACATAGACACATGCATCATAAGTAGTTATATTACTCAAGTAGACACACGTGCCTGTGTATTCATGCAATATACATACACCATAAGTAGTTATCTGGTTTAGTTGGTCTGTGCTGATAACTATTGTCACAACAATTACCTAATGAGTATGATACACGTGTATAGTTACTATGTTTCCTTGAATGGTATTCACCCTCCCTAATGTCCACCCCAATAGCACTCACACTCGAATAATGTTTGCCCTATTGTGAAATCCGCGCATGTGCAGATAAAAATTATAATTTGAAGCTGAAAGTCAAATTGTCAAGAGGATGGCAGCGAAGATGGAGATATTCACTGCCTAAAGCAGGCAGAGATGGTGTCTGAAGCCAAACCATAAATTGATTAGCTCAATTCCAAACTGAAAAGTCGAGACTGCCAGAATTTTTCGGATCTCAACGATGACAAAGAAAAACTATATAGAAACTAGTGAAATACTAAATACTGAAGACTATATAGGAAACTTTATCCAACTTGTTCAGGCCCTAGCCCATTATCTCTCACTCAGGAAATAAACGAGAGGAAGAAGGAAACAGTTGCAGAAGAGGAAAAGGGAAGAAGGAGCAACAGAAGAAAGGAAAGCACAAGGTGCATGCCGACGCACAGCACAGGATTACAGAGCAGTTCTGACAATCCCGAGTGATTCTGATATATACAATACTTCCCATACCAATTGAAGAAAACAGAGCAAGTGAAGAACCTGGACCAAGCAGTATCGTTCCAAGCATCATTCACAGCTCCCGGCTCAATCCCTAGAGGACATTGATGATGATGATGGTCTTCTCTGTGGGATTTGTCACTGCACTGAACCTGATGGTTTGGCATCTGGAGGTGTGTTCTGGATCGAATGTGACGAGTGAGGTGTGTGGGTGCACAATTATTGTGTCGTCCATAAAAATGATGTAACTAGGAAATATGTTTGTGATGATTGTCTTCACTCACTGTGATGGATTCACTTCATTTGAGTTCATATTTGTGTGTGTTTGTGTGTGTGTGTGTGTGTGTGTTTGTGTGTGGAAGCAAGACTTTCAGGTGTAAGCATTTTTGTTGACTGTAAAAGTATGAATGCCTATCTTGTCACCTTATTATTGTCACCCGATCAGGGTATGGTGATAATTGTAGCATATATTCCATTAACGCCACTTTAACCATTGTGAAAATTTTACTTCATGCTGAAAAAGTTTAAGTGGATGTAATGAATGGGTGGTGCCTGCAGAAGGGTGGGGCTGTCCCCTTCTTGGATACATTATAACCATTCACTGCTAGTAGCTCTAGGGCTGGTGAGCAGCTGTACGGACATAATGTGGCCATAATAGGCAAGTTTACGCTAAGGTTTTCTAATGAATATTAGCTCTAGGGCTGGTGAGCAGCTGTATGGACATAATGTGGCCATAATAGGTAAGTTTATGCTAAGGTTTTCTAATGAATATCATAATTAACAACTCTAGCTATAGTTCTTGTCACCATGTGATATCAATGCCATCATTATCACTTAAACCCTCTGGTGAGGACAGATCAACAATGATCTACAATTTTCCTGATGTACCTTTAGGGATGCCCCCAAACTTTCTAACCTGGAGTTGAGTATAATTCATGGGGATCCAAACCTATAACCTGTCATCCGAACACTCTGTAGCCTGATTACCACCAGAGTGGATACCATTGGCCATGCATGCTCTAAATTGCTGGTCCAGGTTATCCCTCAGTAAGTGGGGTTACCAACTCATCCACCTTTGACCTCATGGAGTAGCAGCCGTCCATAGAAAAGTGGGAGATGGCGCTGGAGGAGGTCGAGGTTGAGATGGACAAGGCCGAACGCTTTCCTGCATCCCGCACCTCGATGAATTTGATGGTGTCCTCCACCGAGAGGTCTGGTCCGGATGCTTAAGGAGATCCTCTTGGATCTCCGCATCCACCAGGCCTATGCAGAGCTGGTCGGCCACTCGCTCCTCCCCCTGGTTTGTCATGCCGTCGCAGCTTGGGCACTTCTTAAGGAACCGGCAGACTTCGGCCTGTCCTCTGAGGCGTGCTGCGAAGGCGCGGATGGGCTCTGTGCGGTCCTGGGTCATTCGGGAGAGGGCTACCCTGGCCACCTTCGGTTTCTCTGATCTGACAGCTAGGGACTTGATGGCAGCGAGGAGTGCTTCCTCCGTCGACCCTTCGATGGGTAAAGGTCCGATCGAATTTCTCGTGACGTCACGCCTCAGTTTCGTGTCGCAACACTCCAGCAATTGCACTGGTATGTCTGCGCCAGACAGTTGGATGGCCTGAACATACGACCTCCAGCGTTGGAGGAAGTACATCCAGGCCTCTGTCGTCCCACCAGAGGAGACTTCCGGTCTTTTCACCGGGGCAGGTTTGGCTCTGGTGTTTCGGTGTATCAGGGCGTGGGTTGACAGGAGTACCGGGGTAATGCCAGGGTCAGTGCCTTCGGCGATGGTATATTCACATCCTGGGAATGGGCAGTGGATGGCCATGAGGTGGGTGGGCATCAAATGGAGTATCACCCAAGAGTGTCCGATCGGTATGCAGACTCTTTGTAGGTGATTGCAGGAAGACTACCAGATGCTATTCTGTCACTTGTCCATGCATAGAGGATAGTGCATTACACATTTGATCATTGGATCAGCAAGGATAAATAGTAGCTTTCAATGAATAGCAATGCATGGTCAAGTGACAGATGTGTGTGTGCGCATGCATTAGGTAAGGGTACGTCAAACGGGTAAGGGGTCGTACGTAATAATGTTAATACGCATAGATGTTTGTATATACTTCACTAGTCACCTTATTATTGTCACCCGATCAAGGTATGGTGATAATTGGTAGCATATATCCCATTAACGCCACTTTAACCTTTGTGAAGTTTTTACTTCATGCTGAAAAAGTTTAAGTGGATGTAATGAATGGGTGGTGCCTGCAGAAGGGTGGGGCTGTCCCCTTCTTGGATACATTATAACCATTCACTGCTAGTAGCTCTAGGGCGGGTGAGCAGCTGTATGGACATAATGTGGCCATAATAGGTAAGTTTACGCTAACATTTTCTAATGAATATCATAATTAACAACTCTAGCTATACTTCTTGTCACTATGTGATATCGATGCCATCATTATTACTTAAACCCTCTGGTGAGGACAGATCCACAATGATCTACAATTTTCCTGATGTACCTTTAGGGATGCCCCCAAACTTTCTAACCTGGAGTTGAGTATAATTCATGGGGATCCAGACCTATAACCTGTCATCCGAACACTCTGTAGCCTGATTACCACCAGAGTGGATACCATTGGCCATGCATGCTCTAAATTGCTGGTCCAGTTATCCCTCAGTAAGTGCGGTTACCAACTCATCCACCTTTGACCTCATGGAGTAGCAGCTGTCCATGGCCACCTGCAGGTTATTTCCTCAGGGGTCCCTGATCACTGTTGCCCCTTTCTTCAGCATGCTACCTACATCCTACATAACCCACCAATTAAGAACACAAATTGGAATCCATTTACCATATCAAAGATCATGTCTAGACAGTGATAAATTATCTGCATATGTCGCACTAGCTCTCTGGGTAAGTCTGATTACTTCCAGCTTAGTTGTGAGCTCCTATCTGGCCTGCTGAACCTTGGCCTGTCCATGTGGGCATTTAAGACATGCCACTGGTGGGTTGGGCCCCCATAGCTACTGCACACATGGTGTAATGACACCTGAGTAATGTACAGCTACACAGCAACTAGTTGAAGTCAGCTCTCTGTTAGCTCTAATCCTGGCTGAGTGGTTGTGCACTGACCTGGCTGCTGCACAAGACTGCTACAAGCATCAACCTGCACCACCATCAACACATGGATCCAACTCCCATGCATGTGGACACAATCTATTGTCCTGGGTTAACTGTACCAGCTGACCTTCATTGATGACTGGTGGGAGCCATTGCGCAAGGCTAAATGAGCTTCTGCATGCCTGCATGGTTGAGTTTGTTCTTGAATTGGATTCACTCTCATTTAGATTTGCTACATTATGACACCTGAAATGATTTGAACAAGGTAACTGTTAGAGATAGTTAGGGGCCAATCCCTGATGAGTTAAGCTGTAATGCAATGTAAAGAATAATACACTTTTCTTGGTACTGCAGCACCAGGACTTAACTGCCATGAGGTTGGAGTCAGGTGGGCTTAATTACCCTTCCTGACGCCTTACCTCATGACCACAACATATACACACTAATTACATGCAATCACATGTACTCTACATATCTTCTAGTTCAGCTATATCGTCTATTTGCTTCAGTTATTGTCATGTTTCACTTGTTGGTGCTCTTCTGGGTTGGAAGATCTCCAACACTCCTCCCTTCTCCCCCTGGAGTGCGTCCGGGCCTTTGTCCTCTTCCCAGGCCTGTCGGCATAGCCCATCAGCGTTTCCGTTGTCTTTTCCTGGTCGATGGGTGACCTTGTAATCATACGGTTGTAACTGTAATGCCTACCGCATGAGTCGTCCCCCGGAGTCCTTCGTGTTATGAAGGTACTTCAAACATCTGTGATCCGTGACCACTGTGAATGGCACACCTGTCAAATACACTTTAAAGTGTTTGATGCCGTCCACAATAGCCAGGCATTCTGTCTCAACATTCGCGTATGTGCGCTCTGCTCTCTTCAGTTTCCATGAGAAGTAGGCCACAGGTCTGTCTAGTTGCTGCTCGTCCATTTGGCTCAACACTGCACCAATTCCAATCTCAGCGGCATCCGTTTGTAGTAAAAATGGCTTGCTGTAATCTGGGCCCGTCACAACCATGTCAGCCTTCAAATATTCTTTTAATGAAGTGAAGGCTGCTTGATACTGCTCTTCCCACTTCAGTTTGTGGAGAAAGAGTTTCCCTGTCAAGTCCGTCAGAGGGGCAGCAATGTCCGCATAATGGGGCACAAAACGCCTGTAATAGCCTGCTAGGCCGAGGAAGGCTCTCAGGTCCTTTTTCCTCTTGGGCACTTTGAGGCCTGGATGGCAGACACTTTTGCCTCATTTGGTTGTAGTCTCCCATGACCGATCCGATGTCCCAGGTAATCACAGGATGTCATTCCAAACTGGCATTTTTCAAGCTTGATCTGGAGGCCAGCCTCTGCCAGTCTCTTCAAGGTCTCACGGAGTTGAGCGATGTGGTCTTGCCATGTGGTTGAGTAAATGGCCAAATCGTCCATGTAGACAGCCACCTTTCCATGCAGATCTCCAAATAACTCGTTCATTAATCTTTGAAAGGTGGCTGGCGCTCCCACCAGCCCAAATGGCATCACACAGAACTCATATTTTCCAAACTCCGTAGAAAAGGCTGTCTTCTCTCTCGATGCTGGATCCATGGGGACTTGCCAGTATTCCCTGGCTAAGTCCAATGTTGTGATAAATCTGGCTGATGACATCCCATCCAACAAGTCATCTATTCTAGGGATGGGGAAATTATCTGGTCTGGTGACCGCATTCATCTTATGGTAGTCGACACATACCCTCAGAGTTCCATCCTTTTTGGGGACCAACACCATTGGTGCGGCCCAAGGACTGTGGCTGGGTTGGATGATGCCCTCACGTAGCATCTCCTTAATCTCCTCCTGAACTATTGGTTTTCTGGCGTGTGCGAGAAGATAGGGTGGTCAGCTGGATGGCAGAGTAGTGCCGGTCTCTATCTGCATGGTTGCACGATCTGTTCTTCCAGCAGCTGTATCTCTTGTTGCCTTGTAGTCTTCCAAGGCATTTTGAATGTCTTCTCTTTGCGCTTGGCTCAGTGTTGGGCCCATGTCTGGCTTGATGTCAACTGTGTTCTCTGCTTTCCACGGTGGAAAGTCTGGTCCAGCATTGTCTGTCTGCTTGTTTATTTCCTCCATACTCATCAGGCAGATGGCTGATGGTGGATTCCCACATTGATAACATGTTGACATGGAAAGTGCGGTGATTCTTCCATGCATGAGGGATGGCAACTTTATACGTGTTGCTGGACAGGACTTCTTCGACTGCATACGGGCCCATCCACTTTGCCAGCAGCCGGTTCGTGGAGGAAGGCAGCATGACCAGCACCAAATCGCCTACTGTGAAGGTCCTATCTCTGGCTTTTTGGTCATACCACGTCTTCATCTGCCTTTTTGCTTTTACTTCCATTGTGATGGCAATGTTCTTGGCTTCCTCCAACCAGTCACACATCTGTCTCAAGTATGAAATGACCGACTCCTTGCATTCGGCCGGTTCTTCCCACTCCTCTTTCAGGACATTGAACGCACCTCTGGGCTGTCTTCCGAAGATGATCTCGAACGGGCTAAAACCGGTGGCTTGGTGTATGACATTTCTGCAAGTGAACAGAATGTATGGGATGGCTTTATTCCATTCGTTCGGGAATTTATCCACATACTTCCTAAGTCCTGCCTTGAGGGTAGCATTATACCTTTCTACCATCCCGTCTGTCTGGGGATGGTAGGCAGATGTGCGGATGCCGCGTATTCCAAGCATCTGGTAGAGTTTTTCCATCAAGTCCGATGTGAAATTGGAGCCTCGATCCGTTAATATATCTTTGGGCAGGCCAACCCGAGAGAAATACTCCACCAAAGCTTCCGCCATGTCTTCGCTAGAGGTGGTCTTGAGAGGGATGGCATCGGGAAATCTCGAGCCATAGTCGACGATGGTTAAAATGAATCGGTGGCCTTCATCGGTCCTGGACAATGGGCCCACCATATCTATTGCAATTCTTGTAAAGGGTACTTCAATCACTGGTAGTGGCACCAGCTTGGCCTTCCACAGAGATCTTTGTGCCATCTTTTGGCTCGTCTGGCATCGTTTGCACATCTCAGCTACCTCATGCCGCAGACCAGGCCACACGAAGTGCCTGCGGATATAGTCTGTATTCTTCGTTCGACCAAAATGGGCTGCTAGTGGAGAGATGTGTGCTAGCCTCATTGTGACTTCTCGATACGGAGCCGGTAGAACACTCTCTTCCAGTCTATTGGGTAGTCTAGCCACTCGGTATATCAGTCCGTTTGGCTTGATATATGGTCCCTTTTCTACTGTCACATTTACATCTGATGGTGCCTAGAGATGGATCTTCTTCTTGGGCCTTCCTCATTTGCTCCACTCCGCCGTCGAGTGAGATTGTGGCTCCCCATATACAGGCATGGAGTTGCCTCTCTTGCCGCTTCTGCTGACGGTAGGGCTCTCTCTCCCTCAGCTGTCATGAAGAAATCGACCGACCAATCTGGCAGGTCAGACATCTCTGTTGGTTTAGATTGTGGGTCGTTTGGTCGCTCACTGTCTGTGGCGCTTTCTTCTTCGTTGGAGCTTGACATTGAGCTGGAGTCCCGATCTGTATCGTCCGTGTCTGATTGAGGTGTTGCTGACGATTCTTGAGACTCAGAGGACTCATTGGCGGTGGTGGTTGTGGATGTTTTTGTCTTCCTCCTTTGTCTGTGCTTGGTCTTGCTCCTGGTTCAAGCGAGGTAGCCATAGTTATGTTTTCTTCCCGTCAAAATATCTAACCCAGTCAGCCCGTCAGATGTCAAGTGTGGGTTGATGATGACTCGGGTCGTGATGGCTTTTACCATGACCTCTAGGTCTACTGTACAGTGTTTTCATATGTCCTTACATCTCCGTGGACGCAGGTAATTAGAATGGGTGTCTCGCGGCGGTATCCTGGAGTCAGCCATTTCAGGTGAACCTGTGTCACTTGACAACCTGAATTGATGATAAGGTCATTGGCTCTCTTCCCATTGATGGTGCCTTGGGTTCTCTCCAGTTCCTTTTAGTTTACTTGTGCCATCAAACAAGCCTTTGTTGGACATTGCTTTGCGATATGGCCGTATACATTGCATTGAAAACAACTGGGGCCCCTTATTGCGCCTTGGTGGGCCTCCCAAAGATGCACATCGCTGGCGATTGTTTCGTGGTAGGGTCGGGCGAGTTGCGATAGTGAAGCATGGCTTGTTTGAATGTGTCTATGTTGAGTGATCCGTCTTTCCTTAAGTTCCCTGTAACGAGCCTCTTGACTGTCTTGACACCCACCTCAGCCCGGCAGTTGCTATGAGGTAATGCCAACAAGCTGAGTCTGTGGTGCATGCCCCAGTCCCGGAGGAACGTTCTTGTGGCGTGTGATGTGAATTCTGGGCTTTCGTCCGGGATATGTGGCGAAGGTGTGCCAGAGGATGTTGATCAGGCCTATAGCGCCGTCTCTGGCCCTTTCCACAATCGGCCAATTAGAATACCTGTCTATTATGACTAGGTAGTTGTGGCCCTGGTGGTGGAAGAAATCCACGCAGATACACTGGAATGGGTACTCTGTTGGAGTCGTGGGTGTTGGGGTAGGTTTGCCTGTGAGGGTGCCATCCTGTTGCAATCAGTGCAGTTTGCCCTTGTGGCGTGGATGTCCTTTGTAATTCCTTGGCCAAAAGATTGCTGCTTCAGCCCTGAAGGTCATGGCCGAGGTTCCTTCATGTAGAGCGAATAGACATGATTGACGGAGGGCTGGTGGTATGATGATCCCGTCTTTGTAGATGGCGACTCCGTCGCAGCAGGAGAGGTGGTGTCTGATGTGGTGGTAGTCCCTGATTGGTTGTGGCAGCAGGTGCCTTGATTCGGGGAAGCCGTCCTCGATGGCATTTGTGAGGAGTAACATGTCGTCATCCGAGGAGGTGACGACCAGTACCTGTTCCTATGTCACCATGTTGGTGGAGTGTAGGGCTGATGTGAATGACTCCTGCAAGTCTGATTCCTGGTCTGGTAGGGGTGTATATTCTGAGGAGATGCCAGCCATCAGTTGGATTGGTATGGTTATAGGAGGTGTGGTGATCCAGTCTGAGATGCCTTGAATGTCGTCGTGTAGTGCCATCTTTGGGGTTTTTTGGTTGCCGGTGGGATATCTGGAGAGGGCGTCAGGGGCCCTGTTTTTCACTCCAGGGATGTGTGCCATCCTGAACCTGTAGCGTAGGGGTTTTTCCTTCAAGTTTCGGAGTCTTGTGTTGGATATGTGGCCAAGTGATCTGTCCCCGAAGATTTTCAGTTGAGGCCTGTGGTCCACAGCAATTGTCAGGTCCCTGCAGCCGAGGACGACGTGCCTGGCCTTGTCCAGTGCATCGGCCATGGCTAGTGCCTCGCCCTTGATTGGGGCGTATCGTGATGCAGCTGCATGGGTGAAGCGGCTTCCCACCAGGGTAATTTTCCAGCCCGACTTGCAGCAGAATAGGTCGTTCGCTGGGCATCGACAGTGCTTCTGAAAGAGCCAGTCTCCAATGCCGTCTTTAGACCAGTCGGTTGCGAAGCATGTGGGTTTAGACGTATCGAATATCTCGACACCGTTGTGGATCTCTGCAATGATGATTGTCTTGGACTTGTCGAAGGTTTGTTGTAGGTTGTCGTCCCAGGAGAAGGTGTTGCTTGGTTTGAGGAGGTTCCTGAATGAGAGCATGGTGTCGGTCATGCTGAACGCGAATGATACCTGGTCAGGCCGAACCATGAGTGGACATCGGTGAGCTTGCTCGGGTCGGGTAAGTCGTAGATGGCTTGCATGTACTTTTTGCATTGTTTCACGGTGTTGTTGCCAATCTCGAAGCCAGCGAATTTGACGTCCTCTTTAGCGAAGTGGAATTTGTCTGGATTGAGGGTGATGCCGTGGCGTCCACATGTGTCTAGCCATCTGCACGCCTGGAAAAAGCATTCTTCTATCGTCCGTGACCACAGGAGGGTGTCATCTAAACATTTGGTCTTGTTGGGGATGCATGACACGATTTCATGATACCTCCTGGTGTAACCATCTCCAGAGGCGATGTATCCTTGGGGTGCGGTTCGGTAGCGGTATCGGGCCCATGGGGTGATAAAAGTGGTATAGTGCCTGTCTTCCTGGTGCAGGTTCATGCTATAGTAGCCATTCCATGCACCGAATACCGTCTTCTTCATTCCTTGTGGGATGGATCGGGCCTGTTGGAATGGTGACTGCGTGTGGTGGGTCTCCCTTGTGGCATGGGCATTCAGTGGCTGGAAGTCGATGGTGCGTCTGAGCGAACCGTTCTTCTTCGCACAGATCACCATGTGGTGACACCAGGTTACTGGGTCACTCACTGGGACCTGCTCAATGACTCCCAACCTCATGGCCCTGTCGAGCCCGGATTTTATGTCTTCCTGCCAGTGGAGTGGGACTGGTATAGGCGAATGGTGTGCTGTAGGTGTGGCTGAGGGGTCTATCATCAAGCGCATGGGGGATCCCTCCATGAGGGGTAGGATCTGGTGCTCGCATGTGTTGAACGTGCTGGAGCGATAAAGTGCTAAGATGTAGTCCTGTAGTTTTTCCCTGTTGGCGTCTGTGGCCGGAAATGGTAGGCAGGAGGTCAAGGTTGGTGGTCTGGTCCTTCTCGGGCATTGGAGCTCTATGTGTATGTACCTTCCCAACAAACAGGTTTTAGGTTAAGATTAATTGGAGTCACACTTACGGTGCTGCTAAAGTGAGTTTTAGCTGAGGTATAAACTTCGGGGGGGGTTTTGGTCTAGCATATTAAAATGGGGGGCAAAGTAATTCTAAGGAAATGTTACAGCAATCCCCAATACAAGATCCTTTACGTCCATGGTTTGGGGACTTTTCCTCTTTACTCTTCATGAAGGATTCATGGCATTCACGAAAACACTGTATGACTATAATAATAAGAAGCTGCCAAGGTGAGTTTTGCTGGCATATCAAGTTTTCTGGCCACCAATTCCAGATAAAGGTCAACCAATTATAGGGGGTGCAAACCCTCTCCAATACGAGGTCTCATGATGAAATTTCACAGTTTTAACTGGTTGGCAGGAATGGGCATTACAGCAGCAATATGCCAATGGGTGGCCATGTTTTGCAACAACTGCAATTAAGGCAAATGCTACAGTTTAAAGTTCATTTTTTATACTGTACATATATAAAAGTGTATCGGTATGTATAAACTGGACCATACTATTGTGTACTACTCTGATGGCACTATAGTATCCCAATGGTGCAGACTAAACTTCATATGGATAATTAATTTGGATAATATTTCTTCTATATAGCTGTCCCTGTGAGGACATTGTCATTGATAGTATTGTTGATGGCTGCTAGTGATTAATACAAGGTTGTGAGTATTCAAGATACAGGCATCATCAGAGTATGGACGACATCTCCATCATTACAGTTGTTATCTACTTGAATGTTGGTCAACACTAATGAAAGAAAGCTATCCTGAATGAAGTTATGTTGCTCCAGGTTTAATGGCACTGTCCCCTGAAAATACTACAGCTGTGAATGTGATGAAGCCGTTAAGAATGATCATCAGACATGTAGTCTTCGGACAGCTAGTCCTGCTCTTGCCTTTAATACTGCTCCCCTCCCACACACACATATTCACACGCACACATAGAACCACAAAACAAGCCAATGGAAAATTGCAACCACAAATATTGTTTGGTCTACCACAAGCAAATCAGGAGTAAATATTCATTATTATAATAACATTTTTGACTCAATCAATCTGGGTATATTATATATATACTGGGTATATATTGCAACAAACATGTTCAGTACATCTAATACACACTAATTTAAATATGTACACATAACGAAGCTCCAGTTTAAATTACAAGTAAAGTTAATTAATTGTCGGTTTGATAAATATAAAGACAAAGCAAAAACAAACAAGTTGTATAAATTTCACACAATTCAAGTTAAAAGAAACAGAAACTTAATCTATTTCTTGGACGGCCGGGGTGGAGGTACAGGCTGTTTTAAAGCCAGGGCAGGTACTTGCTTAGGAGGGCGAGCTGGTTTACCTGGCACCATCCTGCACATAAGAGATAATAGAATTTGTCCATCTTCAAGCTAGACATCACTTAACAAAATTTGACATATATCCACAAATAATATATTGACCCAAAAATACTTTAGAACTTCATAAATACTATATATATAGCTGGCAAGAATTTGATATCCACCAGTACATGTACCATCAATAATATATCCAGAGCTAACTGGCACACTTTATAGACGGGTATTTTCAATAAATAATAGAATACATTACAGTATACAAGTAGGTATGACAAAGAATAGCAGAGCATGGAGTGGTTTAGATCGCTACACTATCTATAGTTAAACCTCCGATAAAGGACACTATCAAAGAGGTCAAACCTCCTAACAAAGGGCAATCTGAAAGTGCCTGGTATATAATACTCTATACAAAATGACCTCTGAAAGAGGACAAACTCTCTACAATGGACAAAAGGCTAGATCCAGATCTTGTCCGTTATTCAGAAGTTTCACTGCACTAATATTTCCTCTCCACCAATTCTCTTGTTGGTCACCTTCTGCAGACACTCCAACTTTTCAAAATTGAAATCCGGGACATTGACCACACCCACCATGAATATAATTAATGGTATTCTGGTTTAGACAGGATCTCTGGTCCGTGTGGACTTTTCTGAGTATAGAAAAGCCCCTCTCTGCATCAGCATTGGAGCAGGGTATGGTCAACAGACCAGCCATGAGACGGAGCATAACTAAACCTTAACTCCCCAGCCAAAGTTTTGATTTGGCCCACTTAAAAGAGCCACCAGCAAAAGGCTTTTCTACAGTTTTGGTAATGTGGTATATCTGGTTTGGGATTGTCAGCTGGGGAAAGAAGAAAGTCATTAAATTCCTCTTCAATGTGGTCAAAAACCAATCTGATGAAAATGGTTATTGGTCATATTCTCTGTTTATAATGAGGTGCAAGAGCCTCTGTTCAATGGCTGTATGCTCACATGTAAAATTTTGCAAAACTCTTTCCTACCCCTTGGAATTATTTTGAGGTAAAGTGACAGTACCTCTTTGGCTTCTTGCGTGGAGGTGTTACTGATTTCTCAGGCTCAGCCATAACAGAGAGAGATGCCAAGGTAAACTAGCAGCAACTCTGACTGTCAGGTATATAGCAGCTGGATTTTCCTCTGCTCATCAGTTGAGCTCGTCAGTTGAACTGCCGGGAGTGGAGGAAAATCCAGCTGCCACCTGACAGTCAGAGTTGTGAAGTGAAGGGCTAACTTGTGTAGGGGCCTGGTGTGGCAGCTGCTAAGGAGGAGCCTTTAGTCTGACAGAGCTGAGCAAATCCAGCTGCTACCTGCCCTTAGAGTTGTGAAGTGAAGTGCTGACTTGTGTGGCCAGGAGCAGCTGCTAAGGAGCCTTTAGTCTCACAGTGCTGTAGCCAGTTGTAAATTGTACAAACAATTACTAATCCAGCATTTCTGGGACAAACACTGCAAATCCGGGACCTTCCCGGAGCTTCCGGGACAGTTGGAGGGTATGCTTCTGTGAAGGTTTAATTAACAACTAAAAAATACAATGGCTTGCTCAATAATTGACTTGTATACTCACTCTTCATTTCAGCTATATAGATGCTCTAGCCTTAATTAGGCTAGAGCATCATTATTGCTACATCATTAAAATAAGGTATTCAACACTTGACATTAATAGATTAACTTTCACCTAATGAACTTTGAGTGTTAAATATAAACAAACAACAACAACAACAAGTGGTCAAAATTAAAAATTAAAACAACCAAAATTGAAATAATTTTCCCTTCTTTCCTCTGTGCAGGTAATTTTGGTATTAAACTGTTGAGCTGATGCTTATTCTATGTGCTATCAAAAATTTTACTTTTACAGAGGAAAGAGGTTATGGTAGTTACAAATTCCTTATAAGTATTGACCACCACCACCACCACCACCATCACCACCAACACCACCACCAAGCTGATAGAATAGGCAAACAATTTGACCAAAAGTACCTGTACAGAGTAACTTTTATCTTGGTAACTATGCCAGGTAATAGGTCTTAAGAACTTTCTACAATTGTGCACAGTACTAACCTCAAAACTTCACCCTTTCCCCATGCATTTACAAGACACACTTATAAGTGCTTATAAGTGCTTCCATATAACTGCAGAGCATGCTACTATTATAGTTACATAAAATCATTGCTGTACTGCCGTAACACATTATAGTGCAACACAGATAGCTAGGTGAGGTAAAGGGTAGCTTCATTAAATGCCCTAGTTTAGGAAAATATAATTCTTAAAAATTTTGGCGAGAATAAATTTCATTGAGCCAAACTTTCATTGTTCTCCATGAAACAAAAAATGTACGGAAAAATAAAATGCACTTTTTAATCAACAATGACTGTTCAAGAGAAACATGAGGCTAAGAGATGGACATGTTTGTGAGAACATGCTGTACTCATGGCTATCATGTCCACTACCACATCTGGGTGATGTGAATGAGAACCCATTCATGTCAGAGATAGATATGCAGTAGTGAAGATATACCTATGTTATTCCCCCAGTTCTTCTGTAACTACTCGACTATCTACTGCTATAATATAGCAGTAGATAGTCGAGTAGTTACATATATTATATAATTATAGTCTGTGAGCAAAGTGATGTTGACAGCAGGTGTTAGTGAGCTTAGTCTTTGCAAGCAACTGCAAGAGCCCCCTATCACAAAGACTTGCAAATGAGTGTAAATGTAATAGTAATTGGTGTCGATGAACTCTCATATTCTGCATGCTTGAGAAGGGACATTGTACTTTGTGACACCCTACACTCTCATAGGTCAGCTGAACACATGATGTCTATATAATTATGGTCATCCTTGTGAATAGCTTGGACCCTATAAAAGGGGATTGGTTGCTCATATTAGAGAAACTACGTAAGTTTTAGTTGGGAATACAGCTTGAACAGAAGGGCTCGATTGGTGGGAGAAAGTCAGTCTTCAGCACAGCAGAACAGAACTAGGAGGTAGCAGTGAGTATATGCTACCCCCTGTAAGTGATGTGGTGCCTTTGGGAAACACAGTCCACTTTCAGGCTTAAAATACTTGCAAAGCACCCCAGCAAACCTGGCTGATGGCAATGGCACAGGTAGAACAGAAAATAGTTAGCTAACATGCAATACACCACATGCTTGTGTGTGCTCTTGCCATATTTTTAATCACACAATTAATATTTGTTCTCATAAATTCACACCCAATTACGGTGGTTGCTAAAAGCATTGAATATGTGTATTGATTTGTCACCAAATTTAATCGATTATGTACATGTCTGTGGTCTTACATAATTTTTTCTGGTATTGGAGGTCCAGCAGGAGAGTGACCTGGGAAAGGAGGAGGTGGTATGTCTGACTCATCTAACTTTGGAGGGAGAGGAGGTGGTGACTCTAGATCCGCTAGCCCGCCAAGTTCCACAGTGTTATCAACTTCAATAGGTAATTGCCCTGTAAAGAACGCACCAATCTCAATTTGATATATGATAAGCTCAGTGAGTACAGCAAAGCGTATGATTCCCATAGTTTCTACACAGTTAAAATGGAATTGTAGTGTGCTATATAAACACCTACATGTATTGATATTAGACACCTACATGTACCTACACGTAGGTACATGTATTGATATTATGGTGTTGTAAACACCTACATGTACATGTATTGATATCATGGCGTGTTATAAATACCAAAGATTTAAGTTTGTGCATGTGTGTGTGTGCTGTGTGTGAGTGTGTATATGCTTGGGAAAGGCAATTACCTTTTCTTCCTCCAAATCTATGGAGTGTAACAAGTTTACATGTGCAAGTATTAGAATCCCAGGAGTCACTCTAACTGCAGTGGTCAACTCCACCCCTATGGCTGCATCAAAGAGATGTGGCCTAATGATGATGTGTGTTATCACCAGAATCAACAGTGTAAAGTACAGGAGGGCAGGGAGGATGCATTGTCAGTTGCTATGGTGATTGGGCATCATGTCCTCAGATGCTTAGGATGCAGATCATTCTGATTCCCTCACAGATCTAGTGGGGAATAGATAAATGGCACCAGTGATCTCATTCTCTGGATACTTGATTTAGTCTGGTGATCTCATTCTCTGGATACTTGACGTAGTCTGGTGATCTCATTCTCTGGATACTTGATGTAGTCCGGTGATCTCATTCTCTGGATACTTGACGTCTGGTGATCTCATTCTCTGGATACTTGACGTAGTCTGGTGATCTCATTCTCTGGATACTTGATGTAGTCCGGTGATCTCATTCTCTGGATACTTGACGTCTGGTGATCTCATTCTCTGGATACTTGACGTAGTCTGGTGATCTCATTCTCTGGATACTTGATATAGTGTGGTGATCTCATTCTCTGGATACTTGATATAGTCTGGTGATCTCATTATCTGGATGCTTGATGTAGTCCGGTGATCTCATTCTCTGGATACTTGACGTAGTCTGGTGATCTCATTCTCTGGATACTTGACGTAGTCTGGTGATCTCATTCTCTGGATACATGTATGATGTAGTCTGATTGAGCTAGTGGATTGGGGGGTGCAGGTGTGGGAAGAGGTTCTTCTATTGGAGCACAATGAAAGCGGCATGACTCCTATCATGATTAACAGCACAAGCCAAGGTTCAAAGCTTTCCACTTCTGTGAGGTATATACTTGGGCAGTGATCATCAAAGCGAAGGAGATGATGCCACTCTATATAATTATTGTCCGTCATAATGGTGTCCAGAGTAATGACAAGCTTCTTCCCATAAAAATTCCCAGAAGCCTTAAGAATTCACTAAGAATATTTCCTGATGGTTGATGGGAGTTGGAGTCTGAGGCTGGACAAACGCTGGGCTTCAAATCTGGAGGCTGCAGCTACACAACGTGAACCATCCGATGGGTTGACTGATATAGCTACCTGGCAACTGTCCTGGTACTATAACACTGGAAGACTATACAGAATGTCAGAGCAATGAGTTGGAGTCAGATGCAGCAGCAACTATGTACAGTCCAGAGAGCTAGACATTTTAGATATTACTTGTTTTGAATTATATACACAATAAGCCACTACCGAGTATAATAACAACAAAATATTTTCATTCTATATATTATATACACACACACACAAAAAAATGTATGATGCAGACAGCAAACATTTGTGGGAATCCTGACCCATTATAAATGCTTGTGGTCTCCATTGTTAAGTCTTTTATTTCACGTCTTTATTGACAAATCAGCCCAAATATTTCATTTTCAAGTTTGATTTCCAATGTATTGTTTTCTTGTATATATGTTCCATCCAATCTATGAATCTGCCCAATCTATAGATCGTGCAGCACAATCTATGAATTCATAGATTGGATGCCAATCTATAGATTGTGCTGCACAATCTATGAATGCCCATCTATTGCCTGCCAATCAATACACTTCAAAACATGGTAGCATATTAACACCTTTGCAACAGACTCATAGATTGGATGGAACATATCGACCAGTACTTATTATCGAGTAGTTATACTGAGCAAGTGTGCAAGCCAAATATCGAAACCCACCCACACAATATGGGATAGTCGACGGGAGCCCGCACTACTCCCACGAAAAGAGAAGAAGGGAGAAGGGCTGTTTGTGAGGCAAGTTTCTCTACATCATTTGGGGACTATAGCAGTTGTGCAAGTGTTCGTGGGTATTACAACTGTGCATTTTATATCTTTTTTGACAGAGCAATATTCTTCAAATATCTTTTTTTGCTCTAGCTACACTTGCCATGTCACTTAGTTCTTTATCTGCCAAGTCCATGTGGAACTTTTTCTCAGTATCACTTTTTTCTACATCATTACACTCTCAGTTGCAATCATCACTTTCTCTGTTTCTTTGTTGCAAAGGGTGTTAATATGCTACCATGTTTGAAGTGTATTGATGCAGCCAAGATGGGGGGGGGGGGGGGGCATTCATAGATTGGGCAGATTCATAGATTGGATGGAACATATACGCACATATAGCACTCCAGCAAACAATATCTGAAGTGTAGAAGTAATTGGTCCATTCATTACAAAACAAATGACCTTTTAAAGATTCAAAGTTTCTTTGCTTCACAAGGGAACTGAATCATTGTTTAATTCACCAACATTATTATACTACCGGTATGTATGATTAATAGAATATATCACATATTGTGAGAGGTTAATTGCCCATGATCATGAACATGCATGAATATAAGTGAAGGACATGTTGTTATTACATGCACATGATGGTCATACAGACATGCATGAATATAAGTGAAGCACATGTTGTTATTGCATGCACATGATGGTCATACAGACATGCATGAATATAAGTGAAGGACATGTTGTTATTACATGCACATGGTCATACAGACATGCATGAATATAAGTGAAGCACATGTTGTTATTGCATGCAAATGGTCATACAGACATGCATGAATATAAGTGAAGCACATGTTGTTATTGCATGCACATGGTCATACAGACATGCATGAATATAAGTGAAGCACATGTTGTTATTGCATGCACATGGTCTTACAGACATGCATGAATATAAGTGAAGGACATGTTGTTATTGCATGCACATGGTCATACAGACATGCATGAATATAAGTGAATGACATGTTGTTATTACATGCACATGATGGTCATACAGACATGCATGAATATAAGTGAAGGACATGTTATTACATGCACATGATGGTCATACAGACATGCATGAATATAAGTGAACATGTTGTTATTGCATGCACATGGTCATACAGACATGCATGAATATAAGTGAAGGACATGTTATTGCATGCACATGATGGTCATACAGACATGCATGAATATAAGTGAAGGACATGTTGTTATTGCATGCACATGCTGGTCATACAGACATGCATGAATATAAGTGAATGACATGTTGTTATTGCATGCACATGATGGTCATACAGACATGCATGAATATAAGTGAAGGACATGTTGTTATTACATGCACATGATGGTTCATACAGACATGCATGAATATAAGTGAAGGACATGTTGTTATTGCATGCACATGGTCATACAGACATGCATGAATATAAGTGAAGGACATGTTGTTATTGCATGCACATGGTCATACAGACATGCATGAATATAAGTGAAGGACATGTTGTTATTGCATGCACATGATGGTCATACAGACATGCATGAATATAAGTGAAGGACATGTTGTTATTGCATGCACATGATGGTCATACAGACATGCATGAATATAAGTGAAGGACATGTTGTTATTGCATGCACATGGTCATACAGACATGCATGAATATAAGTGAAGGACATGTTGTTATTGCATGCACATGATGGTCATACAGACATGCATGAATATAAGTGAAGGACATGTTGTTATTGCATGCACATGGTCATACAGACATGCATGAATATAAGTGAAGGACATGTTGTTATTGCATGCACATGATGGTCATACAGACATGCATGAATATAAGTGAAGGACATGTTGTTATTGCATGCACATGGTCATACAGACATGCATGAATATAAGTGAAGGACATGTTGTTATTGCATGCACATGATGGTCATACAGACATGCATGTATATAAGTGAAGGACATGTTGTTATTGCATGCACATGATGGTCATACAGACATGCATGAATATAAGTGAAGGACATGTTGTTATTGCATGCACATGATGGTCATACAGACATGCATGAATATAAGTGAAGGACATGTTGTTATTGCATGCACATGATGGTCATACAGACATGCATGAATATAAGTGAAGTACATGTTGTTATTACATGCACATGGTCATACAGACATGCATGAATATAAGTGAAGGACATGTTGTTATTGCATGCACATGGTCATACAGACATGCATGAATATAAGTGAAGGACATGTTGTTATTGCATGCACATGGTCATACAGACATGCATGAATATAAGTGAAGGACATGTTGTTATTGCATGCACATGATGGTCATACAGACATGCATGAATATAAGTGAAGCACATGTTATTGCATGCACAGTGATACAGCATTGGCTCACCTGTGTTGTATACTTTCATTATATCTGCTGCAAGTTTGGCACATCCGATGTCCTTCAAGCCCTTAGATATTTCTCTCCAAGAAGATGGGGGATTTATGGGATGGTGTAAGAACCAGTGGTCCATTACTTCAACCATCTTATCATGATCTCCAGCGTCCATGCGGCCAATCTCACTCAACATATACAGGGGGACCTCCATAACCGCACCATACCTCTCCCAGAAGTGTACAACATCAGCAAGTTGAAGAAGTAGCATGTTCAAGTCTAGACTAGCATCTACAATAAATGAGGAGAGACAACCCTGCTAACACAACATGACATAGAGAGTGACCCGATCCAGTCACTTTTATCCTCAGTAATTAAAATCTGTCTAGTTGCCCTCACAGAACTTGGTCCTATGTGCATTGTGATGGACGTCATGTACATATATACATAGCAACTATTGGATGGCATAGACCCAATAAGTAACTTCACGTTCCCCACCTTCTATTTCCCCTGACACAGCCATACTTCCCCCCCTCCATTTCTCTCTGAATAGTTGAGTTTACAACATAAGGGGTTGTGTGGTACAATATTAAAGGTGCCTTATCAGGGAGATACTAACTGCACTTCCTGCTACTACTATAGCAGCAATTACAAGAAGATTAGAAGGTTAAAATTGATACAAGGGCCCTGCACACATAACACATTTCAGGATGGTATTCATGGTCCCCTACCTAATACTAGATGGGCTTTACAATAACCAGAAATATGTAGCAATAACAGAAAACTTGTTCATAAGGCACATAAACTCAACACTGCATGAGATATTATTCACCTGCAATATGTGTGCCATGCCTTACTCACCACTTACCGCCACAATAAGCACCTGACATTGATTAATGTAATTTGTGATTACTAATAGATTAGGTTATGCGTATATAGCTTGGTAGTCCATATTAAATTTTATCAATTGCACGCTAAATAATCAAGGGCATTACGATAATGAACTTCTAACATCTATGTTTGGGCAGTTTAGACTCTGGGTCTGCATCCATGTGTAACAACAATACTTCACTTGTTCTGGTTAAGCCTGCCTCAATTGGTTGTGTTATAAAGTGCACGCATGCTTGATGACATATTATAGCCTATGAGCAGTCGAGCATGAAAATATCCCAGCATACATTAAAATTTATATACTCACTACATGTAACTAGACTCCCTCATGAAGACACTCTACTCTAATAATAATAATCTAATAATAATAATAATAACAATGATGATGATGATGATCATAATAATAGTAATAATAATAATAATAATAATAATAATAATAATAATAATAATAATAATAATAATAATAATAATAATAATAATAATAATAATAATAATATAAAATGTTTAATTACATCTAAGCATGTATGTGAAGGATTGAAAGGTTCTCAGAACATCACTCATGGAAAGTAAACCCTTTCCAGCTACTTCAATTGGATCTAGTCCTAGCTACACCCAGCCTGTGGTCAGAAGTCCTCTTTAAATAACAATTATTAAGAACTTGAGAGAGAGCCTCAACAGTGGCTGGCAGGACCATTTTATATCCTTCCAGCCCACATACATTACATCATTCCATCTTATATACACGCATAGAAATTCAACACATAGGATTCCCATAGAGTTCCATATGCTAATATAAATCCAACATGAAAGAAACAATTTACAACTCAAAACCAATCACAACACAGAGGGTCACCAAAACAGTCAAAGGAAACAAGATACACAATTATATTCCTAATAATAATAATATTAATGGAGGCTTGAGTCCTCCACACTCCTCCCCCCTTCTTCAGCGGTAAGCTGGCGGTACATCAGGTTACCGGAGCACGAGAGAGAGCATCCGCATTGCCGTTGGTCTTGCCGGGTCGGTGTATAACAGTGAAATCATACGGTTGTAAAGCCAGACTCCACCGTGTTAGTCTTGCATTATTTTCTTTGAGTCGATTTAACTACGTTAGAGCTTGATGATCGGTTTCCACTGTAAAATGTCGGCCAATCAGGTAGACTCGAAAGGCCTGTACCCCTAATTTTATCGCCAGACATTCCTTCTCCACTGCTGCATAATTTTGTTCTCGAGGGAGCAATTTCCGACTGAAATATGCCACTGGATTATCTTGCCCATCGTCATCTTTCTGACTTAACACTGCTCCCACACCACGATCGGATGCATCCGTTTGTAGACAAAATGGTTTGTTGAAGTCGGGATTCTTCAACACTGGGTCATTGCACAATACATCCTTGAGCTTCTGGAATGCGTGCTCACACTCATGGGTCCATTGTACTTTTACTGGTGCGGTCTTTCTGGTCAGGTCGCTAATTGGTGCTGTACTGGCCGCATAGTTCGGGATAAACCTCCGGTAATATCCGGTTAGACCCAGAAAAACTCGCACATCCTTCTTCGTAACAGGAGCCGGGAACCTTTGAACAGCCCTAACCTTAGATAATTCGGGTCTAACTGTTCCTCCTCCCACGACATGTCCAAGGTAGACGCATTGATCCACTCCAAAACTGCATTTTCTTGGCTTTGCCGTAAGCCCAGCTTCCTTCAGTCTGGAAAGGACAGCTTCCACGTGAGTTAAATGTCCGTTCCATTCACTGCTGAAAATCACGAGATCATCCAGGTAGGACGCTGCAAACTCAAGACCATTAATGACCTGGTCCATTAACCGTTGAAATGAGGCAGGTGCTCCTTGTAAACCGAAGGGCATAACGTTGAATTGAAACAGCCCAAATGGAGTTGCAAACGCTGTCTTGGGTCTGGATCCTTCGGCCACTGGCATCTGCCAATACCCTTTTGTTAAGTCGAGGGTGGAAATATATTTTGCCCTGCCCAACTTGTCAATCAGTTCATCGATTCGGGGCATAGGGTAGGCATCACCACCTGACACCTCGTTCAGTCGCCGATAGTCTACGCACAGTCGAAGAGACCCATCTTTCTTCTTAACAAGCACAATGGGAGCACTCCATGCACTCGTCGAATGCTCGATAATCCCTGCCTCCAACATCTCCCCCAGTTCCTTCTTGACGGTCTCCCGGTAAGCATGAGGTAGCCGGTAAGCAGGTAGATGGATGGCTCGAGCAGAGCCCGTCTCGATTGTGTGTATGACTTTGTCTGTCCGTCCTGGGACATCACTCATGACTTCTGGGAAAGAGTTCAGTAGGGTCACAAGTTCGTTCCGCTGCTCCAGAGTCAGTTGTTCCCCAAGCCTCGGTGGCTCAGATTCGGTAGCCCCCTTATCCCAAAATAAGATGTCTTCTTCCATTTCATCGTCCATTTCCTCTGATAGGAACGATATCCCTGTGGAATGAAACTTATGCAGCATATTAACATGCATAACCTTATGCTTCTTTCTCCTACCAGGCATTGATACCCGGTAAGTGACTGGACCGACCTTCTCCTTGATCTCAAAAGGTCCCTGCCACTGAGCAAGCAGCTTGGAGGTGTCAGTAGGCAGTAACACCAACATCTGTTCTCTGACTGACAGCTCCTGTAGCCTTGCCTTCTGATCGTACCAACTCTTCTGCTGGGCCTGGGCCGCCTCGAGATTTGCAGTCACCAGTTCACTCGTCTTCTCCAAACGCTCCCTTATAGCCAGTATATGAGATACAACACTCTCCGGGCTTCGTTCATCCGCTGACCATGACTCCTTCAGCACATCCAGGGGCCCCCGCACCTGTCTCCCGTATAACAGTTCGAACGGTGAGAACCCTGTAGACGCTTGCGGCACTTCTCGGTAAGCAAACAGTAGGTATGGGACAAGCTTGTCCCAGTCTTTTCCGTCCTCTGTCGCAGTCTTCCTTAACATGGCTTTTAGGGTCTGGTTGAAGCGTTCAACCAGCCCATCTGTTTGCGGATGGTAAGGAGTGGTTTTAATTGGGTGTACATGCAATATACAGTAAAGCTCTGTTAGTAGGCGAGAAGTGAAGTTGGTCCCCTGATCCGTCAGAATCTCCTTTGGAATTCCCACTCGGGCAAACAGGTTGACCAGCTCCTCTGCCACATGCTCTGCATCCAACGTTCGCATTTGGATTGCCTCCGGGAATCTAGTGGCATAATCACAGATAACAAGGACATACCGTTTCCCAGACCTGCTCCGTGGTAGTGGTCCCACAATGTCCATCGCGATTCGTTGGAAGGGCTCTGTCATGATCGGCAAGGGAATCAGGGGAGCTCTGTTGTTTCCCCTTGGAGCCGCTTTCTGGCACTGCTCACATGATCTGCAAAACTTAGCCACATCACAAAATAGAGTGGGCCAGTAGAATCTCTGTAATATCTGGTCAGCAGTCTTCTTCTTCCCCAGGTGCCCCCCCAATGGCGTGCAGTGGGCCAGCTGGAGAACTGCCTCCCTGCACCGCTGTGGTAGAACCAACTCCTCTACCATAGTGCCTGCTCCTCGATCCTTAGATGGTATCCAGTTCCGATGGAGGAGACCGGCTCGAATAACGAACCCGGCTTCCCCAGTCGCCTCTTCACCACTTGCCCTTCCTCGGACGGCGTCTAGAGTGGGATCTGCCTCCTGCCATTTCTGCAGTTCCTCGGCCGACACCTCCAAGGAATGCTGATGAATGGTAGACTCAGGATCTGGCTTGTCCACTGCCTGGTACCTCTGTCGTTGCTCTCGTTTCTCACTCCGCGTGAGCTGCGTTCTATCCCGACCTGAGATGAATAAATCATTAGAAAACATAGGTAAGGGGCTTATACCCCCTTCTTCCTCTTCTTCTGACGTAAGGGTTGAGGTTTCTCTGCCTCCCCCAGATTCTGTCTCTGCTGCCATTGACGCTGAGGCTTCTTCGTCTTTTCCAGACACTGCCTCTTCCAGCGCACTTGGACACACTCCGGACTGGACCTCACTCTCCTGTCTGCGGATCTCAGCCTCTTCTTGAGCCCTGACTTGGGCTCGGGTGACCGCCAGAACATCTGCCACCACCGGCTGTTCCTTTGGCTTCACCCACTCTGGTTCATTCAATTGCTTTCTTAGCAACGAATCGAACTCGGGGATGTCTGTCCCCAGCAACATCGACACTGGAAGAGTGGAAGATACCGCTGCTTCCACGTCCAGGGTCTGCCCATCCACGACCACCTCGAGCTGGGCTAAGGGGTACAGAATAGTGTCACCATGGGCACACCTTATAGCACTTACTTTCCCTTCAAGGATTCTTTCCTTGGGGACCAGATCTTCGTGGACGAGGGTCCGGGAGCACCCTATGTCGAGTAGGATGTCTCGTACCCAAACTCCCTCGACCAGACCTGGCTTGCGGACACCGAGTTTCTGCATACCTCTCTGCTTCCTGACCCACACGTTCCGTTGGTGGTCAGCTCGCCTCTCTGCACAAAACAGTGCGTTGGACGGACATTTTGAGGAGTAGTGGCCCTTCTGCTGGCAGTTGTAGCAGGTTACATCCTTTAGCTCCCTCCTGGGCTTCAGGGCCTGTCCTGCCAGCTCCACCCCCTTCTCAGTCTCCTTCTCTCTCTTGACCACCCTGCAGTCTCGAGCCAGGTGCCCTGGTTTTCTACACTTCAGGCACGTTATGGGAGGTCTCTTCTCCCACTTCTTGTTCTCATGGATCGGTCCCATGGAAGGATTCCCCTTCCTTGCCTCCAGATAGTCGTCTGCCAGTTGTGCTGCCTCCTGGCTCGTGTCAGGCTTTCTCTCTCTGACCCAGATGCAGACGTCTGCTGGCAGGGTATTGATCAGCTGCTCTTGAACGATCAGATCTCGGACCTTATCTGCTGTGTTGCAATCCTGCATCCACCTGGTGGCTAGATCCTCCAGCCTGGTAACCAGATCGCGGTTGGTTTCCTCTGGCAGCCTGGTAGTCGAGCGGAACCTCCCCCGATATGTCTCAGTGGTGATATTGTACCTTTGGAGGATGGCTGCCTTGACTGCAGTATAGTTATTGATGTCTTCCACTCCCAGTGCTGCATAGGCTTGTCTAGCCTTCCCAGATAAGTAGGGGGCGAGGTGGAAGACCCACTTTGTCCTCAGCAGTTTGCAGGATTCCGCTTGCCTTTCGAACATGGTTAGGTAGTCTCCTACGTCCTCGCCATCCTGGAGCTTGGTAAGCTTGAGGTCTGTGGTCTTCTCTGCTCTCATTTCTGCAGCTGCTCCCTGTAGACGTACTCCTTCTACCAGGGCTCTTGCCTATAAACTTGTAAATCATCAGATTTTCTTCTTATATAATATGTTTTAATATCTTGTCATGTTTATATTTCTGTTGCATTGTTTCACTTGGTGGCTCTCGTCTCTTACTTTTTTGAGATAATGAAACTGGCTCCAAATATAAGCATCCATGCCCAGTTCTGTTTGGCGGCTGTGAGCTTACTATCTTTGCAGAGGATTCAAGGCATGCTTGAAGCATTTTTTTATTTCAACATGCACTGAAACACCACTTAAGGTGCTAACCAAAGTGTGTTTTAGCCTCTGGTATAAGTATACTGGCGAGTGGGTTCCCCCCCTCACCTCCCAAAAGATAGTTGTGTGGATTTTGCAAGTTTTGCACTAACCTTCGCTGAGTATTTAAATTTATGATACTATATGTAAACTTTTTTTAAATCCGCCTTTATAAAATGGTGGTGATATCTATGATTATAGAGAGTGACTACATCCCCCAATACATGCTCCATGTGCAGCAATATCAACTTTTCCTTCCAACTATCCACGAGGACTTGCTTCACTCACCAATTATAAGCAGAATGAATGACACATGCTCTGTTCTGCTGTTTGGTTTGTGGAGTTCTCACTCTTGGGAAGCTGGTATCAAGTGCAAAGGTGACAGTAGCAGATTGTCTACCAAAACATCTGCATTAGTTTGTGGAATTCTCCTGTGAAACCTGTTACCAAGTCCTTGAATGAGGCAGTAGCTCATCCTAGATAGCTACAATCAACAATAGCTTCATGATATCTTGAGCTGAATTTTGTGAGTGGCCTACTTGGGTACAGTGAAGAATAAGAGAAGACATGGTATGTGGTGGGGCATGCAGGAGTAGTGCAACATCACAACATGTCAAAGCAGTAGAGGGTCTGAAGCTCACACTTGCTGTAGTTCTTCCCCGCTCAGCTAAGACATGAGAAACATCAGAACAAACAGAGCTAATAACAACACACAATATTCTCATGTAGACTACAATCAGTTAGATGCCTTTTCACCTCAATCATCTACACCAACATTATAAAATCTGTTGGTCTATAATTATGATTTTAAATAGTAAAGGGTCATCTAACTGGCTGTGCTCTCATGCATATACTCTTGTTTCCTTTCTCTTTTAACAGATCAATCCAATAATGTTGTTTATTCTTAAATAGAACATTTTTCCTGTTTGTTTAAGGTTGTTACTACCCTAGCCACACTGACTGCTCTAACTGAGATTGTATGGCAAACACATCTCTCCAGCAAGTCAGCGAGAGAAACTTACCCCATTACTGAACCAATAAAATATGCAGCATCTCCATCTGGGACAGTACAAACATAACCTAACACACTAGCACAGCTCAACCAACTATCCTCTATCAAAGGCCAAGTGACACCTGGTGCATCTAAAAAAATACAATCGACAATTCCCAAAAGATCAGAAGTGGGTCTCACACCCATTAACCACATCCGTACATATCCACAATTATCATTGATACAAGAACTTCTCTCACAGGGGCTCGAGTGCATGTATCCTTCAGATATAATTATAGCTAGCCCTGCTCTTGTATTTAATACTGCTTCCCTGTGTTGGCTGAGAATCTTCACACCAAATGCCTTGACACCATCTTGAACACATCAATGTGGATAGGGAGTGGTACACTGAAATCTGCTCCACTTCAGAGGCTCCAAGTCCTGTGTCCAATATCTCACAACTGATTATGACAAAATTAAAGATGAGGACCCTGAGGGAATGTGGCTGCCTTCAAACCAACCAAGACCTACCTGTTCACGATGACCTATAGAGAATCTTCCCAGACTGTGACTAAAGTAATGGAGATCATTCTGGGTCTCTGCAGAGTCCCTGAATGAAGCACATATTGAGAGAGAGCTTGGGTCAGCGTAGTGGGAAACATGGATTTTACCAACAAGGAGTTTATGCAAGATCCTACTGTGATGTCTACATGAGTTAAGCTCAGTAGGTAACACTGGACTGCCATCAATATGATATACACCCTACATGCCAGGACAGACATCATCTCACAAGGTATATAGAAGTTCCAAGATAACTGAATGTTTCCACCCGGATCAGACTATTGTGATGATGGTTTACTGATGAAATTTCCAGGAGGCATCAAGAACATCCATCCACCTTGTGACAGATGATGTGACCTGGCTCAACAACCTGGACCTGCATCTATGAACTGCTGCAACACTCATATGCTAGAAGATGACCATCTTCTAGTAATGGGTGATTTCAACATCCTGGATGTCAACTGGTCAGGTCCAACTGATAGTTCTTCACTCAATTAGTGTACTCCTCATAATATTCTAGATCTGGTTCTATCTATTTTTCCTAATTTCTGTGTACCCTTTACTGTTGATAGTTCAAGTTGCTATAGCCTTTTATAACCTTCAATGTAGCTACAAGCTTAAGAAAGGTTAATTAAGGCCATCCCAAACAAAGTTTTCAACTTCGTAAAGACAGATTTGTCAGTCCTTGCTGACCTCTTACTGGAAACTCTATTTGCTCCTGCCTCTCCTACAACACTTCTTACCAAAATTAATGGTGAATAGCTAGCTACTGGTATATAGCAGGCTCGTGTGAGTCTTAGCATCTCATTATTCCTGATGAAGGCTAGAGCATCTAGTCAAAACGTCAAGAGAATACAATTTCAAGTTGATTATTGAGAAGGTTATTATATATGAGAGAAAACCATCTGCTACTAGACTTTATAAACTCGCATATATGTAATCAGCTCTCACAAGGCTAACAAGAAGGTTTGAGTTTCAGTTTTAGGAGACTCTAGTGACACTTCAACACTCAAACCAAGCTAAACTACATAAGTCATCTCAGTAAATCTTCTTCTATACATAATTTAATCTTTGACAACATAATTTAGTACAACAAGTAATTCCATCTGAGTTCTTCAATAACTTGTTTAACTGTACATTCACTAGGACCAACTTTACACTCACACCAGCAATTGAGGTCTCACAGTCTTCGATGGTGTTTGAAGATCTCAACAGCTCACCACCTTATATAACATATTATACTCGACAGATTTTTTAATTTTTTATTAGAAAGCATTTGACTCTGTACCACATGCAGAATTGCTAAATCACTGGTGCCTTGTGGTTATGCTTCAAGCTTACCTTTCTAGCCTCAGCACTTTGTATGCATACAAGGTTCATTCTCAAATACTTTACCAGTCCATTCTGGGATTTCACAAGGAAGCTTCTTAGGTCTTATTTGTTTTATCAACACCAATGACCTCCTGATGCTTTAAAGTTCTATGTTAGGGTAAGATTGTCTTTTAAATAATTTCCAAATTCCAAAACTAGGATATGATATATTTTATGAATTACGTACCCAATAAATATAGGACATGAGTATTATGATGAAGTAGACATTCCGTTACATGATGTGTATATTGTGAATGTGAATGCAGTTAAGAAGTAACACTCACTATATCCGTTTTTTAAATATGGTAGACAACCACCGCCCCCACCCCCACCCCCCCAAAAAAATAACAGAGGTCATATCTCAGCTCAAAGACACATTCGCATGCTTTCACTGCTATTAACTCCGAAAAGATTTCTAGTGTGCCGTGTATATATGCAATACTAAGATAAGAACTGGCAGATGTTAAAACTGGGCAAGTATCGAAACACCAAAAGATCTATCTTCTAACTCTGTTTTTTACTAACCAGAAGACTACATATGTTGCAATACACATCTGCAACTATTGTTTCTGTATTGCAGCAAAAAGGGATGGCTAGTGTGGCTGTCAATTATGCTATCAAGCTAGCCCACGTGGTATTTAATAGTCAGGATGGGGTAAAGTTGTTGTTTTGGAAACATGATCAAAGTTACCTGAAAGGCAACTTGATTCACTGTGGAATAATAATCTTACTACTAAACATGAATCAATTTATGAGCATATTAATGGAGGACTTCCACTAATATGTCATGTACATTCAGCGACACTTACTTATGATATCAATAATTCTATGCTCCACAGGAAAATGTCTGGTTCTGCAATGACTTTGTGAGCATTAGACATTATTTTCATATATGTACCAAATTATAAGACTGGAAAGCTCACAAACTCTATCACAATCTGATTGTGTTTGTGCAAGCCATGGTTGAGGAAGGAAAGTGAAAGTGGTGTAGGTGCTGAGCCTGCCTGTGAGATTGCTGCTAATTCTTCTCAGAATGCATTGCAAGGCGGCTGTTTTTTCAGGAATGTAAAAGTTCCCTGAAGAGAGTGAGCTTAGTGCACTTCATTGATGGAGGGAGTCTACTCTCATCTATTCACAAGATCCTACTACTTCCCAGCTGTTGGCAGGTAGTATCTCTCACTTCAACCTGCACCTTAGTTTACCAAATGTAGCACACTCTGCTCATTACCACTCAATGGTGCTCCTCCCCTTAGACAAATCAGAGAACCTCTGCCGTACAATGTAACTAGTAGCAAGCTCACAAGTAAGCTCTGCACTAACAACACTTCAACTTCCACTCTTTACTATCCCTCAACTTTTGGTTGGAAAGAATCTAAAAATATACCAGATTGTAGCATATACTGTGAGCTTTCCAGCCCTATAGTTTGGTCCATGTATACAGTAAAAGGATGTGCAATACTCACACAAATTCATTGACAACAATACATTTTCCTATGAATCATAGAATGAATGGAGGTGTAGCTCAACGTAGTAAGTCCCATTATTATGTGCTGATGCTTTGTTGTATTCATTCGTAACTATAAGCTCTATGGTATTCATATTGAATACTCCATAAGCAATAATCAGTTCACCACCAGTATATAGTCATACAGGGAAGACTACACACACGTCTTCCACATAAATTCTTATGATAACAAATATAATACGGGAAGATAAGAGTCAAACAAATGGCTGTTGTTCAAAGCTCCATAATATATTTCCCAGACCATGCAGTTGGTTTGGGTGGCAATGTCTCTGTGAATGCTTGCAGTTAACATTTCCTTCAGCATTTATCAGTGAGACTTTCATCAGTTGAGTTTATAGCCACACTACCACCTCATAACCATGTATGGAATTGGGACATTTTCAATCTAGTGAGACAATCTAGTGAGAATGCAATAAGCCACCCACTTTTAAACCAAAAAAGTATACACATAAATATTAATTTGTAAACACTGAAGAATGTTGAGCTCTGATGCTTCTGAAATAAGAAAAATCCCCTTATGTATCTATAGCTGGGACATATTTTAAATAATCTAAGACCAAAGTTCTAGAGTCGGTACATACAAAAGACCTGCAGAAATAGTAGGAATAATAATACATGTGGCCAAGTAGCTAATAGATGTGCCAAGTGTTGCATGAGATTTAATGCACATAAAGAGTTCCACAGAGGATGAATTCAAACAAACTTACTGCAAGACTATAAACCAGCGCTAGCCATCTGCTTGCTTCCTTAGGCTATAGATGGTATCTTGATGACAGATATGTGGAGGAGAGAAGTTACTCAAAAGCAGTGACTGGCAGTGGTGATTCAAAGAGGGAACACTGCCCCTGTAAGGGTTCATTGGAGGGATTCTTGAGGGGGACTTTGCGTTATACGTTTGGTGTTGTTTTATTTTCTAGTATTGTTGTCCTCAGCAATTGTTTTTTTAAATCAGTTCTTATTCATGTGTAGTGATGATACTTGATCCTACAAACATGTTTCAATGCAGCACTAGCACTGGTGCTAGGCTAAAGCAGACATTACTGGATCGGGCCTGATCCAGCAGCCATTGATGAAAATTTAATTGAGTAGCTGTTATCTGAGAGTGAATAGTTCCGTTGCCAGCAGATCAGAGGTTTGTTTATATAGCTCTCTCTCTAATTGCAGTTAATTATGGCCCCACCTAATATTACACTGGTGCTGTTACATGCAGAGTTGTCATAGAATACCAAATCCACTGTCATCTAGGAGCCATAGTGAGTTTAGCCTGCATGGTTAGCTTGTCAGCGTGGTTTACAGTAATCTTCATACTTTTGTATGTAAGCAGTTTTTAGAGCTACTTTGTCACTACTGTGGACCTAGCATTGATGGCAAGTATTAATTAGGTAAAGCTTTAAAGTTTAGTATTAAAGACGTAGTGCTTCCATAAATGTAAATATCTAAACTGTAATAACAATGGTCTCAACCAACTCCCAGTTAATATAGTAGACACAATCACTTTCTCAATAAATTGCACTTGATGTTTCAGCTAGATGCTCTATTCTTCATCATTATGAAGGTATCCTTCATCATTATGAAGGCTAGATGCTCTATCCTTCATCATTATGAAGGCTAGAACATCTATATAGCAGAAATGTCGAGTGAGTACATTTTAAAGTTTGGAATGTCAATGATGTTTGTTTATGTATGTCTTCGGTACATATTTCTTTGTCAAAACAGGTTGTCAATTATTGGCGGAATCGCACGAGTCAGTTAAGATGATATCTTTTAAATGTCATCTGTTCCCCCAAATTGCATATAATTATTTGTACCTTCATCATAAACTAGTAGAGACTTCCAGAGGTTCTATATATAGACACAATGTGTGCTTATATTTGTAAACATCACTATATTTATATTGGTAATTATATTTGGGAAATTTGTGGTTGTTAATACACATTTATAAGGTATGATTACTACAGAATATTTTGGCAGTTCTCAGTTTGCTGTCAAAGCAACAAATTTTAGCTTTTTCTCTTTCAGGAGGTACTTAGCAAATGCATCAAATATTGGAGCTCTCGACTTAATATCTGAAGATGATGCTCACTGCACATTGAACTCACAAGATATAAGTGCTTCACAGTTTTATAGGATTTGTCCCTCAAATTAGCAACTGACTTAACTTCTGCTATGAGTTTCTACATAGTTATATATCACTTGTTCAAATTTTACATCCAATCAACACATTTTCTGAGTATTTACTGAAAGACTTAGAGGTTAAAATGGAAGTTTGAAACTAAATTCAAAATGTTAAAAAGTCTGAAACACATTCTGTGACTATTTGCATGCATTGTAAGGGAATGGTTGCAGGATATAACCATCCTGGTATGTTCAAACACACACAATTTAGCAAATGTGTCATGTGATGCTTTTGTGCAATCTGACTTGGTAGCTGAAGTACAAGGGTTTAGTAATATTACAGTACTGTGTACATACAATTATATAGCCTTAAAGCTGAGCCTGTCTTCACCTGTCCCAGCATGTAGGGACTTGAGGTTGTTTGCAGCAGTTTGCCATTCATCACGATTATTTTCATAGTTGCTTGATGAAATTTTAGACCAACAAATTCATCTTGGTGGACATCTCTATGTTCCTATATGTAGCTACCTCTTTACTCTTCATCAGCTCTTACATGGAGAGAATCATGTGGAGTTTCATGGTGGTGAGTAGATAGTTACTATGAGTATGAATAATGTTGTAACCTACAAAGTGAGCAATTCTTTTTTAACTTGCATTGATACAACCATATATAGTGGTAGGCCTTGGCAGATATCGCTACCATAATTTTGGTAAGTGCTTCTGAGCATCAAGACTCCTGCTAGAAAAAAAATACAGTAGCTTTCCAGGTAATAATAAGCACAACTTCAGCCTACTATAGTATTAACCTTGATTTCCTATACATTGCAAGTGCAACATTTCCAGCTGATAGTTTACCAGCAATGCTTTGAATTCAAGGGTTGCAAGTTCAAGTTATTTCTATAAAATATAGTGTCAGATCTGGGGTTTTCAGAAATCAATATCGATCAGATGTGTGTTATGTCAGTCAACATAATTGAGAAAAATATAAAATATAAGAGGAAAATAATGAGAGAAGAAAGAATAGAGAGGCCAACAACATACAGCATTCATTTCCCACAGAGTGGCTAACTTCAAACACCAATTGCTTCGACCAGACAATAATTATAAGTTATTGTGGGACAAACCTTACCACATCTTGTGGTGGGGGCGGGGAAGAGTGTGCTTGTCTCTGGGAAAAGTGTACATTAGGACAAGTAGCTCAATTGTGAAGCCAGCCCACTATGTATAATTGGGATTCACTAAATTCACTCGATCTGAGGTACGGGTGTGTGGTTTACACGAAAAGGTGTGGTTCCAGTCATGTGATAAATTTCTGGCGTGGTCGGTGGGGCTAGAAACTGCTACTTGGAATGGATACTGCTTCCTAAAAACCTGTGATGGACTGTAGCGATGCTGCTCTATCGTGTCAGTGATAGTATAAACATTGCTGCTTTGACACAATAGCTGGCAGAGGGTTTTTATGAATCTCATGGGACTGGCACTTGAATATAGGGCTAGGGCTGGGGCTAGGGTGGGAACAAAACTTTCAAGGGCTTTTGGAGGTGATACAGTCTTCAGCATTAGCAAGCTATTGTGTCCAAGCAGCAATGTTTATACTAACACTGCACACGATAGAGCAGCCTAGCTAAGTCCATCACAGGTGTTTAGCAAGCAGTATCCATTCCAAGCTGCACTTTCTACCACCGATAACAACACTACGAACTTAGTTCGCCCCCCCCCCCCCCCCCCCGTGAAAACCACACCCCTGTACCTGGCGCATGACTGGAACTACACCTTTTCGTGTAAACCACACCTCCGTACCTCAGATCCCATGTGTTATGGGGGAAGGTCGGAGGCGGAAGTGGTGGGTGTCGCGTGACAGTGACGACCTTGTTCCTCTCGCTGTTCTCGCCGCAAGTGCTCGATCTTGCCATCCCTGAGTTTTGGCACTTCTTTTGTGTGTACAGATGAACATCTTTCCTATTCTGTGCACTCTCTTAGGAGCAGTATCAGGTACGTAGTTATACGTTGTAAATTTACAAGTAAATGTCCAAGAACGAAATATCAGCTGGTAGTAATTATGTTGCAGTGTTTGACATAAGACAACATGGTGGGTGTATCATGAGTGTTATGTTAGTTACTACCCTATACAGTAGAAATATGGAGAGACTACTAGTAATGGTATGCTAATGGCTTGCCCACGCTACTAAATAGTAAACATTTGAGTCGGCATGAAATAAGTTTTGAATGTGCATCTTATTAATAGTTCAATGTGCTCATATTATAGTCACCTCTACAATTATGTTGATATTGTTATTAAATATAGTGTAAAATACAACCACCTTATCACTTCTGGTTCTAAACAACAACAGCACTTCCCTGCAGGGTGGTTTGTCAGCCCTGGCTAGCTAAAGCAAAAATGGAGTGCAGGGGCAATGACTAGTACAGCAGATGCATAGCTATTCCAAGTCACTGAACTGTGAGGGGAAAGAGACACACATTGAGAACCTTATTTGTGTTAGTCTGTGCAGCTTGTGGAACATATTTTCCAGAAATTGCTAAAATATTTACTACTAGTTGGTCAGTTGAAGTATGGACATATAATTAATTATTCTATCAGCTGACCTGGAGGACGCACACAAGAGTAGCCCTTCTCTCAAGAAAGTAGCAATAGTACGCCAGATACTTCAAGATCCTTCAAGTCAAGTCAGCTTTCGGCAAGTTCCAGCCATGTTTTGAAAAGAAGTGGCCTCAGAGTGAGTGAGAGGCTAGTGGTGTTTGGTGACCTTGCTCTCAGAGCTAGCACACTTATTATTCATACGCCAGTTCCCACTAAGACTGAGCTTTACCAGATTTCAACAGCAGCTACTCTATACTTGCATATTCTATGCCATCCCTGTGCATGATGGAGCCATCGGGAAGTGTATCATGGAGAATAGCATATCTGTTCATTAGGAATCCTGCAAGTATTTATCTTTGCATGGGAAGATGCACTTGAGATATTCTTTAAGTTTATAATTCACTCGCGCATAACTGGGATTTCAAGATGAGTGCCACTTCTTCTGCAATGTTAAACTCTCGTGTGTGTCAGCTAAAACTACCTCTTCACAGCGGGATATATCTTTCTAAATCATCGCTTAGGCTGATGTAGATGCCTGCTCTCCAGCCCAGCACTTGGACAGAACCGATACAGCTCCACTGGAGTGGCAGCTATAAGGAGTGTAGTAGTGTTATGCTTCTTGTAGTTATGCTCTTTCTTGACGTGCATATAGATATTCTATATCAAGCCCTTGTATAATATCATACTCTCTTACTTGCCTCTAAAGGCACATGGTAAACAAGGAGGGTCTAAGGGACAAGAACTACTTCTGGTCAGTCAGTGTTTCCAGCATGTGAACCAGATCTGGCAAAAATACAATAAATGATTTGTATGCCATTAGCTAGTTACCTGAATACATGTATAACAAAACAAGCTCATGCGAGTCTTAGCACCTCATTATTCCTGATGAAGGCTAGAGCATCTATTCAAAATGTCAAGAAAGTAAATTTCAAGTGTATTATTCTCAAAGTCATTGTAATTTCATTATGTGAATGGAGAGCTCATTGAGAGGTATAAATATTTAATCATCAAAAGATGTTTCCATGAAAACTGTAGAACTTCGAGATCTGTTACTGAAACTCGGTGCTCTGGAGGCGTATGTTTGTGTAGTATATTTCTCTCTCAATTTCTGCCACAGTTTGAAGAAACTTATTGCACAGTCCATGGATGTCAGCCTACAGTCTGTTGAGTGTATTCATATGTGCTTATGGCTAGTCTTGCAAAGAAATTCACTCGGCCAGATTATTATGTTTGAAAACTTTGAATAATACATGCTGAAAAAAGTTGAATGCCCCCTCCCCCACACCAAACCTTGACTTGGTTTTCCTTTACCTTGTTGCGAGCATCAGCTGCAGTGGGTTGGCCATCTGTATCCTCTTCAGCTGCAGTGGGTTGGCCATCTCTATACTCTTCAGCTGCAGTGTGTAGGCCATCTGTATCCTCTTCAGCTGCAGTAGGTTGGCCAACTGTATCCTCATCAGCTGCAGTGGGTTGGTAGTTATCCAGGTCATAGTCTAAAGTTATCAGGAAGTATGCTATTACTATATCTATATTTGTTTGGCCCACTTTTTAAAATGGAAGATAAAGCCCCAAAATCCAAAGGTCATATTCAGTTAAAACTCCCATTGGCAGATTCTTAGCTGCCTAATGGTGTTTTGGATGTTTCTATTTCCCAAACGACTTGCAGTATACCTTGAACCATTCACTAAAATAGTGAATTACAGACCAAAAAACCCCATAGAAGGTGTGAGGTGATCTTTGAAATGTACCATATGTACCTGTCTCTGTGTCCTCCCACACATAACTTGCATACAAGAGGTCCATTCATAAATACTTTAGCACAAGAAGACTCCAAATCTTCCAATGCACATCCATGACTCAGTGACTACTTGATTGAAGGTAATTATCAATGATGCAGTTCTCTTTATAATCAGAGTTGACATCCATCACACTTGGGCTATGCTATGCCGTACAGCTGAATGTCAACTGAGAGGTCAGTTGATTTGCTGATGAATAATCTTCTTCAAACAAGAACAAGCAAAAGCAGGCCACTCTACAAGCATATATGTGTCTACATTAGCAATGGACATGGCATAGAATAGCGTCTTCTGTTTGGTTAGTTCTGGAGTTCTCCTCTGCAACTCTTGCTCCTCTCCCTGGCTAACTCTAACAACAAAGCAACAAGGTATGGTGTGTAGTGCCACTTCTGTACTGATAATAAGTTAGATGAGGTGTTTACTAGGAGTGGCTCATTGCCTTGCTGAGGTTTGCTTGCCTCAGAGTGCAACTCTAAAACACCAACAACTAAACAAGTGTAAACATGAATTATTTTTGTTTTTATAACAACAACAACAACAATTACTACTACTACTAGTAGTAGTAGTAGTAGTAGTTGTAGTAGTAGTAGTAGTAGTTGTAGTAGTAGTAGTAGTAGTAGTAGTAGTAGTAGTAGTAATAGTAGTAGTAGTAATAGTAGTCTGTTGGACTGATTGCTCAACAGAGAAAGCAAACAGGACTGTGCCCATGTAGATCACAATCAGTTTGATGATCCCTTTAATAATCATATATGCCAATACCAGTATTATGCTTCCCCTATAACTTGTATACTAATTGTATTACCTGCTGTGCCCCTATATATAGTATAAGGAATCATGTGAAGAGCTGTGCGTGCATGTCTCTTTAATACAACAATCATGTGGCAGTATTTTAGTTATACTTTCACAATGCAATAAGAATAATAGTTTATGTTAGCATAACTTATTGTGCATGTGACATGCTGTTCTCTGTACATGCACTATAATAATATGTTACTGGCTAAGCTGGTTGCTCAGGAAATGCTCTTAAATCATCAACAAACATGTTCTGAACAATTTCCCCAATTCAGAGGGAGAATGTTTTTTGTTGTAAACAAAGGACACAACAACAACTGAATTTAAACAACAGTTTATAATTAATTGAACAACACGTATATGATATACATGTAATATATATATTATATATGCATGTATTTTTTTATAATATATATATTATACAATATATATACATATACATGTGTTATAATAATATATATTATATATTATATACATGTATTATAATAATATATATATTATATACATGTATTATAATAATATATATATTATATACATGTATTATAATGTGACAGTCCACACACAGGAAAACGGACAATTTGGGCTAAATGTGAAGTTTTTAGTTCATACTCCGAAATTGTGCACTGATGCATTATAAAATATGTGGTTAAAGGTTTCAGTTTCATATTGTACATAATTATAGAGTTATGGTTAAAAAACGTACTTCCTGTTTACTTCCACATAGACAGGAAGTGTAATAAAACTAATCTAATTTCTTTTACTTGGGCATGTGCGCTTAGTATGTCCTTGTTGTTTGCAAACACCATGTTACTATGCGTCTTTTTTTAACATGGTTGATTTTCTTCCACTTCATCGTCAGAATTATGAGGAATCAAATCTGAATTCTTGGGAGCACTTGGCCGAGGGCAAATTAAATCTTTTGACAAATTGGTCTTGCAGTGAGGGCGTATTTGCTCAAACAAATACCACTGCCGCTTCAAATCCAAGCCAAGTATTGTTTTTCCAGTAGGCATTGAATCATGATCTATCAGACTGATTCCCGGTTTTAGAATTGGTAGCCATTGCTCTGCACTGTCAGAATATTCTTTCAGGCGAATCTCCCCATAAAAATCATGAGCTGCTTTGAAGTTGTGGAAGGATGTTACATTTGGGAAAAACTGACTGGGGAATGATGGGTCTAGTTGTAAAGGTGAAAGGTGAACCAGGCAACATCCATTGGAGTCACATATGATCTGAGGAATGTTTTGTCCCTTCAATGAAGATTGCTTTACCAATGTAGCAATTCCTTGGATTGTATCAACAGAAGAATGCCTGTAGAGTTTCTTGAACAAGCCAAAGAAAACGATGAGGAGAAAACTTGTATGACCAGTCAGCATGAACGATAATTCAACACTTAAATCTCGTTTTGTCATGGTGCGCCAGACAAGGTATTGCATGGTACAATTTTTTTTGTTCTGTCCGACACAATTATCTGCTTGAAGGACGAAGACGGTCCAGAACCATAATTCTCCAAGTAATGGTGTACAAGACTAATAACACAATCATCACCCTTTCAAGGTTTTCTTCTTCATTTATGAGGTAGTTTACTTGAACGATAGTGCAGTCATTATATACTCCAAACACCCCACACTTCTTTGCAGTCTTGAAGTACTCTGTTGGCAATCAAATGGGAAATGTATGTACTGTGCAAAGTCAAAGGAATAGTGACACGTAAGCGGCTTTTCTCCAGATTGCTGTCTTTGCTCCGATTTCTCAGTAGCCTCAGCTATTTGAGTATTGTATTGTAATAAATTCACAATTTTTTGGCCCTCTGTAGATGTTCCTGATATTCCTCAATTCTTCTTAACTTTTCTTCCTCTGACACACAAAAAGACTTTTGCACAGCCAAGCTCAACTGCTGGCATGTAAAACAGAGATCGCTGCTTGGTGTACTTATTGAAATGAAAGGAAGAAGTGAAGCCCACATGTCATAGAACTTTGACTGGCCCACGGTTGAAACGCATGTATTACTATTACTACATGCTTTGAATGGTGAGCAGGTAATACAATCACCTTGTTGTGATGTCCAGGTACACAGCCAGGAAGGGGAAGGCCCTGGGCTGATGCAGAGTTCTTTATGAATGCTGTAACTCTCTCTGTATTCTAACATTGTGTGGCAATCGCTTGCTATTTCCATGTACATGGGTCACTAATCCATTCATGTCATAGTGCTGAGTAAGATTCCTGAAGCATTTATCTGATAAACTCCAAACAACATGCTCTGCACTGTACCATGGTTTCTTTGGTAAGGTAAGTTGGTGGGATCTTCTCTGGACCTAGCTCACATCCAACAGGTCTCTGATATAAACTTGGAAACAGCAGACACCTCAGAAGCATCTTCCAAACTTGCATCCAGACTCTGGCCTTGTACATCTCCTTCCCATGAAGTTGATGCTCTACACAATGTAGAAGGTTCTCCACACACACCAGTATGCATAATCTAAGTGTACACAGCTGTAGCTAACTCGAATCAAAGAGAGCGCGACAACTAGATAGCTCTAGCTAAAGAGGTACCAAAATAAATCGCACTTCCTGCTCTACCTCCGTGCACTATTTCTTATGATGTAAGTGTTTATAATAAGTCAGGAAATTAATCCAAAGGTCATAAAATTTAAAATGGCTTTATCTAAAAATAGAACGTTCCCCCAAATTGTTCCTTTTCCCGTGGACTGTCACATATATATATTATATACATGTATAATAATAATATATATTATATACATGTATTATATTAATATATATATATGTATTATAATATATATATATATATACATGTATTTATATTATACATCTATTATAATAAAACTTTAAACCAACAATCAATAAGTGCTTAGGATAGGTTAGCTCAGGTAACTGCTCCAGTGCTTCGAGCTTCAATTGCTCCACCCACCTTGGTGCCAGATCATCTTGAATGCTTGTTGATTGTGGATTCAAAAGTGAGCCCTGCAACATAAATATATCTCAATGAACTCTCAGTTGACATAATGAAAATACAATGACCTTCTCGTTGAATTTCAACATTTTGATTAGATGCTCTAGTGTTCACCAGGAATATAGCAAGCAAGAGGTATGGAGACTTATGCTCCACTATAGAATGAAAGTGCTTCAGGTAGGAGATGGATGGTCGACTGTACTGCTGATTTTTGTAGGATCGACGCTCAGTTGGAGCACAGAACAGGAAGCTTATTAGACTAGACTGCACTACTTCAGGTGGGAAGAATGAAGGTTCTGGAACGAAGACAAGACTTTAAAAATGCTCAACTACTTGACTGAGGCTTACTAGTGCATTGTCACTTTTATTGAAGGCACATGCACTGTTGCACCACTGTGCAGACAGTTCATTAATGTTCGCTGATCAATACTTTAGCATTTACGGCCTGCAAATTTTTTTGTGTTTGGCATTTATTTATTAACGTACTCAACACAAGCACCATGTTATTTTGGGGCATGTACTACTTGTGCAGTATTTTGTTAAACTTATTATGAATGTGGTGATGTAGTATTTGGGCACTTACAATATATTTTTCACTGGTAATAACTGTGACAAACAATAGGATATGGAGATACACGTGATCGTTGTCAGTCAGGCATTCTTAGATTAATTTCACAATCATTAGTGCTGCTAATTTATGGAACTATAACATGCTCTTCATATACTGACATTATCTTGAAGAGTAACCTCTAAAAACCAAGTACCCTCTGTCTGACCTTGCCATGTCTACATCAGTACATGTGGACTATGTGAGTCTCTGTTGGCAGTCGCTTGCTTGCTCACCAGGAGCCTCCAGCTCTGCACCAACAGAAAACTGCACTCCACTCTCCCCAGCTTGCTCCGTGGTAATCATCTCAAAATCTATAGGTAACCACAAACTTTGCACAAATACTTTGATGAGCAATTTCAATTTCCTGTTGTTGGGCATCTTGTAAAGGATATATATATCTGCACGTGTTTTACATGTTTCTGATGGCACTGGATATGCAACTTGGGAACTAGAGCTACCTTGATGATTTCTAACTCAGAGTATTTGCTAGTGAGTCTGTATCTAATGCCACCATGTTAGAAATACACTGCAGTTGCTGAAATGATGAGCTTTACAGCAGGAACCGTCATTGTTGACAGCTCCAAAATAACAAAAATAAAAACTGAGTTACCCTGTAGATAGCTATGCAAGTACCTAGCTGCAGCAAATGATTTAGCTCTGACACAAACTCCATTGCCTGCTGAACTAGAGCTTACTCGATCAATGTGTTAGCTAGCTAAATGTTGCTTTGGTCTTCGGCTGAAAAGCTAGCATGCTAGAGAAATAAACAAAAAAAACACTGCAAGCCTATGCTTACTCTTAATGATGCTAGACAAGCCAACAACAACAGTGCACCTGCTTACCTGATGAGCCCTCAAGGGATGAAGAAGACACTTGACTCTTACTAAAACATGTTGATCCTAAAGGAATAAAAAATATATACCTCTAAAATAAGTTTCAAATTTTTTTTTTTAATGTGTTCATTTTTAATGTGTTCATTAAATGCTTTATGATAACATTCTGTATATAATTATTGCAGCTGCCAATGTGTTTACATTTCCTGATGAAGTGTGTTCTGGGGACACAGCCACTGCCAGTTGCAGCAGAGATGGCTTAGCATTAGTATGGGAATATGATGGTGGGCGTGTGGTAGCCTTGAGTGACGTGGACACTGTAGGTGCTACTACCACACATACAGCCAGTGGAGTTGACTTCTCAGTGACTCTGATATCCCAAAGCGACACTCTAACCTCATCCAACATTAGCTTCACTGCCACTCCTGCCACAGATGGGAAGATCTTGCGTTGTTCTGTAGGAACTGTTTCAGTAGCAACCATACGTGTTGTGAGTGATGGTGAGCTACTCTGAGATGTGCTGTTATGCTAAGTTTGCTTCGTTAATGTACTACCCTAATTCCTCGAATGGTATTCTCAATATGCGCACATCTGTATTTGCAGATTAATTATAATTCCAAGCTGAAAAGTTGAGAATGTCAGGATTCTAACGACCCTTCTGCAGACCTTGATGATGACGATGAAGAACTAGAAACTAGTGAAAATACTAGTTGAAGACTGAGGACTTGAGGACTAGCAAACTTTGTTCCCAACTTTGTTCGGCCCAGCTCCTACCATTTCCTCTCACTAGATTTTCAATTTGTTTGTGCTGGTGTGGCTCGAGCTCATCAATAACCAGGCTGAGGAGCCAGCCTGGTTTGTGATTAGTTGGTACCCACTTGAATTGTATTGAACCTGGCTTAGTGTAGTGTTCACTCCATTAGGACGCCTGAAACTATTTGAACTTGCATAACCATTCGAGGAAATATTATATTAATTATGAGGGAGGAACGTAACATAGAATTATAAACTTGTCTCATGTTAAATACGTATTAAGGGGGGAATAATGTCAAAATGTTAACTGACTTTTTTTAACAACTATTTTAAATGGTGTCTCTGCTCATTATAGAAGTCATATTCCAAGTTTCAGAACATTTGAAGATTCTATGATGCAGTTACGACAGCTTTTGCACTCACTATTTTCATTAGAAACCCAGCAAGTGTGAAGAGGAATCGCGTCGCATTAGATTAGAAAAATTTCCACATATTTCCACAAATTTCTCCCTGATTTCTCACCCAAACTCCATAATTTATATATCACCAGAATGCTTATTGTGTGGTCTTTAACCTAAATTATTTTATTTTCACTGTTATGAGAATGTGTTGGGTATAGACCGCATATCTGCATGTGGTTTGTATGTGATTTCCCACCCTCTCCTGTGGTGCATTATCATACTTATTCAAATAGTTTAGGTGAAACTACTACATGTACTCTTACCATAAACCACCTAACAGCCACTTAGCATTATTAATGGATTTTTAATTTGTGGACTGGATTTCCTGGCTGACACTTCGGCATAAAATATATATATGACAAAAGTTAAATACATCATTAAATAGCTTATCTTCTAAGCTACATTTTGGTACAAAAATTATGTTGATAGAGGGTAGTGGGTGGAAGATATGATTCGTATTGTCGAGGTGTATTTTTTTGACATTATTCCCCCCTTAATATAAGTGACTCTGAGGCTCTCTATTCCTTACTGGCATATCAGTTACTAGCCGGTCTACATTATGATGGAATAGATCAAACTTGCTGTGATGGTTCTGTATGCCACAAAGAGGAGAGGAGTCAAGATGTGACTGGTACCTCATACCCCAATATGGTGGTTTCTATACCCTATCTTTGTCATCCTATAACACACATTATGCACCAAAGATATAATTACATAAAATTAAATTTTCTCATGTATAACATTAAAAAATTACGCTTGCTCTAAGCTCATCACACCGGTTCATGCAGGTATGCTTATTTCCATATTTGAATCCTTTCCCCTAATATTTAAACCAGTGATTATAATGCATGCAATTCATTCTTTCTGCATGTGTCCAGACATTTTGTTTAGCTGTGCGCTGTCCAGAGATAAATATAATCACCACTCAAGCATAAAAACTCTCTAACTGTGCTATATAATATGTTAGAGTTTGAAGTGGGCATTATGTGTGAACAGATGAATCTTGCTCATACACAATCTATTATTTAATGTTTGCCAAATCTAGAGACAGTCTATTATGGCGATGGAGAATAAGGCATAATACTAGCCAGTGTTGGTGATCTGTAAGACAGAGCTACTATATGTCTCCATAACTGACTGATGGAAAGTCTTCTGAGTTAAAATCATTTCTGCCAGCCTTAGTCTTCTAATCAACAATAAATAGTAAATGTCGTAATATCACGACATTTTATAATTATTGGAAAACTATATACAGGTATTGAAAGTTCACCACAAGGCTATCTCACTCCACCTCTACCACACCAAACATACATGTATACTTCTTCAAACACACATTTTGGTTTGGTTGGAAGGTACCATGTTCTGCTCCATGGGGTGTCTCTGCATCCTCCTCCTTCCTCATAATGGTCCATCATTGGGAGAGCAAATGCGTTGTATAAACTTCATGAGATATAGTCTGACCTGAAGTCGAGTGTGCCTGAACAGAGCATTAGCCCAGACACCATTCAGCATCAGCTGAAATTAAACCAGAGGATTGCCATCACATGCATCACTTGCTCTCACTGTGCCAGGACAGCACATGTGGAATGCCACATGTGGGATGCAGGGAATCCTTGCAAGCCTAGACCCTCAGCAGTCTGCAAGACTCTCTTTGTAAGGTTGTTCCTTGTGTTGTATTGTTGGCTTGTTTCTGTTGTGCCATTCCACATAAACCTTCAAGTCCACTAAACTTTGGATTTTTTTCTGCATGTTTCTTTTCCAGTTTTACTATAGCACAGCTACTGTGCTTCATATAGATGCACGCCATTTACTAAGTATGCCAGTTCCATATTATTGCAGATGTGCATGTAATTTGGAAAGAATCTACACACTGGACATGTAGTACATCACCCCACCCTTATCCTGCTATATGTGCATAGATCACTGAAATGCCTGGATGGTGCTTGCTGCTTATACATGGACAGTGATCACTACTTGCCTTACTCTGTTTATGATTGCGTATTGCATTTCTCTGAGTTCCACTTACAATGAGCATGCACATTGCAGTGCAGGTTTAGGTAGGTGCAAGACTTATCAGGGTGCACTCTATTTCACTCCATCTGGCGTACCAACTCTCATGGAATAACCATGAGTCTCATGATTTCAGTGTTTGTCTCACCTTCTCACTGGCTAGCTAATCGAGCTCACAGATGCATGTTAGCTGGTCAGAATAGAAGCATTGCTATATGTTATAGTGTACCGTATCAGCCAATCGTATCGGCATATTTTGCTTTGTTCACAATATACTACCAGTAACGTTATAACAATACAGGAAGAGTCGACCCTGACTTAATCATCATTGGACAGCAGCGACTGCTATCATGCTGGGGTATGCATTATGGTGGTTTTGGGTGAGAAGTTATTGCTGTAGCTATGTGACAGCGCTAATATGCAGCTGCACCAGCTCCCTACAAAACAGGTTTCACCGCTAATACCTGTGTAGATATAGTTATATTGCCACAAGCTACATAGTAACTCAACTATGAAACTACTAGCTACTCTAGTGCTCTAATCTGCCTTCAGTTATTCAAGTAAACTTAGGCAATGTTAATTCTTGTATCACAGGGAACCTCCACAGGAGTTGCTGGAGTCTGCTAGGCAATCTACAATGCTATATATAACAACATGTGTAGGAAATAGATACCAACTATTTACTTGCTGTTTTCAGAATTTCATACACTACAGTTGTTGTCTTCAGTCAGAGACTGTCAGTCTTCATCTGTCATGTGGTGCATGCACTTGAAAAACTCAAAGATGTTCAATTCTTGAAAGTGACAGGTCTGCTCCAGTTGAGTACTAGTAGGGTCTTAGAAAGACTGCTTTCATTTAGGCAAGATTTCTTTTAGGGCAAGCATCACCATGGGCACAGTGCTATTCTACACACTCTAGATGTAAGTAACCAAACGTAATACCATGTCATTGCTCAACCTTTATTAAAAGTGTAGTACAAGTGTGACCACTGGTCCTTAGCAACTAGCATAGGACTGTGATACTATATAAACAATCACCAAGGTTCAGTTTGCACGCCTTCACTTGCTTTGTGCCCTTCTTGCGAATATGCATGGCAAGGTATGATCTATCATACCAGAAGATTTCCCCCCACCCCCCAACCTTTTTAATGGTGTCATTTAGTTTTAAAGTTTAGTCAGTTTAATTAGCAGCAGTACCCGGGTGCTTCCCGGGGGGGGGAATAGATGTGATGTAAGTATTGATCACAGTTGCATCCTCCAGTCCAACATTAAAGGTTGTTGCTGATATGAAGTGAAAACTATTTACAGGATGGTGAAAATTCATAAATGAAATATTTTCTCTGTTACATAGAAATATGGCTTCCCATGAAGCAAGGCCTAGTAGGCACCCAATACCTGGCCCACATGAACCAAGGCCTAGTAGGCACCCAGTAGCTTGCCCCTCACGAAGCAAGGCCTAGTAGGCACCCAGTAGCTGGCCCTTCATGAAGCAAGGCCTAGTAGGCACCCAGTAGCTGGCCCCTCATGAAGCAGGGCCTAGTAGGCACCCAGTAGCTTGCCCCTCACGAAGCAAGGCCTAGTAGGCACCCAGTAGCTGGCCCTTCATGAAGCAGGGCCTAGTAGGCACCCAGTAGCTAGCCTGCCTAGGCACCCTTTTGCTGTGTTGCAATGATGCATAGTAATAATTTCTTCTTCTCTTCTCCCTTTGCTGTGTGCATCTTCTCCTGGTGGCCCCCTGGGATGCTGCTCTAGTATTTTGTAGTTCTACTATTACTCATCCAGGATCTCATGATGAAGTAGGTTCATCTTTTCCTACCCTTGCTGCGAGCAGCTTCTCCTGAGCCCCACCCCAGGATGCTAGTTGTTGTCTAGGTTGATGGAGCACTAAAATAAATTTATTTGTTTCTATTTTGTTCATTCACAGGAAATTGCAAAACCGTTCAATTAATCTTGATGGCTTTCTGGAGGTTTGGGGATTTTAGGTTTGTGTTGGTGATTTCAGGACAATATTTTTCCTGCATGTTGCTGGGCAGTTGTTGATATTGCTGCTTCTGCTGTTGTGTTGTGTGTTCGGAATGTTAAGATCACATGGACAGATATTTCCCTAAACAAAATGGCCATCCAATATGATCTCAAAATGACAAGAGCTTTCTTCATTTCAAAGGTTCTGCTGCTGCTGCTGTTGTTGTGTTGTGTGTGTCATTGGGAGTGTTAACCTTTTCACCGGTAGTACTGGGTAGAAAAAAATGTCGTTGAATTGCGCGTACCCGGTAGTACCGGGTATGTCCTTTTTAAAAATTTGCCTGTACTGCACGTGCCATCTATCATTTTTTCTATGAACTAGAGGTGATTTCCACGTGGAAAGTCGTGTTTCCCAGCGGTAGGCAGCAAAATGGCGCGAGCGCGGCAGGCAACGAAGTTGTGGACCAGACAGCAAGGACAACTTTGATTTGGACGACACAGGCAATTTGTTTCCAACAGTTGATTATGATAATGCCGACAGTGATTGGGAGTATTCCATGGACGAGACCGATGATTTGCTCGACTTGGGCGGCCCTGCACAGGGCCAAGGTGACAATGCTATGTCTGTAGATTGAAACAACATCAATGTGACTAAAATATATGGATGCTAAGGTTTACATAACCAGATAAATGTTCAAAACACATTAGAAAATATGCATGTGAACTTCAAATACCTGCATTCCATGATCCCAGAAGGTTGTGTGGAGTATAAATGACTAATTGTTCGGAAAAACACATGTTACAGTGATTTGTTTGAAAATTTCATGTTTTTTCACAATTCTGCCAACAAACGTTGATTTTAGTCTGTTTTTGAATAAAATGATGACTGTTTTTATTCATTTTATGTATCTTCATCATTATCCAGTGGGAAAAAACGGCATCCCATAAGAATTTCTTGGAGAAAAAGCAGTTTTTATCACAGATTTGATAATTAAAAAAAAGGGAAATCCAATATGCCTGCCATGAGGTCACATGACCACCTAATTATGCAAAATACCAAATTTCAATTTTTCCCCCATAGGCCAACCTATTGCCCACCCAAACACACAAAAAGGAATTTCAAAATAACCGCTTAGTATTTTTTTGGCGGCATTGATTTCAAAATCACCTTTTTTCCTCAAAAAAAGGCAGGGGGGGGGATTTACCTGCAGCAGTGAAAGGGTTAAGAACATGTGCAGTTATTTCCCGAAATAAAATGGCCATCGACAATCTCTAATAGCATGACAAGACCTTTCTTCATTTCAAAAGTTGTAAACCAAACCTTCATTGGGCTGTTTTAAAGGCCACACAAAGTTTGGTCTGGATAGGAGGTGGGTTCCTGATAGATAAGTACTGTACAAAGAATCAGCTTAGACACCCAGTAGCTGGCTCGTGAGCTTAAATGCTGCCATGTTGCAGTACTTGTCTTGTATCATCAGGAGTATGTCCCTATAAAAAGGCGGACTGGTGATAATGCCAAGTGCTGTGCTGTTATGTTGTATTGTGTGATTTAATCCCAAGGGGAAACCCCTATTCCAATCGGACATTCCCATGACATTCCTCGTGAAAAGTTACCCCCAAAGAGTCCTTTTGAACCTCAACCAAGGCTCCCCCTGGAATTCTATAGAGGCCAAACAATCAGTCACCAGTCGTCTTTTATATATTTATTATCGGTACTGATTGCCTTTATCCAGCCACTCCTCCAGACGTGTCTGATGTGCAGCCTGCTGGTACTATTGATGAAGCCAACACCTTCAGACTGACTCTACAGTTCACCATCACTAATGGGAGAGGAACTCCCACTCTGGAGGTCTCACCTTCTGCTGAGTCTCTAGGTTCTCTGCAGAGTACTACGTCTTCTACCTTCAGAGTTGCCATTACTCTCCTTTACAACACTAACTACATGTTCATCATCACAGCCAGCAACTGTGCAGGGCCGGACAGGAGAGAGATCAACTTCTTTAGAGGTACATTGCACTTGTCTAATTATACATACAGCTACATTCAAGTTAAATATCATGTTCTCTTTTTCTAATATACGGAATAGGTCAAAATAAACTTTACATTTACGTAGCATGGGACCGTGCTGAATATACTGAATGCATGAACTCTATGAAATCCATTTTTAATGGCGTGCTTTTAAGATTGCTATTTTCCGTGGTGGGCTGTGTCCTGTTCAGAGCTGCAGCATTCAAGCAGCAGGTAAACTTTGCAGATTCCAAGAGCTAGTCCAGTATCCAGGTAAGTGGCTAGGGAGCTGTGGTGATGTAGAGAGTAACTGCACTAAGCATCGGTCAACTGTGGCGATGTCTGGATACTGCATTCGAATGACAGTCAGCTACGGTGATGTCGAGAGCTACTACATGCTAGCAGCCAGTGAGCTGAGGTGATAATGAAGCCACTTTAGTTGAGCTGTGCTCCAGTATAGAGTTTCCAGGAGCTGGTGTGCCAAAGTTGAGAGCGACTCTGAGAATTGGTGTTTCGATGTCTGCTGCTCCAAACCATCCTAAGATGCTGCAATGTTGAGGACCCTCAGATGCTCTGATATTGGGGGCCCTCAGATGCTGCAATGTCAAAGGCCTTCAGTTGCTGCAATGTTGAGGGCCCTCAGATGCTCTGATATTGGGGGCCCTCAGATGCTGCAACGTCAAAGCCCTTCAGATGCTGCAATGTCGAGGGCCCTCCTCAGGTGCTGTGATATTGGGGGCCCTCAGATGCTGCAATGTTGGGTGCCCTCAGATGCTGTGATGTTTAGGGCTACTACCAATTCTCCGAGGACTGCAGTCACGGACAAAAGAAGCGGGAAAATCACTTCTCCCATTTTCCACATTGTCATTAGCGTAATAGTGGATGGGTCTAAATAACGGAGACATAAACTTGTATGTATTAGCACATGCCATAAAAATGCCATTTTTGATCTTAATTTTTTCTCTTTCTATATGCCTGCAATGCTGTCTACACCCACACATCAGAACACTTGACAAGTTATGGTGTTTTTGGGGTCACTTATACTTCATGGCTGGCAAGTTCCCAAACATCAAGCTCACATCTCAACACTCACATGGACAGTTTCCTAGCTGCCTAAATGTGGTTGTAGCTGCTATTAGGCTTCCCAGCAGGCCTTGATGTCTTCATTATGGGAGTATATAGAAATGCACCTCAAAACTGTAACAAACACTGACATTCATGTCATTTGGAATGTACAATATTTTTTAAGTTCATAAAGGATGGATGGAGTTCATAATTCTTGGTATTGACTGCACATGGTCATGAGCGTACTATGAAAGCCTGAATGCAATGCAGTGCAATGTGAAGGCCTCGGGTCATACTTGAACAGTGCAGCTTTGAAGCTGAAGTTGTATGAAGTGTGCAGAACCATAGTGTAGACAGAGGCAGTGGTTGATATGCATGACAAGCATGCAGTGGCAACAGCAAACACATGATCCTGTCCATTGCTCGAGGTTGAAGAGGCTTAGCAAGTGTAGACATGGCGTCCCCTCCCTGGGTACACTCTCCAGAGTGCATCTCTCATGGACACACTTACACAAACACGACCATTATCAAGACAGAGTGCACAAATTGATTTTATATGATGCAGGTTGTCTAGAAATTTGCAGTTGCAATTGATGCTAACTATTTGCCAGTGTGAATTATATTCTGGTGGATGTGGCATGATAGGATTGGTATCAATGAGGTATCCACATAATATAGCCATGCAAGTCACACACTATTCTCATGTTCTATTGCTATACATGCACACAGCAATATAGCCTCTCCTATGCTATACTCCATTCTATTATAGTGAACTGCTCCACTCCAAATGTGGCTGCTGATGTGAGAGTGTGGCCCTTCACTAGCACTCTTGAAGGAGCTACTATTACATACAGTTGTTCAGATGGGTACTTACCCCAAACTAACCAGACATCTCAGTGCACACAAGTGGGCAGTGTTGGAGTATGGATGCCTGACCCAGCACTACTAGATTGTATCTTGATTATATATTGTTAGTTATCATTACAATATTTATTAGTTGTGTGCAGTGCCCCGCCCTCTCCTCTGAATGGGTCAGTGCAAGCTAATGAAAGTCGTACGTATGTGGAAGGAGATGTGGTGAACTTTCAGTGTGTATCTGGCTTGAGTCCTGCAGATGTAATGACTGCTACATGCACTGTGGAAGGAAGTTGGAGGCCTGACCCACAACTGCTGAGCTGCTCCAGTGCAACTGAAGCAACACCACCTACTACATGTACTGCAACCAAATCTAATCAAGGTATGCAATTGACTCACCTGTTATGTGTCTGTGAGGAGAAGAAGTGTGTGTGTCCATACAATATGCTAGTGGATGGCTTCTGATGATGCCACTCAAGTAAGAACATGATCTATCAGTGTGCTAGGTTCTCATCCCCACACTATTGTAAATACCTGATAATAAGGTGTAAACAAGTGATAGTGTCTACATAATGGTACAAACTCTTGTAAATGCTGCAAGTTCCTTTGGATAGTTGATATAATATTGATGACATCTGAGACACCTGCTATTGTGGTGTGCTGCATATATAAAGTAGCTGTTGGACCTCTCCTGACCTCTCTAGCTGATAGTCCTCCTGTAGTCTGCAAGAGACTAAACATACAACACAATTACCTGATCCTACCCAGGACAATAGCAGAAGTTTTCTACGTCTTCTTGTGGCAACAACTATTTTTTGCAAATACCAAATAGTTTAAAGTAGAAACCTTTCAAGGATTATTCATGAATATATAGGATGGTTGGTTGGGTGGGTGTGGCTATAATCTAGCGGGTCAATGCACTTACTTGGTGGGAGAACTTTTGGCGGGGAAAATTGAAACTCTCATCCACTTTGCATGTATAATATTTTCACATGCATGATGCTATATGGGAGTGTATTTAGTGCCTGCCCCCAGCCCCATCCCACCCTGCCCCGGCAATTTAAATTTAAATATATTTGGCTTAAGTGGTGGATTATGCGAGCAATAATGCGAGCAATAAATAGTAACTCCGAGTATAGATTACTAGTTTTATACAACAATCAGTCATGACTTTCTGCTCCAGATATCAGTGACCTCTTCCAAGTCTCTATTGGACTTTTTGGTGACTCAATGGCTATCTTAATTAATAGGATAGACTCGATTATTTCTTACAGGAATTGATAAAAGGATGTTTGCTATGTTGCTCAAGTTAGGGAACATTGCTATGAGCATGCTATTAGCTAAGTTGCCTTCATATCTTCTTTGGACTGTTGAGTGATGTATCTCGATACATTTTCCATTCCAAAATGATACCAGAGGAAATAGAAGCTGACTCAACACTCTCTTCTGCTAGCACTGATTCAGCTAAAGATCTTTAACCATAATGCTTCAGGATAAGTGTCAATACAATCTTACCCATCAGTTTACCTGGAGGTTGTGTTTTTTTGGATCAAAGATATTGAATGAGGACACGACATCTCGGGAAGTAAAAGATGTTGCTGTTAACCACATATTGCAAGTGTGTAGATAACGGTTGACTAAGGGGACTCGAGCCTCCCCACTTTTTATTTTTAAATTTAATTAATTAAAGGGTGAGTTGCTGCTGTTATAAGTACTAAAGCAAAACAGTTTTCCCAGACCCCCTAGTAAGACAGAGAGCCCTGCATGATCTGTCCAATAGGTAAGCATTCCCCACCATCACCACCTATAAAAATGTACATATGAAGAAAAATTAGCAATATTATTTACCAAACATTTCTTCCCCCCTCCTAACAAAACATCATGTATGGAACACAGCCACTGCTGTTATCTAGTTATACCCATCAAATACCATGGTAGCCAAACACTTCATCTCAGTCACCTTCACCAGTTTGCTGACGCTGGCTAATAACATTAGAGTGCTTACTGTGTGTAATGCAGACACCTTCTATAGTGTAAATAAAGCTGTGGCTGACCAATTCATTTTCTCCTTTGGAACTTTCCTTCACAAAACCCAAAAGAAAATTGTACTAATATAGTTCATTTGTGCAAGGACCTCTTCAGGGACTATTCAATACAGGAGGAGAGTGTACAAAACCACTGCACATGAGAGATTAGTACCTAGTTGTTGTATGCACTACTAGTAGGGAGTCAGCCATTGGTTCTTAAGATCGTACAGTTGCTTTGGAAGAGTTGGGGGGTTAAAGAATATAAGTGGCAAGTCCTTGTACACTGAAGTCAACCATTCATGCCACACAAAAAGTTGGCCTACTCCTTGCTCCACCCACCTCCATTTCTAGGTGTTCTATCAAAATATATTCAGTTTCTTTAAATAGCTCTCAAGAATTGTTACCCCCAATTCAGGGGGTATACATTGTTTGTATAACAATAATTATATAATCTAACACTGCAAGAAACAACTGACAAAACAGAGCAATAGTCAGAAAACAAAAACAGCAACTAGCAAAACTCAGTAGCTGGCAGCCTCTGCACCAGGTCAATCATCTTTGGCAGGACCTTTCATAAGTGTCTAATGACTTGATGCACTTAGCATAGCTGAGAGTTCAAAGTTCTTCTGTGCCCTTCACCCATTCCTCCCTAGTCCCAGCTTTCACCTCCCTCTGTATGTATTCCTTCAGTTGGTGCCATAGGGTTTCAATTGGGTTGGCCTCAGGTAATTACAGTGCAGTCCTCCACCACTCATGCAGTTATGGTCCATGAAGATCTTAGCCGAGCAAAATGTGTGCTTAGGATGATTGTCCTGCATGAACCAGTGGTTGTGGTCAGGCAAAATGTCCTGCAAAAAAGGTAGAAAGGACTTATTTGAAAGTACTACATACAGGCCCGACATGATGCCTTCAAAGATGCAAATCTTGCTTTCATCTCGCAGGCTAATCTCAGTCCAGACATGAACCTTATCAATAATCACTTAGTTTTGTGTATCCTAATTAGTGCACCTTGGTTTGTTCTTGGGGTGGGGGTCACCTCTTTTTGAGCAGCACGTGCAAGTTTCAAGTTGTCGTGTTCACTCATCAGTCCCCACTACATCTTCAAACATGCCAGACTCTTCTCTATGAAGCTACTGAGCCCATTCTAATCTGAGGGTAGAGATTATGAGGTTAACCTTACCTCTAATTATATGCACACCTTATCAGCATGTTGGATAAGTTGGCAGTAAAAGTTGCCACGAAAGATCCATCCAAGAGCAGTCCAACACCTCTAGATTGCAATACATGGTGAAGCTGGTATGCTGTGCTCTCATCATCGAGCTTCATCTGCTCATTCTCAATTTTTTATTAATCTCTGCTATCACAATAGAACGTCTTCCACTTCCTGCCTGGCAATAGTTCCAGTGTTGCTGTAGCATAGCATAAAATTCCTTACCCCACACTTCTTGTAGGCAGACCTTCATCTGACAGTACCTTTGAATGGTAGTCGATGTATAGCACTCTCTCATCAAACATAGTGTCTTTTGTTTCTGTCACCATGTTACTCACATAAATAGGACACCTGATGATTGAAGGATAATGAAAAGAAACCTACACAAAGAGTACTAATTTTAAGGGAAGCAAGGGTCACTACTATTCCAGAAAGCAAGGGCCACAGGAACCTACACTGATTACACTGATTCTTGATAGACTGGCTCACAACACTGCTACTAGACCACACCTACCAAGGGGTAATAATATAAAAGCTAGCAAGATATTTTTTTAATGGTTGAGAGACTTATGCTCGTCCGTAGAACTAAACTGCTTCAAGACGGGAGACTGACGCTCACTGCAGTAATTATGGTTTGTTCAGTGGATTGCTTGGCTAGAGTAAAGAACCTGGGACTACACTCAACTACACACTTCAGGAAAGAAGAATGGAGGCTAAAATGGTATGGAAAGACTTGATATGTGTTTGAATGATCGCCGAAGCTCATTATGTAGGTAACAGCATCACTTTTTGCTATAGGGGGCATACGAACACATTTTCAAAGGGTGACATAAGACTATAAGCTGCAGCTCACCATTTACAAAGAACAATTTCTGAGAAAGCTTCATGGCTAGAGAAAATGTGAGATTGTCAACATGAATTAAACAATGTGCAGGTAAGCTTCAATTCAGCACACCTTATGCCACAAATAATTGACATGGAGAGGAAACAGTTCGAATTTCAACCACTGGTGCTGAAAAAAGTGTTTCATAATAGCTTTGTGTGCAACAGAGAATGGAACCAAACTCCCTGCTCTTGTTATGTTCAGGGAGCCAAATACATCATTGGGCCCATGCATCAAAGCACAACTTCATGTGCCTGATAATGTTGAAGTGACTGCCACTGAAAATGGATTGATGACTTTCTCTAAAGTGCATAGCTGGCAGCTAAAGTGTGAGGCTAGTCTTCAGAGCTCACTCCATCCTTTATGTGGGAGCTCAAACAGCATAGAGGACTCAGAGGGAACATACATACCAGGGAAAGTGTTCCAAAGGAGATTGAAGAGGACTACAATGACAACAAAGATACACTTGTAAATCTTCAGGTGAAGAAGCTGATGAAGTGGAGGGCCTGGAAAAATCTTTGCAGTGAGGGAGTAGCTACGAACAATAAACACTGCCTGGCACAACAATACAATAGCTCTATTATTTCAGGCCAAGTTAAGTTTTTATGCACATCTCAGCCATGCCTAGATCCATGTACAAATCATGCATGTTTAGTATGACTTATATTGAGTACTACACTACTCTCTTTGCTCACTGGCAGGCATGTTTGCTAGAGCAAGTGTCCCACCCATCAGAATTTTGAGATAAAAGGTTAAGTGTCCATGGGTGCTGACTGTGTAGTCTATGTACGGTGTGCGTATTATAAATATTGTGTGTGTGTGTGTGTGCTGTGTGTGTGTATGTGCAGTGAGTGTACCTGTAGTTATTACAGCTGGTGTGTGCATCTTCCTTCTGGGGCTGTTGTGTGGAGTGGCTGCAGGAGTGGGTGCAGTCATTGTCTACACCAAGTGCAGCAGGGAGACACACCCACCCCCCAGCCAGACCCCACCTCCTGCCCCACTCTATGAGGACATAGAGCTACCTACTACTACCAAACATGAAGTGGACCTTCAACATAATGTAGCTTATGGACATGTCCATTAATTAACACTTGTTAAACTTAATAGTTCTTTTTGTTTTTATAATATCAACATAAATGATATATACATGTATATACACAGGTTATTCATTATATAATGAGAAGCTCTGTAGTTATTTCAATGTCATTCTCTGCTATCATTAATAGGTGGACTTAAAGGTCAACCAAATTGGCTATGTTCAATCTTGCACCTTAACCTCTAACCCCCAAAGTTCACCTACACAGTCAGGGGTTTTGCTCTTTCACAATTTTGTCCAAGAGCTCAGGAAAGTAAGTGGCTTTGTCAAGGGATCTAGATCATGTGCTATAAGCTTATTCTTGCAGCATATGATTCTGCTGAATCCGCACCTTTTCAAGTTCCAGATATTACCATCATGTACTATAATTCCACTTTTGGCAGATACCTTCATAGAAGCCTAGAGTATCTAGCTAAACCATTGAATAAGAACAAATGTCAAGCTTTTCTACCAGCAGATTTTCTACTAGCAGATTTACCAATACATATGTTCCCAAAGTTCATTTACAAGCTCCAATTCCAATTCTATTTGATTTCTCAAATATCTAAATACTATATATAGGAAATTAATGGCACACAAATTAATGGCACACTGTGAGAAAGGCGAACCCTCTTCCCACTCTAGGAATATTACTTCCTAACAATATAATTCTTCAGAAGAAGTCTCAGCACAACTTCTCTTTCCAGGTTCGCTTTCTTTGACGCCCAGACCTTACTATTGCTTCTCTCTCACAATAGCCTTATCTAGACCAAGTATATAATCAACCAGAGTCTTTTCTCTCTCTCTCTAGACCTCTGCCCTCCTTTTCTGTATAAGGAAAGTTGATTATAATCAACAATAAGAAAATGATGTACACGACCACAATGTCTATCAATACAACATTACTCCTATTATTTTCTACCGAATTATATATATTACACAGAGCCAGGTCAGCTCAGTACTGAGTCTCTCTTCAGTTCGTTGAGGAGTTAGTTAGTTGAGGGGCTTTCCTTCTTTCTCCCAACTTGTTGATTACTCCTTCTCCTTCTCTCTTTTCTTTCGAAGTCTCTTGTTCTTTTATAGGCAGCCGGTTTCTCTTGTTTTGTGCATTCTCCTCAGAGACTGATCTGACCAATCAGGAGTTGCTTTTTCTAACCAATCAGGGGTCTCTGCTGTTGAAGTGGGATGATCCATAGTTGCGGTTTTGGTTCTGAGTTGGTGGGTGTCTCCTGCCACTTGTGGGTGTGTAGTTTGTAAACATGGTTGTGTACTGTCTAATCCCCTCTGACGTGTTTCCCCTCTAACAGCTTCTTCTCTAACAGCTGTCAGGGTTTTCTCTGACACACACAACAGCTAGTAATGAATCATTCAATTATGACCACTAGTGCATTACCAGGTCATTCTGTTTAGGAGCACCTGCAGAGTCAGTAACCAACACTACTCTACCCATCCATATCATATGATGAGTGGGATGCACTGTAATCTCCATGTCCTAGAGGCAGATTCAGTGATGTGTGCATTTATGAAAGTTAGCATGTGCAAGTGCACACCTGCCAAGCTTGTGTAAGAGTACAAACACTTCCACAAATAACATATTTAATAGGTGCACCTAAAGTCAAACAAATGTGCCATGTTTGAGCCATTCCTCCCTTGAGATGCTGATTTTGGAGTCACAAGATCAAGTCAAGAAATCATTAGTGGAATTAGCCTATAGCACTAAACTTCACTGCAACTTTCAGGTATTCATGGCAACCAAGAGTTACTGGGCACATTTTATCTATCTCATGCACATGTGAGATTTACATTTGGTGTTGTAACTTTGGTATATATATATATATATATATAGAAAAGTACTGGGATGGCTAGTCCTACTGCAGTTTCATGCTAATGCAATCATCAGGGACAATGAGCAACTGAGGTGGCATGTGGGCATATATGAGGTGGGGCAGGCAAGTGGGGTGATGCAAGTCTATGGATGGGCGTTAATGAATGGGTGTTGATGAGTGTGGTAATTCAAATGCTCTTGAGGAGAAACTTGTTCTTGTGCCTACACTTTGAGAGGAATTCCGATCGCTTGTTCAATGATGATTGGCTGTCGGAGTAGATGATGTGGAGTTTTTCAGCAATGCACAGGTTGCAACGTTTTGATATGGTGGAATACGATGCTGCTCTGTCGATAATGGCCCATTTTATGTTGTGTCTGGTTTTGCTGTCTTTAAGTTTCCATATGTATTTGGAGAGTTCTGTGGTGTTTCTCATATTTTCGTGGCTGAAGGAGAACTTGTGGTTTGTGTAGCGTGCCTTGAAAGTTGTATCTGTGAGCCCTGTGTAGTGTTTTTCATCATGGTCGGTGGAGACGGAAGCTTTATAAACTATAGATGTGGTGAGGCAGTGCCCATCCAGCGGGCAATCTTTCTTATTTCGGCAGCTGCATGACTTGCTTGGCTCTTGTTGTAGGTTGGTAGGTTTGTTTATTGTTTTGTTGTGAGACATAATTATGCTGTTCATGTTTCTGCAGCAAGAGTAGCTGACCTTGACATTGTTGGCATTGAATATTTTGTGCAGCTCGTTGCCCTTGTGGAAGTGGGACTTGACGAGGTTGAGGAAGGATTTGCCGATGTTGGTGGCTACATTTTTGCTGAAGGGTGGGCTGTACCATATTATCTGCCTGCCTCTTGACTTTTTGGTGGGCTTAGTGCTATTTTTTGTTGTTGGTGGTTGAAAACTCATTTTTCAACCACCAACAACAAAAAATAGCACTAAGCCCACCAAAAAGTCAAGAGGCAGGCAGATAATATGGTACAGCCCACCCTTCAGCAAAAATGTAGCCACCAACATCGGCAAATCCTTCCTCAACCTCGTCAAGTCCCACTTCCACAAGGGCAACGAGCTGCACAAAATATTCAATGCCAACAATGTCAAGGTCAGCTACTCTTGCTGCAGAAACATGAACAGCATAATTATGTCTCACAACAAAACAATAAACAAACCTACCAACCTACAACAAGAGCCAAGCAAGTCATGCAGCTGCCGAAATAAGAAAGATTGCCCGCTGGATGGGCACTGCCTCACCACATCTATAGTTTATAAAGCCTCCGTCTCCACCGACCATGATGAAAAACACTACACAGGGCTCACAGATACAACTTTCAAGGCACGCTACACAAACCACAAGTTCTCCTTCAACCACGAAAATATGAGAAACACCACAGAACTCTCCAAATACATATGGAAACTTAAAGACAGCAAAACCAGACACAACATAAAATGGGCCATTATCGACAGAGCAGCATCGTATTCCACCATATCGAAACGTTGCAACCTGTGCATTGCTGAAAAACTCCACATCATCTACTCCGACAGCCAATCATCATTGAACAAGCGATCGGAATTCCTCTCAAAGTGTAGGCACAAGAACAAGTTTCTCCTCAAGAGCATTTGAATTACCACACTCATCAACACCCATTCATTAACGCCCATCCATAGACTTGCATCACCCCACTTGCCTGCCCCACACAAAGAATCTCATTATGTAACTACATGTATATATTTATGCATCTATGTATTATAATATTGGTCCTCATTATATTAAGGATCCTGTAAATGTTTGTTGTCTACATTGGTAAATTCTAGTTTAAATTTGTTTGTACCAGTTTTTAAATATAACTAGTTTCTATTTGCTAGCTTATAGTCAAGCAGCCGCCTGCAAGAAGTTGCTCAGTCTAACACCAGAACTAACCAGTCTTAAGGGCTAGGCAAGAGTTGCAAAATCCAGATCATTCAAGGGCATAGCGAGAATTGCAGAGGAGAACTCCAGAATTAACTAAACAGCAGATGTTATTCTATGCCATGTTCATTGCTAATGTAGCACATATATAATTATGCTTGTAAAGTGGCCTGCTTTTGCTTGTTTGTGTTTGAAGAAGGTCAAATCAACTTACCACTCAGTTAACATTCAGGTGCACAGCATAGCATAGCCCAAGTCCTGTGAAGGATGTCCCTTACCCAACTCTGATTATAAACAGCACATGAGCTAGCTGGACTGCATCATATAAATGCCTTTCTATGGCAGTCAAGTCATCACTGAGTCATGGATGTGCATTGGAAGATTTGGAGTCTTCTGGTGCTAGAGTTATTCTGAATAGACTTATTGTATGCAAGTTGTGTGTGGGTGGACACAGAGACAGGTACATATGATACATGCATAGATCCTTGAAGATGATTTTACACCTACTATGGTTTTTTGGTCTGCAGTTTACTACTTTAGTGAAGGGTTCAAGGTTCTGTGAGCCTTTTTGGCAATAATAGCATCGACAACCACCATTTAGGAAGCTGTGACTTTTAGCTGAATATGACCTTTGGATCTTGGGGCTTTATCTTCCATTTTAAAAAGTGGGTCAAACAAATATAGATAATATAGTAATAGCATACTTCCTGATAACTTTAGACTATCACCTGGATAACTACCAACCCACTGCAGCTGAAGAGGATAGAGATGGTCAACCCACTACAGCTGAAGAGGATAGAGATGGAAAATCCACTGCAGTGGAAGAAGATACAGATGGTCAACCCACTGCAGCTGATATTTTTGACAAGGGTAAAGAAAACCAAGTCTGGATTTGGGGTCAATCAGTTTTTATCCAGCATGTATCTTTCAAACTTTACAAACAGAATAATCTGGCAGAGTGGAATTTCTTTGCAAGTCTAGCTATAAGCACAGATGAATATAATTTAGGCCAACATCCTTGGATGGTGCAACAAGTTTCTTCATCAAACTTTAGCACTAATTGAGAGAGAGATCAGACTACACAAACTTACACCTCCACAGCTGCAAGTTTCAGTAACATATAATAGAGGTTCTACAGTTGTCATGTAACCACCTTTCTGATGATTACGTAGATATGTAGCTCTATATCTCGATGAACTCTCAGTTGAAATAACAAAATTACAATAACATACATAATAATCAATTTGACATTAACTCTCGCAATATTTCAACTAGATGCTCTAACCTTCATCAGGAATAATGTGAGATGCTAAGACTCACGTGAGCTTGTTTTGTTACATACAGGTAGCTAGCTACCATGGAACACAAATACTAATGATCATCTTCATTGCAAGAATATTTATAAGAAATTTCGAACTTCCATAACATTTTCCCTCCTCTTTGGTATTTTTGGTAGACTTTTGTAAAGCACACGGAACAAGCATCAGTTGAACAGTTTAATACCAAAATTACCTGCACAGGGAAAATTGTTTCAATTTTGGTGTGTTTTTTTTAAATTTTCACCACTTGTTGTTGTTGTTGTTTGTTTTTAACACTCAAAGTACATTAGGTGGAAGTTAATCTACTAATAATGTCAAGTTTTGAATGCCAGTAAGGATATTAATGATGCTCTAGCCTAATTAAGGCTAGAGCATCTAGCTGAAATGTCGAGTGAGTAAATTCAAGTAGATATTGAAACAGCCATTGTATTTTTTAGTTGTTAAACCTTCACAGAAGGTGACCAACAAGAGAATTTTTGGGGAAATATTAGTGCAGTGAAACTTCTGAATAACAGACAATCTCAGGATCTAGCCTTTTGTCCTTTGTAGAGAGTTTGTCCTCTTTCAGAGGCCATTTTGTATAGAGTGTTATACACAAGGGCACTTTCAGGTTGCCCTTTGTTAGGAGGTTTGACCTCTTTGATAATGTTCTTTATCGGAGGTTTAACTATAGATAGTGTAGCGATCGAAACCACTCCAAGCTCTGCTATTCTTTGTCATACCTATACACTTGTATACTGTAATGTATTCTAACCATGAAAACCGTGGATACTAGAAAATACCCATCTCTACAGTATTCAGTGATAGTTGTCAGTTAACTCTGGATATATTATTGATGGTACATGTACTGGTGGATATCAAATTCTTGCCAGCTATATAATATGAAGTTCTAAAGTTCTTAAGTGTTTTTTTCTTCTGTTCTCCTTTTTCCTTGTTTTGGGTCAATATATTATTTGTGGATATATGTCAAGTTTTGTTAAGTAATGTCTAGCTTGAAGATGGACAAATTCTAAAACAATTTTTATCTCTATGTGCAGGATGGTGCCAACTCGCCCTCCTAAGCAAGTGCCTGCCCTGGCTTTAAAATAGCCTGTACCTCCACCCCGGCTGTCCAAGAAATAGATTAAGTTTCTGTTTCTTTTAACTTTAATCGTGTGAAATTTATACAATTTGTTTGTTTTTGCTTTGTCTTTATATTTATCAAATTGACAATGATTAACTTTACTTGTAATTTAAACTGGAGCTTAGTTATGTGTACATATTTAAATTAGTGTGTATTAGAACATGATTGTTGCAATATACACCCAGGTAGATTGAACTGTCAAACATGTAATATTTACTCCTGATTTGCTTGTGGTGGACTGATTTGCTTGTGGTTAACCAAACAATATTTGTGGTTCCAATTTTCCATTGGCTTGTCTTGTGGTTTTGTGTGCGTGTGTGTGAATATGTGTGTGTGGGAGGGGAGCTGTATTAAAGGCAAGAGCAGGGCTAGCTGTCCGAAGCTTACATGTCTGGTGATAATTCTTAATGGCTTCATCACATAAAAAGTTTCTTTCACAGCTGTATATTATAGTATTTTCAGGGGACAGTGCCATTTTACCTGGAGTAACATGACTTCATTCAGGATTAGCCTTCCTTCATTAGTGTTGACCAACATTCAAGTAGATAACAACTGTAATGATGGAGATGTTGTCCATAATCTGTTGATACATATATCTTGAATACTGACATACAACACTAGCAGTCATCAACAAAACTATCACTGAAATTTCCTCACAGAGACAGTAACGCTAGATTTAGCTAGTAGAAATGTTATTCACATGAAAATGTGTAGTTTAGTATGTACCATTGGCTGGGATACTATATATAGCACCATCAGAGTAGTACACAATAGTATGGTCCAGTTCATACATACCGATACAATTTTACATTCGTACACTCTTAACAATGAACTTTAAACTATGGCCTTTGCCTTAATTGCAGTTTTGTAAGTTATTGCAAAAAATGGAAAGCCACCCATTGGCATATTGTTTCTGCAATGCCCATTCCTGCCAACCAGTTAAAACTGTGAAATTTCATCTTGAGACTCATAATATTGGATAATGCAGGGTTTGCACTCTCTATAATTGGTTGGCCTTTATCTGGAAATGGTGGTCAGAAAAGTTTATATGCCAGCAAGACCCACCATGGCAGCTTTTTAGTCATACGGTATTTTCTACCAACCAAAAACTCTTGGTGAATGCCATGAACCCTTCATGAAGGTAGTAAAGAGGAGGAAAAGTCCCAAAATCATGTAGAATATCTTGTATTGGGGATTGCTGTAACAAAGTCTCCATTTATCCATAAATCTTAGACACACTTTTAACCATTGCAACACAGTGAGTGCAAAGAAACAACTTTACCTCACTCTAGTGAAGTCTCTACTCACGTATGCCTCTCCAATCTGTCACCCTCATCTCAAGAAAGACTTTGTCCCATTGGAAAAGATCAAAAGAAGAGCAACTAAGTTTATCCTCGGAGATTTTTCATCTGACTATATACAACTATCGCCGTATTAGTTTAAGTAGTCTTCCCCTATAATAATGACTCTGGAACTAATGATATCTCATGTTGTAAAATCTACATGTCAATATTTTTAATTACATTTCTATGTCCACTATAACTATATACCATATTTACTAATCATCTTAAAATCATGCTCATAATAATTATAAAGAACCTGCACTCATTTTTCACTCGCATTCCTCATCTTTGGAATTCACTCCCTAGTATAGACTTGAATCTTATATTATAAAATATCAACTAAACTTGTTATACAGTTCATGACAAACTTTGATCCAAATAATTAATGCTCTTATCATTTTCTATGCCCATGTAACAAATGCACTAATATGCCATCCCCACCAACTTCTATCACTTAAATCTGGCTACTTGATTTTGACTTGTAGACAATCAGTACTCTTTCTCCCTAATCACCCTAATCATGGTCATCACTCATGTTTCTATAATAATAATAATAATAATAATAATAATAATAATAATAATAATAATAATAATAATAATAATAATAATAATAATAATAATAATAATAATAATAATAATAATAATAATAATAATAATAATAATAATAATAATAATAATAATAATAATAATAATAATAATAATAATAATAATAATAATAATAATAATAATAATAATAATAATAATAATAATAATAATAATAATAATAATAATAATAATAATAATAATAATAATAATAATAATAATAATAATAATAATAATAATAATAATAATAATAATAATAATAATAATAATAATAATAATAATAATAATAATAATAATAATAATAATAATAATAGTAATAATAATAATAATAATAATAATAATAATAATAATAATAATATTATTAATAATAATATTAATAATAATAATAATAATAATAATAGTAATAGTAATAATAATAATAAATAAGTAGTAAAAGTAGTAATAATAATAATAATAATAATAATAATAATAATAATAATAATAACATTAATAAATGATAATAATAATAATAGTAATAGTAATAGTAATATTATTATTATTATTATTATTAATAATAATAATAATAATAATAATAATAATAATAATAATAATAATAATAATAATAATAATAATAATAATAATAATAATAATAATAATATAATAATAATATTATTATTATTATTATGAGAATAATAGTGACAATAAAAGTGACAATAATAGCAACAATAGTAATGACAATAATAATGACAATAATAATGAAAATAATACTGATGAGAATAATAATGACAAGAATAATAATCACAATAATAACGACCATAATAATAATAATAATAATGACTGACAATATTAATGACAATATTAATGACAATAATAATGACAATAATTGCAATAATAATGACAATAATAATAACAATAATCATAATTTCCTTATAATTACTTCCCCCCCCCCCCACATTTTAATATGGCAGACAAAAAAAAAGTTAACTACCTCAGCTAAAACTCATTTTTAGCACTGTAAGTGCAATTCAAGGGCATTAATCCCAAACTCGACCAGGCAGGCATGCACAAGCTCATTTAGCCTTGCGCAATAGCTCCTCTCAGTCATCGATGAAGGTCAACTGGTACAGTTAACCTAGGACAATAGATTGTGGTCACATGCTTGGGAGTTGGGTCCATGTGTTGAGGGTGGTGCAGGTTGATGCTTGTAGCAGTCTTGTGCAGCAGCCAGGGTCAGTGGGCAACCACTCAGCCAGGATTAGAGCTAACAGAGAGCTGACTTCAACCTTCTGCTGTGTAGCTGTACATTACTCAGGTGTCATTACACCATGTGTGCAGTAGCTATGGGGGCCCAACCCACCAGTGGCATGTCTTAAATGCCCACATGGACAGGCCAAGGTTCAGCAGGCCAGATCGGAGCTCACAACTAAGTTGGAAGTAATCAGACTTACCCAGAGAGCTAGTGTGACATATGCAGATAATTTATCACTGTCTAGACCTGATCTTTGATATGAATGGTAAATGGATTTCAATTTGTGTTCTTACTTGGTAGTATCCCTAACTTAAATCTCAACTAGAAAATAATTTTAAACAAGCTGGTTTCAACTGATTTTAGTAGGTATGGGTGTCAAGATTTACCAAAAAAAAGTAAGGTGGGGTAGGGGGTGGGGAAAACTTTTTCTGGGGTTAAAGGTCATTTATCCCCGGCCTAAATCACTTAAACTTGTATCTCGGTAACAAAACAAGGTCATGTGGTTGATCCTGGTGTCAAAATGCACAGAATTATGCAAGAAGGGCCCCCCAAATTTTTTTGGACCCTTAGTTACCAAACCTTGACCTCCAAATGTGAGGTCAAAGGTCAAAAAGTGTCATTGACATGGCATAATATTATTATGTATCATATAATTTTGAAGCTGCATGGTGTCAAACAATGCATCAAAGAATCAAGTGCAAAGAATCAAGTAGTAAACAAATAATTGAAATACTGATTACAGCATAGCTATAACATATTTAGTCATTTTCCTCTTCATCGCTACCAAGTTCCTCTACATCTGCTCCATTAGAACAGTGTCCACAGCACACACCACATGCAGAAACACATGACATGCCAGCTCTCATGCAGCTGCATTTCATGGTTTGGCACTGCCTCTCCCCTTCCTTGCAGTTGCAGCAAATTCCTTTCAGAAGGTTGTCTGGGGCAATAGGAATGGACAGCATCTTCGGTCTGAGTTTTCCATTGCTACCTATCCCATCATCTTCCAATTGGCTTAAGAACAGTGGTGTTTAGATGCTTCCATACCACAACTTGAAGATGTACACGAAGGGAATGCTGTGCTGTTGCATTTTCCGTTGGAGGTAAGCGATCGGGGTCGATTTTACCCTTTGATGCTTGCTTCTGGAACTTCAGATAGCGAGCCTTTTCAAGATGAGTATCCCCACAGCCGTATGTGATCTGCATTGCTTTTAATCCAGCTGTTCGAATAGTGGATTCAGTTGAAGTCATACTTGTAAATGCAGTGATGACACTGGCAGGGAATTTGCATTTGTAGAGAGCACATTTGGTATGTCCATGAATGCATGAAACAGTGTCGTTTCCAGACCAGCCGTACTTGAAGAGGAACTCTTCCTGGTCAACAACGTCTATAGTAGAGATGTCATAAAGACCATCAACATCTGATTGCAAGTACAAATTAGAACAGTTGCTTGGCCGGTGATAACAGAGCAAAACCAATATATCAGTGTCTTGTGCGACAACGACAACTGGGGTATTCACACTTGTGACCAAGTCCAATGCAGTCTTTACAATGAGCGTGTCACCATCATCTTTTGCTTGACGTACAACAATATTGTGGTTTGCCATCTCTGTAGACAGTATCATGATTAGAGCTCCTTTGTTCTTCTCATTTGCCAGGAAAACTTCTCTGTCACATGATATAGTCAATTCTGGTGTAACCCTTAAGGGAGGCTTTTACCATTTCTGGGGTGGTCGACACAACTTGTCATAACTTTTTTATTTATTTCTCAATGCAGGTGAAATTTTATCAAGATGCAGTCTATTGAATGTGCTTTCTTTTGATATGCTCAGATTTTGCATATCTACTACCTAGGTGAAGTTATGGATCCCACCTCAGTATCAGGGGCAAATATTCTAACTCATGGCCACTTAGTCCTAACCACTTCCCACTTAGGAAGTGCTTAGAGTGATCATAGAAGTGAAAAGTGAATGGCTAAAAATATCATTAGCACAACAACTGAATTTTAAGAGAGGTCAACCTGAAGTTCTAAACATGGTATGTATATCCATATGCATACCTTCACCAGGGATGGACTTAAACATGTTTTAATCATTCACTTTTTAGAGCAGGGAAAGGGCTTTCAAATGATATATTAAAATCTTGTATACATTAAAAAATTAGCAAGTTAGAATATTTCCAGATTCGGAAACAGTGATTTTCAGGAGAAGCCATGAAAAGTGGGTGTGTTTTTGGGGGGTATTTTTTTGGTAAAAATCGAAATGATGACGGTTGCCTGACAGGATGCGCAGATCATGTGATGACAGCACAGGGCTGAGCGGTAACTATGGTAATTTGAAGCTTACTGAGAGCTTCATTTAGAATCCTTTTCCAGACTTCTATCATGAACGGTTAGGGAGATACGCTTACCTTTGGCAGGAGCGCCGTCTTCAAGATTCAAACGGTATTTTGTATATAGCTTGATAATGTGAAATAGAATGCACAAAAAGGTGCATAACGTCATAATGGAGCATTGAAATACTCTGAAACTTGAAACATAACAACTACATGCATCAAGGTATAGAATAGAGCAATAAAATAAAATTAAATAAATCTTTTAAAAAATGGTAAAAGCCTCCCTTAAGTCCCGAGAAACCTTCTTCCCAGCCATCCGCCGCATATGTTCATGATCTTTCGATGATGCTTCTTCCCCATAGCCATCAAAGACTACAGTAGAATCCTTGAATTTGGCTGTAACATACCTGGCATAGGTAGTAACTATGGTCTTGATGGTTGCACCGCTGGCCCACTTTACCTGATGAAGTAGCCATCCTCCATCAACAACATGCATTTTGTTGTTCATGTCCAAGTCAAGTTTTGTTGTTGTTTCCTTGAGCATCCTTCCAAACTCATGCTTTGGGGGTTTCCTCATCATACGATCCATAGTGAAGAGAGACGCCGGGACAGGTGTCAGTTCAAAGCGGAATATCTCTTTAATCCCTTCATCTCTCTCTGCCATGATGATCAACCTATTAAAGAGTAGGGTCTTTTCGATGTACACCTTCTTGTCTCCTATTCTTACTTTCTTCTGAAGGGCAGCCAGATTTTTGCATTTGTTTGATGTCTTCATGCTTTTAACAGGTGACTCATCATCAAGATCCTTCTGCATTTCTTTCCCTATCCTCACTGCATCTTCGCAGTTGACAGCTGACTTGTCGGTGGTAGTCCCTCCACTAGACAGTGAAGCAATGGTCATGGGATTATGTACCTGAAATGACATACATAGATGCAATCGTTGTGTGATAACTTTGAAATGTCAATTGAAATCTAGAATGATGTCTGCACAACTATCAGTGCATGAAACACATACATACTAACCTTTGTGAAGGGGTTGTGGGTCGAAAACCATTCAGAAATGAACTTGACGCATTGTCTGTCGTTTTCCATATGCTTAGCTCCAAGGTCTTTGTGTGTCCTCTTACTCCGCTTCCCACCAATCATTTCCTCCATCAGGTCCCCTAGAAGCTTGAGATGTGAAAATGTGCCAGCCCATACTTTCACAGAATTCTCGTTACGCATCCTTCCTCTTGTTAAGCCACCATTTGATTTTGCTTTTCGCATAAGGGTTTCTTCGATTGTCTGGTCAGAAAACTGTCCAGAAAATTGCTCATTGGAGTAACGGGTTGTGTGATTTCCTTCCATGAATGCTTCATGAACCTGGAAAAGAAAAACAAAAAAATATCCTATACATTTTACCAGATAAGTGCATGCTTGCATATTAGTGTTTTTTTGTTGCTAACCTGAGGATATTGTTCTGCTATTCTCAGAAGTGATGTCTTAAGTGTGATAGTTGATGCCCGACGTATGGTCTGCTGTCTGGCAGGATGTCTTTCGTCAAAATGGATGTCCTCATTGCAGATGATACATCTTTCACTGTATGGAAATCGTGTAGGACCCCGGTCTGAAATTATTATCTGGACTAAGTTAGCCAAATCAACAGTATATTGTATGCATGTTATGTAGGGGATTGCAATAAGATTAGAAATTCAAGTGACTCTTACCATTATCGTCATTTACAGATTGTGACACTTTTTGACGTTTAGGGCGTGGTTCATGCTCCTGTTCTTCAACATCAGGCTCCTTTTGCATGAAAAGGGCTCTGCATCTTTGATGGACGGTCATAGGAATGTTGCTAGTCCATTTTCTTTCCAACAAGGAAGAGTCGCTGATATGTCTACAATGCTCAATTAGGTTCTCATAGCCCTTAGTGTACAACTTCTGTAGCTTTCCTGCTTCTGATGAGTCCTCAGTACAAATCTCACACCTCCTTTCCATTTTGCTCGAATGGAGTAAGATACCAACCTTATGCCAATGTCTAGTCCTTTTATAGACAAACGCAGCACACATAATGTTCTTGGAGAATCCTGCACAAACCACCAACTCCCATCAAAGGGTGCAAGCTGGGCAGGATCATGCAGGTTTTGTGCAAGATCCTGCAGGTTTCTAAGCAAGCCTGACCACAAGCCACAACTACTCCCATCAAAGGGTGCAAGCTGGGCAGGATCATGCAGGTTTTGTGCAAGATCCTGCAGGTTTCTAAGCAAACCTGACCACAAGCCACAACTACTCTCAATACAGATAACACCCACAAACATCTCTCAAGAGTTGGTCCTAAAGGATCCCAGATTTTTTGTGCATCATCATGGTACAATTCTGAGCATTTTGACACCAAGATTAAAATTTTTGGGTATTTAGTTGTCGAGATACAATGTTTTACAATTTTGGGGCGATCGATGACCTTTTGACCACCCAAAAGTTTTCCCCACCCCCTACCCCACCTTACTTTTTTTTGGTAAGTCTTGACACCCATACTTACCAAAATCAGTTGAAACCAGCTTGTTTAAAATTATTTCTTAGATTGGATCTAAATATGGCTAATTTTAGGATACTATGGTTGGTTATGTAGGAAGCATGCTGAAGAAAGGGGCAACAGGAAATAACCTGCAGGTGGCCATGGACAGCTGCTACTCCATGAGGTTAAAGGTGGATGAGTTGGTAACCCCACTTACTAAGGGATAAACTGGACCAGCAATTTAGAGCATGAATGGCCAATGGCATCCACTCAGGTGCTACAGAGTGTTCGGATGACAGGTTATAGGTCTGGATCCCTATGAATTATACTCAGCTCAAGATTAGAAAGTTTGTGGGCTTCCCTAAAGGCACTTCAGGAAAATTGTAGATAGTTGTGGATTTGTCCTCACCAGAGAGTTCAAGTGATAATGATGCCATCGATATCACATGGTGACAAGAACTATAGCTTAATTATGATATGAAGAAAAAACTTCACAATTGTTCAAGTGGCGATAATGAGATATATGCTACACCATACACCACGATAATAGGGTGTAAGGTGATAAGATAGGCATTCAGTCAACAAAAATGCTTACACCTGAAAGGCTTACACACACACACACGCACGCACGTACGCACAAACACACACACACACAAACACACACTCACACAAACACACACACACACACAAACACACACCCACAAACACACAAACACACACACACACAAACATACACACACACACACACAAACACACACACGCACACACATGAACTAAAAATATATTTTGAAGTGAATCCATCACAGTGAGTGAAGACAATCCTCACAAACAGCAAACATAATTTACTAGTAACATAATTTTGACGAAACAATAATGGTGCACCCACACACCACACTCGTCATATTTGATCCAGAACACACCTCCAGATGCCAAACCATCAGCTTCAGTGTAGTGGCAAATCCAACAGAGAAGACCATCATCATCATCAATGTTCTCTAGGGATTGAGCCGGGAGCTGTGAATGATGCTTGGAACGATACTGCTTGGTCCAGGTTCTTCACTTGCTCTGTTTTCTTCAATTGCTATTGGAAGTATTGTATCAGAATCACTCTGGAATGTCAGAACTGCTCTGTAATCCTGTGCTGGGCGTCGGCCCGCACCTTGTGCTTGCCTTTCTACTTTTGCTCCTTCTCTGCTTCCCTTTTCCTCTTCTGCAGTTTCCTTCTTCCTCTCGTTTATTTCCTGAGTGAGAGATAATAGGCTAGGGCCTGAACAAGTTGGAAATAAAGTTTGCTAGTCTTCAGTTATTTAGTATTTCACTAGTTTCTAGTTCTTCTTTGTCATCGTTGAGATCCAAGAAAACCTGGCACTCTCGACTTTTCAGCTTGGAATTGATCTAAGCAATTTGTGGTTCGGCTTCAGAGACAACCTCACATTTTTTACTTTCAGCTTCGAATTATAATTTTTATCTGCACATGTGTGAGTCTGTTCAGATTTCACAATAGGGCAAACATTATTCGAGTGTGAGTGCTATTGGGGTGGACATTAGGGAGGGTGAATACCATTCAAGGGAACACGGTAACTATACACTTTAATGCTCGTATATCTCCTAAGATAATTGTTGTGATGATGGTTATCAGCACAGACTAACAAAACCAGATAACTACTTATGGTGTATCTGCAGTACATGAATACACAGGCATGTGTGTCTACTTGAGTAATACACATGGTAATTAATAACATCTACGATTGGTTAGTTCTGGTGTTATACTGAGCAAGGTGGCTGCTTGACTATAAGCTAGTAAATAGGAACAAGACAAATGTTATATATAAAAACTTGTCAAACTGAAACAGAAAACAAACATTTAAAGGACCCTCAATATAATGAAGACCAATATTATAATAAATAGATAGTGTTATATGATGAGATTCTTTATGTGGCACATGGAATTACATAACTCTTACCTGGATGTTCTAACATGTGTGGCTATATTTTGTACCAGACCTCACTTGTGGTATTGCTGTTTTATTTTCCTAGCCACCTCAGCAGTTGTATTGTTAAAATGAAGGCCTACTGTAATATAGGTAAGAATAGAGCATCCCCACTTTAGTAGAGGTCCATAACTTCTACATGCTTTATAGTATACCTGAAACTTGCTGTGTGGTTTAGTGCTATAAGCTAATTATGTTAATTCAACTGATGAAGTGAAATGATTTCTTGATTTGTGATTACAAAATCATCATCTCAAGTGAGGAATGGGAATGAACCTCAAACATGGCACATTTGCTTGCCTTTAGGTGCACCTATTAAATATGTTATTTGTGGAAGTGTTTGTACTCTTACACAAGCTTGGCAGGTGTGTACTTGCACATGCTAACTTTCATAAATGCACACCTCACTGAATCTGCCTCTAGGACATGGAGATTACAGTGCATCCCACTCATCATATGATATGGATGGGGAGAGTAGTGTTGGTTACTATTATGATTTACTCTGCAGGTGCTCCTAAACAGTATGACCTGGTAATGCACTAGTGGTCATAATTGATTGATTCATCACTAGCTGTTGTGTGCCATACGTATTTAGATATTTGAGAAATCAATTAGAATTGGAGTTGGACCTTGTAAATGGACTTTGGGAACATATGTATTAGTAATATCTGCCGGTTGAAAACCTGAAATTTGTTACTCATTGGATTAGCTAGATAGATGCTCTAGACTTCTAGCCTTCATGAAGGTACATGCCAAAAGTGAAATTCTAGTATGATGGTAGTATTTGCAACTTGAAAAGGTGCGGATTCAGCAGAGTCAGATGCTGCAAGAATAAGCTTGTAACACATGATCTAGATCCCTTGACAAAGCCACTTACTTTCCTGAGCTCTTGGACAAAATTGTGAAAAAGGCAAATCCCCCGACTGTGCAGGTGAACCTTGGAGGGTTATAGGTCAAGGTGCAAGATTGAATACAACCCATTTGCTTGACCTTTAGGTCCACCTATTAAATTTAAAATGAGGTGGACCACAATAGTTAAAATTATTAAAGAGCTACAAAATTATTAAAGAGCTACTGCTTATAACATGTATATATTAAGTGTATATATTATATATACTACAGTAACCTTCTCAATAATCAACTTGAAGTTGTCTTCTCTCGTTGTTTCCACTAGATGCTCTAGCCTTCATCAGGAATATACTGTCGATGTATATATATGTATATATATATATAAGAACTAACAAGTACTAACATGAGGTTATTAACAAGTCTTAATTAATGGACATGTCCATAAGCTACATTATGTTGAAGGTCTAATTCATGTTTAGTAGTAGTAGGTAGCTCTATGTCGTCATAGAGTGGAGCAGGAGGTGGGGGCTGGCTTGGGGGTGGGGCCCTGTTGCACTTGATGTAGACAATGACAGCACCCACTCCTGCAGCCACTCCACAAAACAGCCCCAGCAGGAAAAAGGACACACCAGCAGCAGCAGCAGCATCTACAGGTACACAGACTGCACACACATACACACACAATATATATTTATATACACACACAGACATACTGTAGACTATGCAGACAATGCTCATTGGCACTTAACCTTTTATCTCCAAATTCTGACCAGTAAGCAGAGAGATTAATGTAGTACTCCATATAAAGTACACTAAACTTTGTACTTGATTTTCCATGGATCTAGAGCATGGCTGAGATGTGCATAAAAACTTAACTTGCCTGAAGTAATAGAACTATTGTATTGTTGTGCCAGGCAGTGTTGATTGTTCGTAGCTACTCACCATCCTCAGCATCAGATTTTCCCAGGCTTTCATTTTGTCAGCTTATTCACCTGAAGATTTGCAAGAGGATCTGTTGTTCTCCTCTTCAATCTCCTTTGGAACACTTTCCTGATATCATTCTCCTCTGAGTCCTCTATGCTGTTTGAGCTCCCACATAAAGGATGGAGTCAGCTCTATAGGCTCGCCCCACACATTATGTAGCCAGCTATGCACTTTAGAGAAAGTCATCCATCCATTTTCTGTGGCAGTGACGTTCAAGATGATCAGGCACATGAAGTTGTGCTGAGATGTGTGAGCCTGACGTTCCTTTTTGCTCCTTGAAGATATCAAGGGCAGGAATTTGATTGCATTCCCTGTTGCACACAAAGCTATTATGAAACTTCTTTTCAGCATCAGTGGTATAGCAATTCAAACAGTTCGCTGTCCACGACAATTGTTTGTGGCAGGAGGTGCTGAATCAAAGCTTACCTGCATATTGTTTGATCTATGTTGCAAATCTCTGTAGCCATGAAGCTCTCTCTGAAATTGTTCTCGGTAAAGGGTAAACTGCAGCTTATACTCTTTTGGCACTTTTACCTACCTCCATTGCTTCTTACAGCCAGGCAGCAACATGGAAGTTGCAAAACCTATTCTCTCAGCATTGTATAGGTCTTCTCCAGGAGATCCATGTTACAAACTACCCTGCCTTCAGAGTGCTCTAGCTCTAGCTGGGGAAGACCACTTGTTGGCTGAAAATTGGTGCTCCACCATGCAGTTTCCTCTTCTTCTTCCCACTGCCTACATTGGCCTCAAGCAAAGCATCATATTTTTCATTCCTCTCTCTCACTCTTTTTTGGTGCACTTCAAACTATTTTAGCAGTCCGTTCTGCATCACTTTTGCCCTTGACTATTCCACAACTTCTACTTTGAAAGACAGTGTGTAACTTTTAAGTTTCTTCCCAGCACAACTCTGGGCCATCTCAATATTTAACAGCTCAAGACAGTTCTGTGTGTTATATATGCATTCTTTTTTCATTTATTCATTTATTTAGAACATTAAACAACGCATGCCACAAAAAGCTAAATAATGCATCTGTAAATAATTACAACAAATGCCTCAAATGGCAAGTATACGCATGGCACTCTTGCAGCTCATGCAGTTTGAAGGTGGAGAAAGTGATGTGGTTAGCTAGTGAGCCTCATGCTAGCAATCAAGCATATATTGAGTCCTTCCACAGCAGTTTAGCCTCCTTTCTTCTTTCCTGAAGTGTGCAGTGGAGTGTAGTCCCAGGTTCTTCACTCTAGTCAAGCCATCCCTTGAATGAACAATAATTAGTGCAAGTGTGCGTCAGTCTCCCGTCTTGAAGCAGTTTTGTTCCACTGTCGAGCATAAGTCACTCATCCCATTTTCTCTTGCTCTTATATTAGTACCACTTGGTAGGTGTGGTCTAGTAGCAGTGTGTAGTGCCACTTGCTTTGCTTAATATTAGTACTGCTTGTGAATGTTTCTGTTTCATTATCCTTCAATCATCAGGTATCCTATTTCTGTGAGTGTCACGGTGACAGAAAACAAAAGGTCCTGTGCTTGATGAGAGAGTGCTATATGTTGACTACCATTGCAGGCAGATTAAGGCATGCCTGCAAGTAGTGTGGGATAAGGAATTCTATGCTATGCTACAGCAATAATGGAAGCATTTCCTGGCAGGCAGACAGTGGAAGACCTTGTGTTGTGATGGCAGAGATTAAAAATATTGTGAATGAGCAGATGAAGCTCGATGATGAGAAGCATACCAGCTTCACCATGTATTGTCATGTAGAGGCTACACAATCTCTATCCGCACAGTTCTCTGGTGTTGAACTACTCTTGGATGGATATACGACATGCCAATAAGGTGTGTATGTAATTATTAACTGGGAGGTAAGGCTAAAGGTCAAGAGATTAGAGTGGGATCAGCAGCCTCATACATAAGGGTCTGGTGAATTTGAAGATGTAGTGAGTACTGATGAGTGTACAATACAATCCCTCCCACACCCCCCCTCCCCCCCCCTCCCCTAAACCAAGGTGCACTAATTAGGATCCCACATGATTAGGTGAATGCTGATGTAATTACAGGCCAAACTCAGTGAAGGTTCATGTCTGGGCTGGGATAAGCCTGTGAGGTGCAAGCAAGAGTTGAGGCATCATGTGAGCCTGTTATATGTAGAACTTTTAGATAAGACCTTACAACCTTTTTTGTTAGACCATGCACTAAACTAACCACCTTCCAAGTGCCTGGTGCATTGTTGGTCTGTGGCCATGACTGCCATGGTGGCTGCATCTGGTGCATCTGCACCCACACATGTTTGCCTATGGCCTCCACCAACTACTCCATCATCAATGCTCAGACTGGGGCAAAAGTCAGAGGCAGAGGGGCTTCATTAATGTGGCTGTAGCATGAGCTGAGTGTTGAATGATAAGCTCTGGTGAATCTCCACGAGTAGGTGATCACAATTCACACATGGACTTATTAAAAAATGTAAATGTTAGCACTGGCTGGTGACACTGGAAATACCCAGGTAGATCTAATTCTAGCACTGGCTGGTGACACTGGAAACACCCAGGTAGATCTAATGCTAGCACTGGCTGGTGACACTGGAAAAACCAAGGTAGATCTAATGCTAGCACTGGCTTGTGGGCTGGTGACACTGGAAAAACCAAGGTAGATCTAATGCTAGCATTGGCTTGTGATACTGGAAACACCCTGGTAGATCTAATGCTAGCACTGGCTGACCAGTGACACTGCAAACACCCACGTAGATCTAAAGCTAGCACTGGCTGGTGACACCAGGTAGATCTAATGCTAGCACTGGCTGGTGACACTGGAAATATCCAGGAAGATCTAATACTAGCACTGGCTCATGATACTGGAAACACCCAGGTAGATCTAATGCTAGCACTGGCTGGTGACACTGGAAATATCCAGGAAGATCTAATACTAGCACTGGCTCATGATACTGGAAACACCCAGGTAGATCTAATGCTAGCACTGGCTGGTGACACTGGAAACACCCAGGTAGATCTAATGCTAGCACTGGCTGGTGACACTGGAAACACCCAGGTAGATCTAATGCTAGCACTGGCTGGTGACACTGGAAACACCCAGGTAGATCTAATGCTGGCACTGGCTGGTGACACTGGGAAACACACAGGTAGATCTAATGCTAGCACTGGCTGGTGACACTGAAAACACCCAGGTAGATCTAATGCTAGCACTGGCTGGTGACACTGGAAACACCCAGGTAGATCTAATGCTAGCACTGGCTGGTGACACTGGAAACACCCAGGTAGATCTAATGCTAGCACTGGCTGGTGACACTGGAAACAGGAAACACCAAGGTAGATCTAATGCTAGCATTGGCTGGCACTGGAAACACCCAGTAGATCTATCTTATGCTAGCACTGGCTCACGATACTGGAAACACCAGGTAGATCTAATGCTAGCACTGGTGGAAACACCCAGGTAGATCTAATAATTCATTATTGTATCGCCCCACCCCACAACAGCAACTTTATATGGAGCACATCTTAATATCAAGTGGGTCAGATATCAACTGCCTATAATGCACAGGGTTACCTGCAGCTGTTTGTAACAATATAATAGCGACTAGCAATTGTTTACACTGTATTTATACAGATGTTCAACTAGCAGAGTGATAGCTTACTTGAGTGGCAACATCAGAAGCCATCCACTTGCATGTGGTATGGACACACACACTTCTTCAATGAACTTTCCCCACAGATCTAACAGGTGTGGCAATTGCATACCTTGAGTGGATTTGGTTGCAGTAGTAGTTGTAGTTTCTTCAGTTGCACTGGAGCAGCTCAGCAGTTGTGGATCAAGCCTCCAACTTCCTTCCATAGTGCATGTAGCAGTCATTACATCTGCAGGACTCAAGCCAGACAGACACTGAAAGTTCGCCACATCTCCTTCCATATATGGACGACTATCATTAGCTTGCACTGGAACAGCCACGAGAGAGGGAGGGATACTGCACACAACTAATAAATATTGAAATAAGTATGATGACTTTCGTGATAATCAAAAAAAAAATTCTCACTTGAAGTTTCGACCAGCCTTCACCAGGAATAATCTGATGAAGGCTAGAAGATCAGCCCAAACATCCAGTGAGTAAATATAAGTCGACTATTGAGATAGTGAGTGCACATAATTATACTATCCCAAGTGAGATTTTGTTGAGCACTAAATACATGTAGGCAATATAAAGTCAAGATTCAACCTACTTAAGCAATCTAGTAGTGCTGGGTCAGGCATCCATACTCCAACACTGCCCACTTGTGAGCACTGAGATGTCTGGTTAGTTTGGGGTAAGTACCCATCTGAACAGCTGTATGTAATAGTAGCTCCTAGAAGAGTGCTAGTGAAGGGCCACACTCTCACATCAGCAGCCACATTTGGAGTGGAGCAGTTCACTATAATAGAATTAAGTATAGCATAGGAGAGGCTACATTGCTATGTGCATGTATAGCAATAGAACATGATTGAATTAACACATTGAGCAGAGAACCATATTCATACCACACACTAGGATTGTGACATACCAATATGTCATTTTATTCTGACACACCACAATGTAACACATATATATATACCAATTAGTCATAATATGAAGAAGGTATGAAGAAGGTAAAAAATCTCTCTTCAAATCTGACAGACATTTATGTACTTTCTATTATAAGTTTCACCATGACCATGCTCTCAGGTAGCCACATGACAACTTGTAAAGGTAATCACATGACTACTTGTAAATGTAGACCCATGACTACTTGTAAAGGTAAGCCACATGACTACTAAAGGTAATCACATGACTACTTGTAAAGGTAGACACATGACTACTTGTAAAGGTAGCCACATGACTACTTGTAAAGGTAGTCACATGACTACTTGTAAAGGTAGCCACATGACTACTTGTAAAGGTAGCCTCATGACTACTTGTAAAGGTAGCCACATGACTACTTGTAAAGGTAGCCTCTTGACTACTTGTAAAGGTAGCCACGTGACTACTTGTAAAGGTAGACACATGACTACTTGTAAAGGTAGCCACATGAGTACTTGTAAAGGTAGCCACATGACTACTTGTAAAGGTAGCCACATGACTACTTGTAAGGGTAGTCACATGACTACTTGTAAAGGTAGCCACATGACTACTTGTAAAGGTAGCCACATGACTACTTGTAAGGGTAGTCACATGACTACTTGTAAAGGTAGCCACATGACTACTTGTAAAGGTAGTCACATGACTACTTGTAAAGGTAGCCACATGACTACTTGTAAAGGTAGTCACATGACTACTTGTAAAGGTAGCCACATGACTACTTGTAAAGGTAGCCACATGACTACTTGTAAAGGTAGCCACATGACTACTTGTAAAGGTAGTCACATGACTACTCAGGGCCATAGCAACCACTACAGCCACTCCAGTTTTGGCCGCAACAAATTTCAAGCCAAGTTATTAAAAAATAATAATAATAAAAAAATTATAATAATAAATAAATAAATAAAAAATAAATTATAGGCACGTGGTCCATCGAGTTCGAGTCCTAAAGAAAGGTAATGGCTTCTAGTTCACGAGTAGGTGAGATAGTAGCTGAAAATATCCCTGAGCAGCCTCATCATCCACGGGCATTTCATTTTCCCAAGCGATCTTTCGGAAAAAAGAATGCAGTTCTGCGTAGTTTTCAGCCAGAGTGGTTCACCAAGTGGCAATTCCTTCACTATGATGAGGCAAAGGATGTTTTTTTTTGCCATGTCTGCCTCATGGCTACAAAGAAACAGATGATGAAGACAGGCTATCTTGACCCAGCCTTTGTGAGTATATAATATACACGTAGTACAAATATAACAAAGAAGGTAGCTTGCTAGCTAGCTATACCACTAGCTAGAACAATTGGTAGTTAGCTATCTGTAGCATATTAACAATAATTATGGGAAAGTTGTTAGATTAAATGGGTAGTGGGAATAATATGTTTAAGCACACTGATAATCAATATAAAATTTTAATTTAGGTAACTCGTGGGTTTGCTAATTGGAAGGATGGGACTAGAAGTTTCAAAAATCATGAGACCAGCTGCTCACCATGAAGCTATTGATGTGATGTGTGATGATTACTATTCCTTCCACTACTGGGGATGTAGGAGCACTGCTTTCTAGACAATTTGCTACTCAGAAGGGAAAAAATACACGGGCTCTGTTCCAGATATTTTCATCCATTACATTTCTGTGTCATCAAGGTCTTGCTCTGAGAGGAGATGGCACTGAAACAGATGGAAATCTACAGCAATTGTTGAAGATGAAGGCTAAAGAGGATCCCAATCTTGCAGAGTGGTTAAGAAGGAAGGAGAATGTTTACACAAGCCATGAAATACAAAATGAAATGATTAAATATATGGGTCTTAAGCTTCTATGAAACTTGGCAACAGAGTTTCGTACTTCTCCTTTTTTTTCTATCATGGCTGATGAGACTACAGATGCTGATGAGACTACAGATGCTGCTAATTGTGAACAGGTCACTCTTTTTGTTTGTGGAATACCGATGACTTGCAAGTACATGAAGATTTTCTAGGAATCTGGATTATATTCCGTCCCTTCAATCGATGCTAAAATGTTATTTTCAGTGATCAAAGATCTTTTTTTGAGATTGAATTTGAGTTTTGAAAGAGTACGTGGTCAGTGCTATGATGGTGCAAGTGCTATGAGCAGTAGCAGGAGTGTTGTTGCAAAGCTTATCAGTGAACTTGAACCAAGGGCCATCTTCACACATTGTTATGGTCATGCTCTAAACTTGGCCACCATTAAGAAATCAAAGGTGATGAAAGATGCATTGGATACTACCCACGAGATTACTAAGCTTATCAAGTATTCTCCACGCAGAGAAGCAATTTTTCGGGATTTGAACACAACTATACCAGGCGAAAGCAATCCTGGTATCAGAGTTCTTTACCCCACCAGATGGACCATAAAGGCCAAAACCCTTGCTAGTATCATGAGCAATTTTGAAACTTTGCAATTGACATGGGAGAAAGCTGTCGATGTGGTACGAGACGCAGAAACAAAGGCTAGAATCTGAGGAGTATCTGTAATGATGTCCACGTTCAACTACCTATTTGGCAACATACTTGGAGAAATGCTGTTGAAACACGCAGATAATATGAGCAGCACTCTCCAGCACAAGGGTTTCTCAGCTGCCGAGGGTCAGGCGGTTGCTAAAATGACTGTGGAAACCATAAAGCTGCTGAGAAGTGACGAGTCATTTGACCTGTTCTGGTTAAAGGTAAACCAGAGAGCCAACAGTCTTGGTACAGATGAGCCTCAACTACCACGTCGTCAGAAACGTCCTCGAAGATTTGATGACGGTTTATCAGAAGGTGATCATCACGAAAATCCCAAGTCTCTCTACAAGCAGCAATATTACGAAGCAATTGATTTAATTATCAGCTGCATTGAAGATCGATTTGATCAACCTGGGTACACGCATTGGAAACTCTTCTTGCAAATCAGAAGACTTTGAAAGTGATTTGCAAACTATATGCCAATTTTACAAACACGATTTTGACCATGAGCTCTTGGGTACATGCATTGGAAACTCTTCTGCAAATCAGAAGACTTTGAAAGTGATTTGCAAACTATTTGCCAATTTTACAAAGACGATTTTGACCATGAGCTCTTGCGTACTCAACTTCAGACCTTTGCTGTGCACTTTCAACATGTTTGCACCTTCAACATGTTCAAGAAAAACCAGCAGAACCTACAACAAAAATCAATATCTTTGATGTGAAGAATTATTTACTTTCACTTTCTCCTGCTCAGCTATCTCTGCTATCAAATGCCTTATCAAATGCCTTATGCAGCTCCTATTAGTTATGCCTGCCACAAATGAATCTTCGGAAAGGTCTTTCAGTGCATTAAGGAGATTGAAAACCTATCTTCGGGCAACTATGAAGCAGGATCGTCTCAACTACCTTATGCTTTTTAATGTGCATAAAGAAACAGATGAACTGGACCTCAAACCTCTCATTAATGAATTTATAAATTCAGATCACAGATTAAATATCTTTGCTAAATTGGAATAATTATCTCGTATTCCACATCGCACTATTAATCTTGTATATAATTGTAATAATTTCTCATTGCACACAAATTAAGGAGTATATTGAAGCGAATTGCTTTTGATAAAAACTCTATTTCCATAAAATCAGAGAGCCTCGTGAACAAGACAGTACAGTTCTTATATAGCTTAGCAAGTAACACTTGTATACAACACAGCAGTTCTATAACCACATGTAAACTACAGTTCATTGATAAGCATTCCAATGTGGTGTGCAGAGCTAGAATGACTTGATGGTTCGAGGAACGTGGTGCATGCCGCCACAGGCCCCCCCCCCCAGAACCGTCGATGTCTGGTTCAACTTTTCTGTTTGGTGGGCGTCCCCGTCGCCGTGGCTGGGCTACCTGAACTGGCTGGTCGATGTCGAGGTGTGCTGGCTTGAGACGGTCTACTGATATGGTGTCCTTCTTTCTTCCAAAGTGGATTGTGAAGTACTTTGGACCCCGTTGTAAGACCTGGAATGGGCCTTCATATGGTCGCTGAAGTGGTGTATGATGTGCATCACAACGGATGAAAACCTAGTCGCTTCTCTCTGTAGCTCAGGCTCAAGGGCAGTCTTAGTGGCTCCATGGCGGGTTGTTGGGATCGGTATGAACTTGCTGACTATCTCACGTAGTTGTGGTAGCAGGGTCGCTGAATCATGCTTTCCTTGTGGTGTTGCAATGAAGTCACCAGGAACTGTGAGTGGGGTACCATATACCAATTCGGCAGAGGAGCAGTTCAAGACCTCTTTTGGTGCTGTTCGGATACCTAATAAGACCCATGGTAGTTCATCCAGCCAGTTGGGACTGGTGAGTCGTGCTCGCAAGGCAGATTTCATGTGTCTGTGAAAATGCTCGACCAAGCCATTTGCCTGTGGATGGTATGCCGTTGTGTGATGGAGTGTGGTGCCCAGGAGCTTAGCGATTGCTGTCCATAATTTTGATATGAACTGTGAGCCCCTGTCTGAAGTCATGTCCAATGGCATGCCAAAACGGGCAATCCAATTGGAGACTAATGCTCTTGCACAAGTCCCTGTATCTGTCTCTTTCAGTGGAACTACTTCCGGCCATCTGGTGAACATGTCGACCATAGTCAGTAGGTGGGTATAGCCCTGTGATGGTGGTAGTGGTCCCACAATGTCAATATTGATGTGGTCGAATCGCCGGTGCGGCACCTTGAAGGTTTGAATCGGAGCCCTGATGTGTCGGTGAATCTTCGCCTTTTGGCAAGACATGCAAGTCCTTGCCCAACTGCCAACTTGCTTGTGGATGCCATGCCAAACATACCTGTCGGTAAGTAACTTTTGGGTGGCTCGGATGGAGGGGTGAGAGAGGCCATGTATTTCATCAAACACAATCCTGCGGAAGTTAGCAGGGACAATTGGTCTTGGTTGTCCTGTGGAGACATCGCAGAGAAGCGTGGTGTCTGTTGGACCAAACTGGACGTCTTGGAGTACCAGCCCAGATATGGCTGTGTGGTATGCTGCCATCTCCTTGTCATTTCGCTGAGCTGCAGCCATGGCTGTGAAATCTATCCCAGGTTCCAAGTTGTGTACCGCATTGATGATGGTGCGAGAGAGTGCATCAGCTACGAGGTTGCTCTTTCCTGTGATGTGTTTGATGCAGGTGGTATACTCGGATATTGCAGCGAGGTGGCGCTGCTGCCGTGATGACCAAGGATCAGACACCTTGGCAAAGGCAAACGTGAGAGGCTTGTGGTCGGTGAAAGCCGTGAAATCCCGCCCTTCAAGGAAGTAACGAAAGTGTCGCACTGCCAGATAAAGGGCAAAGAGCTCACGATCAAAAGTGCTGTACTTTTGTTCAGCAGGTCTAAGTTGCCGGCTGAGAAGGCCTGAGGCTGCCACGAACCATTGACGAGCTGTTCAAGTGCAGCACCCACGGCAACTCCTGATGCATCGACAGTGATGGCTGTTTGGGCATCCATCTGGGGATAGGTGAGCATGGTGGCATCGGCTAGTGCCTCTTTTGCAAGCTTGAAAGCTGAAATCATCTCTCTGTCCCACAGTAGTTGTTTGGGTTTCCCTGCGAGGGCATGGTACAGAGGTTGCATGATGCTTGCGGCCGCTGGCACGAAGCGATGGTAGAAATTCACCATGTCAATGAACTCCTGGAGACCCTTGACTGTCGATGGCCTAACAAACTCTCTGATGGCAGCTACTTTGGAGGGCAATGGTGTTGCTCCTTGTTTAGTGATGTGATGAGACCAAGGAAATCTATCTCCTGCCTGCCGAATTGGCACTTGGCCAAATTGATGATGAGGCCTTGCTGTTGTAGGCGTTCTATCACCTCTCGTATCTGTGCTCTGTGTTCAGATTTGGAGTGGCTGGCAACTAGGATATCATCGAGGTAAACGAAAGTGAAATCCAGGCCCCGGAGAACCGTATCCATGAGCCTCTGAAAAGTTTGTGCTGAGTTGTTAAGGCCAAAAGGCATGCGGAGGAACTCCCACAAACCGAATGGTGTGATGACGGCTGTCTTGGGGATATCTTCTGTGTGCACAGGGATTTGGTGGTAGCCACGAACAAGATCAATCTTTGAGAAGATCTTTGCACCTGCCAGGTTGGCTGTGAAGTCCTGTATGTGTGGCACTGGGTAGCGATCAGGTGTCATGGCATCGTTTAAGCGTCGGAAGTCTCCACATGGCCTCCAACCACCTGATGATTTGGGTACCATGTGGAGAGGTGAGGACCACTGACTATCAGAGCGACGAATGATGCCCAGCTCCTCCAATTTCCTGAATTCTTCCTTGGCTAATCGCAACTTATCAGGTGGAAGCCGACGAGCACGAGCATGGAGAGGTGGCCCATTTGTGGGGATAAATAGCTACACTCCATGCTTAGGAGAGGGGTTGGAAAAGGAGGGTGTTGTGACCTCTGGGAAGTCAGCCAGCAACTTAGCGAATTCATCGTCTGATGAAGCGATGGATCCTAGGTGAGGTGCTGTAGCAACGATACTGCGCAGGGCAATGGAAGTAAAATCGAAAGGATCAATTAGGCGTTGACCCTTGATATCCACGAGGAGTGAGTGGGCACGGAGAAAGTCAGCCCCAAGCAATGGCTGAAAGACTTGGGCGATGGTGAAGGTCCACTGAAAATGTCGATTGTTGAATTTCAGTGGGATGGTGCGCTTTCCATAGGTGCATATGTTGCTTCCGTTGGCAGCAGTTAGCTTGGTTCCTTGGGCACCAGAGCTCCTCTCCACCCTGGTGGCAGGAAAGACGCTTACTTCAGCCCCTGTGTCAACCAGAAAACGGCGACCGGAGTGATGATCCCAAGCGTAGAGAAGGTGAGTTTTGTTATGGCCGACCGCCATCGCTATTGACGGCCGGCCTGGCAAACTTACAGGGTTTTATGCATTTTCTTGCCTTGTCACCAAATTTGTTGTGATAGAAGCACCAGTCCACGTTATTGTTGTCTATCACTTTACCTTGTCCTGCCTGCTTTACTCGTTCTTGACGACGAGGAAAACCCACTTTTTGGATGGTGGAATAGCTATTGAGGCTCATGGACTGCCACAGCTCATCAGCGTGCTCCACAACTCTGCGGGGGTCGGTAAAATCGGCGTCGGCTAGCTGAAGGCGGATGGCATCGGGCATCCGGTTAAGGAAGAGTTGCTCGAAGAGCATGCAGGGTTGATGACCGTCTAGCAGAGAAAGCATCTCATCCATGAGGACAGAGGGCATCCTGTCTCTGAGGTGGCTCATTTGGAGAAGTCTACTGGCCCGAAATCTGCGGGTGAGGCCAAAAGTCTTCGAGAGGCGGGTCTTTATAGCTTCGTACTTATTTTCTGCTGGAGGAGCACGTAATAAGTCAAGGAGGCGGCCAGCTGTATCCTGGTCGAGAGCAGCTATGGTGTAGGCGTATTTGGTCTGGTCCGACGTTATGTTACGGATCATGAACTGGGCCTCTGCTTGCTGGAACCACACCTGAGGTTGGGAGGTCCAGATGGTTGGCAGCTTAAGACTGACAGCGTTGGTTTCTACCATTGTTCTCCAAAAGAACGTTTTGGAGGTCGGGGTCACCAATGAAGCGAATTGCTTTTGATAAAAACTCTATTTCCATAAAATCAGAGAGCCTCGTGAACAAGACAGTACAGTTCTTATATAGCTTAGCAAGTAACACTTGTATACAACACAGCAGTTCTATAACCACATGTAAACTACAGTTCATTGATAAGCATTCCAATGTGGTGTGCAGAGCTAGAATGACTTGATGGTTCGAGCAACGTGGTGCATGCCGCCACAATAATAAGCACGTAGAATGAAGAGCAGAGTTGCTTTTGAGCAAAACAAAGTAAACAAGACAGTCGTTAAAATTAAGCATATAGAGCTAGCTACAAGATGACAAAATCAGCACAAACAATCATATCAGGATACGATGCTTACAAAAATCATTGAACTCAATTTATACATGACAATTAAAAACAGGAGACTAAAAACATGACTACATGTATATTGCTCGATCAGAGAAATGGGATCTAGTTATAACAAAAAGATAATAAACTGATATATAAGTAACCGCATCCGGCCCCAGGCGCTCCCATTTAAAACCACACCCACTTCCTGGCCGGACCATTGAAAATTTGCTTGCTACGGGCCTGCTACTTGTAAAGGTAACCACATGACTACTTGTAAAGGTAGTCACATGACTACGAACAGTTGATCCATGTGTTAACTGCAGTTAACTGCACTTACTTCAACAAGAAGTGGTACAGGACAAGAAGTTTTTCTGCATGTGATCACTTGTTGGAATCTATGATGTTTGTCTAGGCCCTGTCAGAGTATGAAAGGACTGGCTTCAACACCTTCACTGATACTTCTGAGACAGCATGTGTTTATAGCAGACACCATTTGTAAACTGACTCCATTCATGCCAGAAATACATATCCAGCATGGATGCAGACAAGTGGGTTCACTTGTCTTCACTCTCTCAACTTCCTCCTCTCGTTCTTACACCTCTTCTCCTCCAGTCATATTGCTTATTGAGGATTCCACACTCCCATATAAGACATTAGGCCAAATACTTCATCTCTGTGCCACTCATGCCAGTTTTCGGAAAGCCCACTATCTCCTCAGCACAAGGTCATTTCAGCGATACTTCTGCCCCCCTGATGCTTGGCTGTTACATAGAGTAGAGTAGGGAAATATTGAGGAACATTCCTTAGATATCTTGCATTGGTAACAGGTGATAAGCCATAGGGAACTGAAGACCTTGAAGGCCTTATAGGGTCTGGAGTCCACTTCAATGGTGAGCCCAGTCATCCTTCACAATGCTAAAAGTAATGGAAGATGGTCACCAACTCTACAGGGACACCATCAGAAATCAGATGAATAGACTCCATCCTCGGATTGGATGGCAGCACTGCCAAAGTCTTTCTTTTCCTACAGCTTATGATGAAATTCACATGAAGTCCCTACAGTGTTGACACAGTATTCAACATAACCTTGAGGTCCTCACACGAACCAACCATTAGAGCATATCATTAGCATCCTCCAGATAAGAGACCACAGTCAGATGTTGGAGCTTAATTACAGATGACCTACTTTGCAGGACACTTGTCAGTGGCCTTCATTTACGCTACCTTGCAACCACATTAACCACTTACTTCATTGGTGGTTTTAACACTATTATGATAACTTTTTCTTACTTTTCAAAACCGTTAAAAATCATTAAAGGCAAATATGATAGGCTTCAGTTTGTTATAATTCTCATATTAATTGAGGCATACTTGGCATGGCTATGTGGCTCATGTCTGCAACAAAACTTACAGTAGAGAAATCGATCCAGGAGCAAGACTTTCTCATGAGTGAAGAGAAATCCATCCAGTAGCAAGACTTTCCAATGAGTGAAGGGGAATACATCCAGGAGCAAGACTTTCCCATGAGAGAAGGGAAATCCATCCAGGAGCAAGACTTTCCCATGAGTGAAGGGAAATCCATCCAGGAGCAAGATTTTCCTATGAGTGAAGGGAAATCCATCCAGGAGCAAGACTTTCCTATGAGAGAAGGGAAATCCATCCAGGAGCAAGACTTTCCCATGAGTGAAGGGAAATCCATCCAGGAGCAAGATTTTCCTATGAGTGAAGGGAAATCCATCCAGGAGCAAGACTTTCCCATGAGCAAAGGGAAATCCATCCAGGAGCAAGACTTTCCCATGAGTAAAGGGAAATCCATCCAGGAGCAAGACTTTCCCATGAGTGAAGGGAAATCCATCCAGGAGCAAGACTTTCTCACGAGTGAAGGGAAATCCATCCAGGAGCAAGACTTTTCCATGAGTGAAGGGAAATCCATCCAGGAGCAAGACTTTCTCGAGCGAAGGCAAATCCATCCAGGAGCAAGACTTTCCCATGAGTGAAGGGAAATACATCCAGGAGCAAGACTTTCCCATGAGTGAAGGGAAATCAATCCAGGAGCAAGACTTTCCCATGAGTGAAGGGAAATCCGTCCAGGAGCAAGACTTTCTCATGAGTGAAGGGAAATCCATCCAGGAGCAAGACTTTCCCATGAGTGAAGGGAAATCAATCCAGGCGCAAGACTTTCCCATGAGTGAAGGGAAATACATCCAGGAGCAAGACTTTCCCATGAGTGAAGGGAAATCCATCCAGGAGCAAGACTTTCCCATGAGTGAAGGGAAATCAATCCAGGAGCAAGACTTTCCCATGAGTGAAGGGAAATCCATCCAGGAGCAAGACTTTCTCATGAGTGAAGGGAAATCCATCCAGGAGCAAGACTTTCCCATGAGCGAGGGAATTCAGCATAATCTCAGGAGCAGCAGCAATAGCCAGCAGGAGACTATTCTTGATGACAGTTGCCATCATCAGTCATTTACTAATTCCATATGTTCCTAAATTTACCAGAAGAAAAGTTTTATGGCATGTGCAGGTAATAATAAATCGCATTTTCTGCATAGAGTTGTATGAATGGTGTCCAAGTTTGCACCTGTAAGCATCTACAGTGGCCAATCAGTTCAAGGGAATCACCATAACAATAACCAGTGGCATGATATTGTATGTAGCATGCTTAACTTGTGACTTCTTGAGACTCAGAACCTATGAACTAGACTTGTGCACAATATTTAAATCCTGCCATACGCAATGTACATCTGTCTACAGATAAATATTTGAAGGATAGAGCAAATTTTTACATTTCAGTACCAAATCATACCAATGCACGGGTGAAATCTTATCCATAGTTGAACATTAAAGAGCTTCAGGACATAATTTCAGAGCTTAATGACATTCCACTAGTTTTCTTCTCTATCCATGACACTCTTTCCCAGCCATGGATACTGGAGAAATTCATTGAAATACAATCATGTGCTCGACAATGCTAAATACTGTAATTGGGGGAAAAGAGACCCAATTCATTGCTTGCATAATGCACACTTGAATTTTATAACTATGTTGGTAAATGGTCTCCACTCAGATTCTACGAGGTGGAATGAAAAACAGGGATAGTTGATAAGAATCTGAAAAACAAAATTTCATCATTTTTAGCTTTTGTGAGGCTGCTGGTATACTACGTCATGTACTGTAGTGGCTGCTGGCATACATGTACTGTAGTAGCTGCTGGTATACTACGTCATGTACTGTAGTAGCTGCTGGTATACTACGTCATGTACTGTAGTAGCTGCTGGTATACTACGTCATGTACTGTAGTAGCTGCTGGTATACTACGTCATGTACTGTAGTGGCTGCTGGTATACTACGTCATGTACTGTAGTGGCTGCTGGTATACTACATCATGTACTGTAGTGGCTGCTGGTATACAACATGTACTGTAGTAGCTGCTGGTATACTACATGTACTGTATTTGCTGCTGGTATACTACGTCATGTACTGTTGTAGCTGCTGGTATACTACGTCATGTACTGTAGTAGCTGCTGGTATACTACGTCATGTACTGTAGTAGCTGCTGGTATACTACGTCATGTACTGTAGTAGCTGCTGGTATACTACATCATGTACTGTAGTGGCTGCTGGTATACTACATCATGTACTGTAGTGGCTGCTGGTGTACTACGTCATGTACTGTATTAGCTGCTGGTATACTACGTCATGTACTGTAGTGGCTGCTGGTATAAAAATAAACTTGGTCTCCGTTATTTAGAACATCACTCAACGCCCACTCACTCTCAAAAGTGAAACAAAAATTACGCTGATGACAATGTGGAAAACGGGAAAAGTAATTTTTGGTTTTCCCTTTTTTTAATCCTAGACTGCAGTCCTCCGAGAACTGGTGGAGTAGCCCTCAACATCACAGTATCTGAGGGCCCTGGACATCACAGCACCTGAGGGCTCTTGACATCACAGCATCTGTGGGCCCTGGACATCACAGCACCTGAGGGCTCTTGACATCACAGCACCTGAGGGCCCTCGACATCACAGCATCTGAGGGCCCTGGACATCACAGCATCTGTGGGCCCTGGACATCACAGCATCTGAGGGCCCTGGACATCACAGCACCTGAGGGCCCTCAACATCACAGCAACTGAGGGCCCTCAATATCACAGCATGTGAGGGCCATGGACATCACAGCATCTGTGGCTAGATTGGAGCAGCTATAGAAATCAAACCAGCAGCCATCAAAAGGTCAATTAGACTAGCTCTCGGAGTCACTCTCAACTTCGGCACAGGTGAACGAATGTTGAATTATCGCCTCCACTGACCATGACCCCGATTTAACCAGCTCCTGGAAACTCTACACAAGCAGCACAGCTCAACCAGAATGACTTCATTATCACCTTAGCTCACTGTATGCTTGACTGAAGTAGCTCTCAACCTCACCATAGCTGACTCATTTGAATGCAGTATCCAGACATCACTACAGATGATCCTTCCATTGAGAGGTGAAAAGGAGAGACGAGAGTCAAGAAAGACTTTAATCTCGAGGATGAACAAGGATCGCTCTAAATCCTAACATACCCAGGATATTAATTATGTAACTCTCTACTTGTGATATACCTCAGTATAGACACCGTGTTAGATATTTTAATGCTCTCCTGTAGTGGTACGATCACTCTCCAAGAATCTGGCAACATTTTCCAAGACATCAGAAGCAGATGGTAAAGCAGTGAAGCAACTCTTGACAGCACTAAAGATAAGTGCAGTAGCTCTCGACATCACCATAGCTCCCTAGCTGCTTAGGTGGATACTGGACTAGCTTATGGATTCCACAAAGTTTACCTGCTGCTAGAATGCGTGTAGCTCTGAACATCAACAGCACGGGAAAATAACTCCATTTTTAAATTTAAATACATGTCATTAAAATGATTTAATGAATTTCATGGAGGGTTCATGCATTCAGTGTATTCTGCACGGGCATCCAATGCTACGTAAATGTAAAGTTTATTTTGACCTATTCTGTATATTAGAAAAAGAGAACATGATATTTAACTTGAATGTAGTTGCATGTATAATTAGACAAGTGCAATGTACCTCTCAAGAAGTTGGTGACCCTCCTGTCCGGCCCTGCACAGTTGCTGGCTGTGATGATGAACATGTAGTTAGTGTTGTAAAGGAGAGTAATGGCAGCATTGAAGGTAGAAGAAGTAGTGCTCTGCAGAGAACCTAGAGACACAGCAGAAGGTGAGACCTCCAGAGTGGGAGTTCCTCTCCCATTAGTGATGGTGAACAGCAGAGTCAGTCTGAAGGTGTTGGCTTCATCAATAACATCAGCACTCTGCACATCCACGTCTGGAGGAGTGGCTGGATAAAGGCAATCAGTACTGATATAAAAGAGGACTGATGACTGATTGTTTGGCCTATAGAATTCCCGGGGAAGCCTTGGTGGACTCAAAAGGGCTCTTTGGGGGTAACTTTCCACGAGGAAGGTCAGGGGGTGGGGAGGTGGGGGGGTTTATCAATAAAAAGGGAAAAGAGGGTAAATCATGGTAATGAGGTTGTCGAGGGCCACTCAACATGGCCTGCAGGTCCAGTGAACTAACATTCCTAATGAGTTATTCCTAATGAGTTAATTATTGTAATGATCACAACACTCACAATGACTTCACTAATTATTGAGTAAGTGTTAATTATGATGTGGGACCTCAGATAGTTTATATAGACATATGGAGCCCTATGGCATTTCTGTATATTTGTAACTTGTCCATGTATTGTAGGATTACCACATCCTGTTTCCTGCCTGGCTGGGCCATATAAGCCCCGCCAGTCAGAATCTCAGGAGTCTTGTCTCCATGATTGACTATTACCTTTATAAGCTAAGATACTCTTAACCTAAATTTCTCTGGTTATCCTAGTTAACCCACTCACTGTCACAAGCGTATATATACGCAAAAAGTTGTTTATCAAATTTAAAAAAACATAAAAAATCGATCGTACCATTCACAGAGAGGTAAAAAATTAGCTGCATTCTTCCCCTACGATCGTACCGAATATAAAGGCAATAGACATTCGGTAACTAGGGTAGTAATATTGAAAAGTCGGACCCATTCAGAATTTCAAATCGTGTTGAAGATGGCCATTCGATTGTCCTTGGATAAAGTTATTTCTCAGGTTTAGGGCGATGATTTTGGATTTTCTGAGGATGAAAGCAGTGATCAAGAAGGCTATGGCATCTCATACTACATTGGCCAGAGCCGTGTTGACCGTGAAGCTCTGGTATCGCTTGGCAGAATAGTTGCTGATGACCTACCTTCAAGGAAGCCTAGCGCTTTCACTTGAGGTGACGATCTAGATGGAGATGAGAATACCAGCGATGAAGAAGGTATTTAGAGTCAGTTTAGCTACAGTTTAGCTATAGCTAGTTTTTTGGTTAGCAAAGCAGAGCATGGAACTACAATGCTCTTTTAGTTTCCTTGTTGCGGTAGTCCGCGCCAATTTCTTTTATCCCCTTCAGGTTTGATGCATGAAGCGATGGATTGGGCAGCTGACAGAGCTTCATCAACTCTGACACAATCTATTGTTGCTAGCCCTCCTATTGCTGTGATGGCTGCTTCATTACCTTCTCCATTGTTCCTACCAGTATATCTGCAACTGTAGGTTGTGTAACCTCTGCATCAGGTTCTATGACTTATGTGACGTCTGTAGTCACTCCTATACTATTTCCATCATCATTATTGTCTGTTCCATCGTCATGCCCTCCTTTATTTTTACCCTCGCACTCTGTGTCCTCTTCTAGTGAAGTATGCACTCCTTCACGACCAGTTGTTCAGCTTGCACTAGGAGTGTTCGTCATGCTCGAGTTTGTCAGAGTAGTGGTAGTGAAATAGCTTCTAGGGCTTCAAGTTCTGCTCTGCCTTTAGCTAGTCCTCTCTTTCTTTCTGGGACTTCACCTACCAGCATTTCATTAGCTCCGTCTCTTGCTTCTTCTACTGTTACCTTTGATAGTCCCTCCTCTAATTCTCCAGAAGAGGGTGTTTGCATATATGGTTGAGGCATGCATTCTGAACAGCTATGTTCTAGACTCTCATGTCCGCAGAGCAGATCACCTTGCCAGGGGATACAGGAAGAGAGATTTTTTGACCTTCCGGTTGGAGCTAGCTAAGGAACTAGTGGTATGCTGCTCAAGTCAGCATGCTGGTCGCCCTCGCTCAGTTCATAACGAGTGTCTAGACCGGCTGAACACCACGCTTGGGCATTGGTCAGCACTAACTGAAAAGCAGCAGAGGTGTGTTGTCTGTGTAGCAGTTGGAAACATGTCTGGAATCTCAAACCGCCATGAGACCACTTATTTGCCGTCACTGCAAAGTACCACTGTGTGACACAAACAGGGACAGTTTTTTCATGTACCACACCATGGTAGACTTCGTAGTTTCCTAGTTTTTGCTTCACTTTTTTTAAATTTTAGTTTCTATGGTATTTCCATTTTTCTCTCTGTTCTATGTTTCTGCTAGATGGCTGTTGTTTTGTATATGCATGTTTTTTGTTGCTATTGTTGTCCTGTAATGGGAAGATGTAATAAATAATTGTTCATACAACACCAACATGATAACATATCTTCATCAGAAAATAAATATTAAAAAATGATAAATATATGTTATGCAAGTTTTGTGAATACAATGAGTGTGTGCACATATAATTATATATATATAATCACATGTCGCATTGTCTAGCATAGTCAGAAGTAAGAGCTTCCATTAACCCTACGCGTGCGTAACGCAATAATTGAACCGCACCCTCCTTGCGGGACAATTTTTGGGACAATATGGCTGCTCCACGTGTTGGCGAGTGTCCTGTCTTTATGCGCCTCTATTTCGCCTTTCTCTGTTCTTCCGGGTTCGAAAAGTTGCCATGAAGACTCATCAAAGATTGGGGGAGAATATAAACTCTACCTTGGACTCTGGATTTTTCTTCGTGTAAAGATAAATGGAGAGCTGTAATTAGAATTGTTTAGTTACTTTCTTTTTGCTTGCTTTGTGATCCGTATAGCCAGCCTTCGTTTTTAGTAATCAAGCTTTTAGTTTCTTTGGTAGCCAGCAGTCCATCTAGATAGCGCTAGCGTCATTCATTTGTAGCTAGCAGTAGATCTAGCTAGCTAGTGTCGCTCTATCCAGCAGTAGCTCTAGCTAGCGCTAGCGTTTGTTTTACTGGTAGTAATTGTAGTGATACAACAGTGAACCTAGCGGGTAAATCAACTTCTTAGCTCTCATCGAAGTTCACTTGCTACATTACTTACAAGCTGTGCCTAGGTAGATAACTTGCTCTATATATAAATAATGAGAGAAGACACTAGTGGCACGCCATTATAACTTGCTCTCTCTATATATATAATGAGAGAGGACACTAGTGGCACACCATCATAACTTGCTCAATATATATATATAATGAGAGAGGACACTAGTGGCAAGCCATCATAACTTGCTCAATATATATATAATGAGAGAAGACACTAGTGGCACGCTATCATAACTTGCTCTCTCTCTATATATATAATGAGAGAGGACACTAGTGGCACGCCATCATAACTTGCTCTCTATATATATATAATGAGAGAGGACACTAGTGGCACGCTATCATAACTTACTCAATATATATATATAATGAGAGAGGACACTAGTGGCATGCCATCATAACTTGCTCTATATATATATATATAATGAGAGAGGACACTAGTGGCACGCCATCATAACTTGCTCAATATATATATATATATAATGAGAGAGGACACTAGTGGCATGCCATCATAACTTGCTCAATATATATATATATAATGAGAGAGGACACTAGTGGCACGCCATCATAACTTGCTCAATATATATATATATATAATGAGAGAAGACTCTAGTGGCACGCCATCATAACTTGCTCAATATATATATATATATATATATAATGAGAGAGGACACTAGTGGCACGCCATCATAACTTGCTCAATATATATATATATATAATGAGAGAGGACACTAGTGGCACGCCATCATAACTTGCTCTCTCTATATATATAATGAGAGAGGCCACTAATGGCACGCCATCATAACTTGCTCAATATATATATATATATAATGAGAGAGGACACTAGTGGCACGCCATCATAACTTGCTCTCTCTCTATATATATAATGAGAGAGGACACTAGTGGCACGCCATCATAACTTGCTCTATATATATATATAATGTATAATGAGAGAGGACACTAGTGGCATGCCATCATAACTTGCTCTCTCTCTATATATATAATGAGAGAGGACACTAGTGGCACGCCAGCATAACTTGCTCAATATATATATATAATGTATAATGAGAGAGGACACTAGTGGCATGCCATCATAACTTGCTCTCTCTCTATATATATAATGAGAGAGGACACTAGTGGCACGCCAGCATAACTTGCTCAATATATATATATAATGAGAGGACACTAGTGGCACGCCAGCATAACTTGCTCAATATATATATATAATGAGAGAGGACACTAGTGGCACGCCATCATAACTTGCTCAATATATATATATAATGAGAGAGGACACTAGTGGCACGCCATCATAAATTGCTCTCTATATATATATATATAATGAGAGAGGACACTAGTGGCACGCCATCATAACTTGCTCAATATATATATATATAATGAGAGAGGACACTAGTGGCACGCCATCATAACTTGCTCAATATATATATATATATAATGAGAGAAGACTCTAGTGGCACGCCATCATAACTTGCTCTATATATATATATAATGAGAGAGGACACTAGTGGCACGCCATCATAACTTGCTCTCTCTCTATATATATAATGAGAGAGGCCACTAGAGGCACGCCATCATAACTTGCTCAATATATATATATATAATGAGAGAGGACACTAGTGGCATGCCATCATAACTTGCTCAATATATATATATATATAATGAGAGAAGACTCTAGTGGCATGCCATCATAACTTGCTCTATATATATATATAATGAGAGAGGACACTAGTGGCACGCCATCATAACTTGCTCTCTCTATATATATATAATGAGAGAGGCCACTAGTGGCACGCCATCATAACTTGCTCTCTCTATATATATATATAATGAGAGAGGACACTAGTGGCACGCCATCATAACTTGCTCAATATATATATATATATAATGAGAGAGGACACTAGTGGCACGCCATCATAACTTGCTCAATATATATATATATATATATATAATGAGAGAAGACACTAGTGGCACACCATCATAACTTCACTAGTTTGGCATCTATATATATATATAATGAGAGAGGACACTAGTGGCACGCCATCATAACTTGCTCTCTCTCTATATATATAATGAGAGAGGACACTAGTGGCACGCCAGCATAACTTGCTCAATATATATATATAATGAGAGAAGACACTAGTGGCACACCATCTCTCTATATATATATAATGAGAGAGGACACTAGTGGCTCGCCATCATAACTTGCTCTATATATATATATATAATGAGAGAGGACACTAGTGGTATGCCATCATAACTTGCTCTATATATATATAGGTGGCTGATGAAGTCATGCTCTCTTGCTCGTTGGTGTTCGTCAAGGTGCGGCTGGTGACTTGCCAAGTACTGTTTCCCATACCGGTTCGTTTCACACCAGATATCCTTGATGATATATTGACGTGAATAATTGCTCGAAAGCATCCAGAGGCTCGACCACACCTTATTAGGCCCACCAACAGAAGAACAGAAGATACCACCATGCCACTTGCATCGCCTTCTTCCTCATCTACGTCATAACCACCTCCCGCTCCATCCTCACCATGCAAACTAACATCATCCAACCCATCACATTGAACCTCATGCCCCCCACCTTGAAACACGCACTCTTCATCTCGTATCTTAACCTCTTCACCTGGAATCTCGCCCTCTTCACCTGGAACCTCCCCTCTTCACCTGGAACCTCGCCCTCTTCACCTGGAACCTCGTCCTCTTCACATTCATTATCAGCACCTTCATCTCCAACATCTATAATAAAAAGAATATTTATTGGTTATTTATATTGTTGTATTTTATTGCTCTTGCTGTAGTAAATAACTTTCCTTCAAGGTAACCATCAAAGTCTCCATCACTCATATATATCACCATCTAGTTCATCCATGAACTTGATAAGGTCTAGGGTTCAGAGGAAAGTCTAAAATTGCTAATAATAATGAAATTCTTCAGGGAGGAGCTTGTGGGTGAATTTGGAGGGTGGAGTTGTGAGATCAAGAAGGTGGAGTTCAGCAACTAGAACTGCGCAGAGCTTGCAAACAGTTGAGAGTTAAGGGTTGGGCGAGGTGAGCAAGATTGGAAAAGAGAAAGAATTTGTGAGCTGGAATAGTCGGCGCTGCAAAAGCAAGTAAGAAGCTTAGAATGGCAAGTCAACGTAAGAAACATCTGCTCTAGAACAAGAAGGTGCCGATCACCGCACAAAAAAACCATGATGCGCAAAGCTAAGTTAGCGCCAATGCTCGAGATCCAACGAATAATTTAGCAAGGAGCGGGCGACTATAGTCGCCCTCCGCAATTACGTGAAGTTCAATTGAGGCGACTATAGTCGACAAACGCAGTTGAAGGGTTAAGCTGTAATTACATAATGATATTCATCATTTGTGGTAGTTGCTTAGCAACCTAAAGTTGACCACAATGTTTGTCGACACCAATGCTATCCCATCAACCATGGTTGCTAGGGACTTTAGTACATTCCTGATTTAATATTGATTTTTATTTGCACCCGAGTCCAATAATAAAAAAATGCTGCCTAAACCTGACGGTGAATGGGTTAAGGGAATAGTCATCGAGGCATTACCAGGTGGGAGCATCTACCATAACTGAAGGGTGGATAGCTTTAGATAATCTAGGCTATTTCAGCACGATCGACCCTTCACATCTGGTGGCAGTGGTGGTGCATGTCTCTGGATTTGGGGACAGCAGTACTTGCGAAGCCATCAATGCTACTATAATATTACAAGCAATGTCAAAGGACAGGGAATTACGCTCTGCCTCCAAGATGCCGCATTCAACTCTGCCCCAAGTCTCGAGAAGTGAGGGGGAGAATATGTCTATACTTGGCGTGGCTAGCGACAGCAGGACGCTGGAAAGAAGTACGGACGGGAGGGCTTCTATACCGCCCAATGCTATGGATCTGGAAACTGTCTTACGATTGTTAAGAGAACAGCAGGACCGACAGTGACAGGGAGACACTAAGAGACGAGATGAAGATCGAAATTATCAGGAAAGAAGAGACAAGGAGAAAGCCCAACAATCTATCAGTCAACACTTAAAGACATGGGACGACACGACAGAAGCAGAAGCCTATCTACAGAGCTTCGAAACATCCATGCTGGAGGCAGGTATCAGGGAAGAACAGTGGCAGCAAATCCTGTGGAAGCAGTTAGGGGGTAAGGCGTTATCTGTCTTCTTGTAGTTGTCGCCAACGGAGGAGACCCCTTATCAGGACATTAAAATTGATTTAATCGATCGACTCGGATCAACGCCAAACCAGGCCAGAAAAGTTATTTTGCTCTATAATCCCAAGCTGGAAGTGGATCCTCGCTCCTTCCTACAAAGAACGAACAAAGCACTGTCGCGGATCAAACCTCTACTGAACAACACTGAGGACGCACTGAATGAGATCTTTCAGGGAGTAATGCTGAGGAATTATTCCAATGAAGCTCTGCTGTACGTAACTCAAAAGCCCAACGCTTCGAGATACCACAAAGCTGAAGCCCTATAGGAACTCTGGGAATCCAAGGGATATTATGAGAAGAAATGGATGCTCCGACTACAGCCACAACAACCAGATGGGCAGCAGCGCCGGAGGCAGGATACATGGTCTTCATCCACAAGGAAGGAAGGTGAGTCTTCTTACATTAAGGGTGGGGAGGCAAGGCTAGGGAAACCCGACAGTATCCCAGAAGCCCACATAGCCATAGTTCGGGAGGTAGTCAAGCTAGTGGGACCTCATCCTTTAGCCTTGTTGTGTGTTATAACTGTAAAAAGCCAGGGCACATCAGGCGTGATTGTCAGGAGAAACATTCTCTAGGACGGGTCAAATCACCAAGCTCCCACTTGCCAGAGTTAAAAAGGCAAGGAAAAATCAATGGGAAGCCATGCAGGTTTCATTTGGACACAGGGGCAGATATAACTACTGTACCCCGGAATTTTGTGAAGCAATCCCAGTATACGGGGAAGGTATATAACATACAGTTGGGAAATCTAAGCCATGAGTCCATGCAGATGGCAGAAGTAATTCTAGAAGTGGAAGGTAAAACTAGTCCACGGAAAGTAGTTGTCATGGAGGGAATAGGTAAAGAAACCTTACTTGGGGTTGATCACCCTGTAACACTTAAGCTGTTTGGGAGAGGTTCGATCACTGTGAACGGTGACAAACTCATTCCCGGGGATGATATCTATGATAGTACAGATATATGTCCCCTTGACAAACCAAAGGTGGAAATAGTTCGGACACCCAGCGATAACTCTAGAGAGGTGCATGCTATTACCAGGGCAATGAGTCAAGCATAGGAAGCTGAGTTAGCTGAGCATGAAGCTGCTAATGCCAGAGATGGTGTAGTCCCTATACCCTTCTCATGTCCGTCTGTGGCGATTCCAATGCGCAGTCGACGGAGATCTAAATTTGGTACAACCCCTACCATACTCACAACCGATCCCTCTGCAATTCCTTCTGAGTCAGATGATATTGTTGGGGAGGTTGAAGTGGCAACAAGTTCCAGTGCTTGTCCTCAGGAGGAGGAAGGTACAGAGGGTGTGGTTGAGGGTGTGGTTGAGAGTGAGGATGGAGAAGATCTCGCAGACACAGTAGTTGAGGCAGATTGCATTGTGGGGTTGGAAGATGTGCAGCCAGAAGGTGAGCCACTCCTCCCTGATCTAGCCCAGGATAGGGATGGAGTTGGTGAACTGATAGTCCAGCAGCGAGATGATGGCACGCTGTCTGAGATGCGAAAGAGGGCAGAGCGGGAGGAACAAGGGTTTTATTTCAACGGGGGAGTTTTGATGCACTCAAAAGTAATGAAACATGGAAGGGAGGCTGCCAGAGTGGTAGTACCCCTTGCCAAGAGGTCAGAGGTTATGAGTGCAGGGCACAGGGGTTTGGTTGGTGGCCATTTCTCCCACAATAGGATGGCTACCCACTTGAAGCAGTCCTTCACATGGTCAGGTCTGGACAGAGATGTCAAGAAATTTTGTGCGACATGCCCAGAATGCCAGAAGGCGGGGAGACCCTTGTTACCCACAGTCCCTATGGTTGAGACACCAATCATTTCAGTGCCCTACCATCGTATGGCCTTTGAGCCACTCAAACGTACTAAGCGGGGTTATGATCACATCTTAACAGCAATGTGCATGGGAACCTGTTATCCTTATTGCGTGCCATTAAAGAGAGTGGATGCCACGTCAGTGGCAGAGGGTCTAATGGAAGTCTTATCCCACACAGGCATACCAGTTGAATTACTGACTGACCAAGGTGCAGTGTTTGTGGGTAAGGTATGTAGGGAGTTAGGCAGACTCCTTAACATCAGGCATATCACTACAACAGCCTACCACCCGCAGAGCAATGGTGCTCTGGAGAGGTGGCATAGTTGCCTTAAGGGTATGCTACGTAAACTGGAGAATAGGCTAGAGCAGTGGGACCTCTTGTTAAAGTACTGCTTGCTTGCGTACCGGGCCACACCCCATGCCGCAACTGGATTTTCACCCTTTGAGCTAGTTCACTGCAGACCACTACGAGGGCCCCTGGAAGCTATGAAAGAGGGGTGGGTCAGTGGGGAAATTCGATTCTCAAGTGCAGTAGAGTGGTTAATGACATTGGTAAAACATTGACAGAACTGTATGAGGTTGCTCGTAAGAAGGAAGCCAAATACAAGATCAAAGTCGAGGACAAATATGATGAGAAGGCAGTCTTTAGGGAGTATAAACCTGGTGAGATGGTGTTACTACACACCCCAGTTTTAACAGGCAAATTGGAGTTAGTATGGCAAGGGCCTTATGAGGTGTTGAAGGTGATAAACTCTACCACTTATCAGTTATCAGTGCCATAGAGAAGGACACACAAGGTCATAGCACATGTCAATCGGTTGAAACCTTGGAAGATCCCTTCAGCGGACCTGTTCCATGTGGTTGTAGCCCAGGATGGTGAAGGGTCTGACCACCCTATAGGCAGGGTGAATTTGGGTAAGGAGGAGATGACGGAAGAGCAGAAGAGGTCATTACAGGCTAGGCTAGATAAACACAAGCTAACGGTGGAGTTTGGTAGTCTAGGTAAGGCTTTGGAATGTGCTCATAACATCACTACGGGAAATTCATCGCCAATACGGTCCCACCCTTATAGGATCGTACCTGGCTGGAAGGATGATCTGAAGGTGGAGGTCATGAAATTGTTGAAGCAAGGTATTATTCAACCGTCTCAGAGCCTCTGGTCCTCTCCCATTGTCCCAGTCCGCAAGCCCAATGGATCGATCCGCCTATGCATCGACTATAGAAAGCTAAACTCTGTCACAGTAGATGATCCATATGAGATGCCACGGATCAGTGACTTGCTTGATGAGGTAGCCGAGGCATGCTGGCTCTCCAAACTTGACCTCAATCAGGGATTTTATCAGATCCCTATGGACAGAGACAGCATGGCCAAAACTTCTTTATGCTCACCCTGGGGGAAATATGAATTTATGCCCTTTGGGTTGAAGAATGCTCCAGCAACCTTCCAGAGGTACATGGATGAGGCACTTAGGGAGCAGTCAAGTACTTAAGGGGGGAAGAGGGCTGAAAACACATATTTTTTCTATTTTTTTTTTATGGGCCCAAAAGGGTTCATAATATGTCTGGAGTTTGAGTTTCAAGTTTCAGAGCAAGTGAATACTTGCATCAGAAGATATAGCCATTTTTATACAGTGCATTATTATTCCATTTCATTTCATTTCACTTCACATTGGAAGAGGTTCTCTCCCAGTCTTACCTGGCTACAATCGGGCGGGCGGCGATGATCGCCTACCCAAAATACAGTTTTTATATATCAAAATGTTGCCAATTTCATGGAGACCCTTACCAGTCGTTTGCGCAATGAATTGGCCAGGTGGGGGGGTAGTGCGCAACCGCTAAGATGAGCACGTTTTTTTAGGTCAAGGTTCACTTGAAACTTTTTACACTGTTGAGTTATGGGGAAGAGAACAGAGAAGCATTTTAAACAGAAAGGCCAAGGATTCAAGAAGAGTGAAGACAAGAAGAAGAAAGCCCTACAGGCGGCTGTTGTTGAGCCTGTCACAGTAGCCGCGCAAGGCAAGTTTTAATGTTTATCTCCATACTAAAAAGTTACTAGCTGTTTCCTTTCCTTTGTTAGTGAGTCTCTTGGATCCTGTGGGTGGGGTAGCGCCTTCTGTGAAACTTCACTTACCTTGCAATCAATTGCAAATGTCTGAAGAGAGGCCAGTTCCATTGGTGACTATGACAAGTGACTATGACCAGGAAGAAGTTGGCTCTCATGGATAGTTCAGCTGCTTCTGTGGCTGTTGCTACTGGATCTACTGGCTCTACCTCTTTGGACTCGGATGGTGTTGGAGAACTAGGTAAGGGTAATCGTATAATAAACTTAGATAAGCTTAGAGAGGTCATAGAAAGGTGTAATAAGTTGGTAACTGAGCTCCCTTGCAACTGAAGCCCGTAGGGCAGGCATGGTTTACTTTTTGTTCAAATTGTAGTAACACTCGAGACATCTCAAACCCTGTATCTGTAGAAGCATTCTTTGAACATCCAGTCAGTACTGGGTGCTCGCATTGCTGGAATTAGTCATTCTGGTCTGGAAGACATCACTGCAGTCATTGATATGTTGCCCCCTCTTAGTTCCACTTGTTTTTTTAAAATATACTAGGTCAATAGGGAGTGATGCAAATGCAGTAACAGAGTATTATGTTGGATGCCGCTCATAGGTTACATGATTTTTTATAGGATTAGGCATGAAGACATCATTGATGTTAGTATTACTGTTGACGGCACATGGCTTAGACAGGGCCACAAATCAAGTTATGGCTTGGTTGCGGTGATGTCTTGGGACACTGGAGAGGTTTTAGATTATTATCTTATGTCTAATTTCAAGCTTGTGCGCGAAGACCTGAAGATGAAACAGAAGCAAGTTACACAGAATGGTTTGAGGGTCACAAGGTAAATTGTGAAGCCAATTTTGAAGGCTCTTCGGTTTCTATGGAAGTTGTAGGAACACAAAAACTTTTTTAGCGTTCAGTGGAGAGACTGAAGCTTAGGTACACACACATTAATTAGTGATGGGTATACAAATGCACATAAACGGGAGTGCAACAAGTGTCGGGCTTGCCATCGAGAGGCAGCAGAGTTTCAATGGAGGGCGGAGCATTGTATGGTCCTGGCAAGGGGGACCTGTAACATTTTTATTTTGTTTGTGTCTTGCTTTCTATTGTCAAACAGAGATTTCAAACAAAGATTACTGGAAGATACTTTTGTTTATGTGTATTTTTGTCAAGCTTAGAAATTACTGGAGGATGACTTTTGTTTGTGTTCTATTGTTTTTCAGGGATTACTGGAGGGTGTCGGAAGACATGTGTGGAGGGCGACGATGGATGGACCTGGGCATGGGAGCCCTGCAAATGATGACATGTTTATGTTTGCTAATTCAATATTAGCAAAGCAACGTAACAAGTCTGATGCATCTTTAATTTATGTGTATGTATATATATATAATTATTGATGGTTTTGAAGTTGTAGTTAGGATGTAGGATACTGCTGTTGTTGAAAAAATAAAGGACTGTGAAAGTCAATTGGTTGCTTTCAACATTTTGTTTGTACACACACAATTCTAGTAATGAGGGGATGTATTCTAGTGAAGCAGGGGCAGCTGGGATGTGATTACAAACTGCTTGGACTTCAAGGCTCAATATCTCTGAAGTGATTTTTGAAAAACCGTTCAAATGATAACTTGAATATTTTTTATCCCTTCATAAAAAAAAATATTTCATTTGAAAGCAAATTTTATATTCTACAACTTGCGCGAGAGTTTTTGTTTGATAGGATTACAAAAAAATACCTACAGATGGAAATTTAACGTGATGTCATAAATCTATGTTCAGAAAATGCAACAAAAAAACTTTTTTTCGAAATTTCAAGACGCGCAGTTTGTAGTGCTCATTATGATTGACTAATAGACCGAATAAGAGCCTCGCAAAGGTCGTTACTGCAACGTGGTTTACTTAACGGCTTACGGTCCGCACTGGAAGAGCCTATAATGAGCCAGGAAAAAATTATGGCGAAACTAAATGACAAAAGAGACTTACCATTAGAAAGCACAGACTGCAAGCTATAATTTGATATATAAATTGGGAAACTAGAGTGAATGCGAGCAAAGGTATGGTACTTTATATGAGACTACGCGATACGCAGCCTTCTTTCCCCCTTAAATCGATGATGTAATTATTTACTCCCCCGCATTTGGGGCACATTGACTCTGTGCTGGGGGCTCTAAGAGCAGCTGGCTTGACAGCAAAGCCAGAGAAGTGTGTCTGGGGGGCACGGTTCTTATAGTACCTGGGCCACAAAGTGGGCTTGAGGAAGGTAGGAGTGCCAGAGGCTAGAGTAAAAGCATTAATGGAATTTAGGAGGCCAGTTAAGAAGAGAGGTCTCCGGGCCTTTCTGGGAACTGTCGGGTACTACCGTAGGTTATCCCTAACTATGCTAGGTGGGCGGGCCCCTTAAACAAGGCCCTATGTAAGGAGGCTCCCAACTTTCTCCAGTGGGATGATAGACAGGTTGACTGCTTTAACCATCTTATTTCTGTTCTGTGTTCGTCGAGTGTACTGTGGCTTCCTAGGCATGATGACCACTTCGTACTACACACTGAAGCCTCCTTCCAAGGAGTGGGTGCGGTGTTATCGGCTGTCCGAGATGGTGTGGAACAACCAGTGGGTTTCTACTCCAAGGCACTCACCAAGACAGAAAAGAATTACGCAGCCACCGAGATAGAGTGCTTGGCCATTGTAAGAGCAGTGGACCATTTTGCCATTCACCTGCTAAGACGCCCCTTCACCGTTGTCACCGACCACAAAGCTTTGGAGGCTCTTCAGTCATCCGGGAAGCTAAATGCACGCCTCCTCAGGTGGGCCTTGGCGCTGCAAACGTACAACTTCACAGTCAAGTACAGACCTGGGTCAACTCATCAGAACGCCGATGGCCTGTCACGGCAAGCGTGGGACACTGACCACCAACCGTTGGAGTGCTCCACTGTGAGAAGACTCCGTCTCTCATCTCAAGCAGGGGGAGATGTTGAGGACCACTCAACATGGCCTGCCAGTCCAGTGAACTAACATTCCTAATGAGTTATTCCTAATGAGTTATTTATTGTAATGATCACAACACTCACAATGACTTCACTAATTATTGAGTACGTGTTAGTTAGTTTTAACTTATGATGTGGGACCTCAGATAGTTTATATAGACATATGGAGCCCTATGGCATTTCTGTATATTTGTAACTTGTCCATGTATTGTACGATTACCACATCCTGTTTCCTGGGCCATATAAGCCCTGCCAGTCAGAATCTCAGGAGTCTTGTCTTCGTGATTGACTATTACCTTTATAAGCTAAGATACTCTTAACCTAAATTTCTCTGGTTATCCTAGTTAAGGGAATAGTCATAGAGGCATTACCAGGTGGCAGCATCTACCATAACTGAAGGGTGGATAGCTTTAGATAATCTAGGCTATTTCAGCACGATCGACCCTTCACAGAGGCTATGACTTTGGAGCTACATATATTCTACACACCTCACTACTATATGCATGACTTATATATATATAGCTCAAGAGGTGAGTCTCTCTGTGTGCTCTCTTTGGAAAGATGTTGCATATGTATAACTATGCCAATCTTACCAGAGATCCTCAAAATCTGTGTGCCAGCGAGTGTGGCTTCCAGCTAGAAAGTGCTAATCAGCTAGAGAACACAATGTGGTTACAAGAATCTCTACATGTGCACTCACAATGTGTGTTTTCATAGTGTGCAGGAGCAGCACTTTAGAGGGAAGTGGCTCATGAATATCAGCCATCAACATTTATCAGCCTTCAACATTTTCAGTGGCCATGCTTGACCACCTAGCCACTTACTGCTGCCCAATGAGAAGACACACTTGCAGCCAATTCAGGCACTCAGATATGAGGTGCCCCCAATTAGCTACAGCTAACTTTGGCACATGCATAAAAGCAAAAGAGAGCACACAGAGAGATCTATATTTTGAGCTAATGCAAAAGTCATCCAGTGAAGTGTGCAACATCTATGCAGCTCCAAATTTGTAATCACAATCTATTCCGTTTCTCATCTTTTTATGGTTTAGGTCGACCTTCATGTGGAGCCCAGTTACTTGCTGGGCTCCACATGAAGGTTGACCGCCTAAGCTCTGCTTCATTGGGAGTCCAGTTACTGTGTGTCTAGGCTCTGCTTCATGGGGTGGACAGCTACTGGGTGTCTAAGCTATGCTTCATGGGGAGCCAAGCTACTGGGTGTCTAAGCTCTGCTTCATGGGGAGCCCAGCTACTGGGTGTCTAAGCTCTGATTCATGGGGAGCCCAGCTACTGGGTGTCTAAGCTCTGCTTCATGGGGAGCCCAGCTAATGGGTGTCTAAGCTGTATGTATAAATGTGTTGCGGTCACCTGATTCTGTGTTTGCCGAAGTCCTCCCCCCCTACCCAGCCACCTCATGGCTAAAGAGTTGTTTAAAGTCACGAAATACCCAAAGCAGTCGACAACTCAATGTAAAAAGAACTTTCCCTTTTCCAGCCCAACATCCATTTATAGGCCCCCTAGCTGGGTCAACAACATACATAATAAGGACACAACTCAGTATCTAACACCAAGGCTATCTACCAATGACATTGTGACACACAAATGGGGTGATCATTGCATGCATGCAAATTTATGGTAACACATAATTCTGGTCAAACTGTAATTAATGTCCATTGGCCAATTGTTTGGCTGACTAGCCTATAAGCAGGCTATGTCAGGCTCAACTTCCCTGACATCTCTCTCCTCCTCTAAGCTTGTCGGATGTCAGTGGCGGCTTGTCTTGACAATCCGCCGGCATTCGTGTGCTCTTTGCTTGGTTTTCCTGCACCTCTCTGTGATGCAATATGGTCTATCGAAACCTGGAGTGCTCAGCACAGGTTTTTCTATCGATGCTTTCTTCAAATCATCAAATTCTTTTTCTAACTCCACCATCCAGTAGATTTTGTTGGGTTTCTTTCCTCAGAGTATGTCCATCAGCTGAGCGGATCTCGATGCGAAGTTTGGGATAAATTTCCATATTACCCAGTTAGGCCCAAAAATGCTCGAAAACCTTGGTTCATTTTTGGTTGAATGAAGTTTGGAACAGCAATGATTTCGACCTCCTCCAACCACTTGACCCAAGTAACTGCACAACACTGCCCCCATCCTGCACTTATCGGCTCTCAATGTTAACCCATCCTTTCGTATTCACTCCAATACTTCTGTTCCATGTTCCATATGTTCCATCCATGCTCTGGAGAATATTGCCACATCATTTATATATGCTGCAGCATACATGTGTGTTCCATGAAGCAGTCCGTCCACCAGCCATTGGAATGTTGTGGGAGCACCCTTGGGCTTCAGCCACAGATAACACCTTCGCTGTTGTAGTTATCCACTCCTTTAGCAGGTTGATGTGTATGATCCTTCCCTTGCCTCTCTGACCAGGCAGATCTAGTCTGTATGTTGCTGGTGACACTTGATCCAAAACAGTGTAAGGGCCTCCATCAATGCCTACAATTTGCCATGTCTCTCTGGCATTAAGACTAATACAGACTCTCCTGCCTCGAAGTTCCTTTCCTGGGTGTGGTCGTCAAACCAGCACCATGACCTCTCCTTAGCTTGCTTGTCCTGCTGCCCTGCCAGTGCTGCCATCTCCTCCATCTTTTGGTAGAGGTTGTCGAAATACTCCGCCACCGATACGGGTATTTTTTTGGTCCCTTCCCACTTATCTTTCAGCACATCCAACAGTCCTCACACATGATGTCCAAAAACCAGCTGAAATGGCGTGAAACTCACACCTTTGCGCACTGCCTCTCAGTAGTCGAAGAGTAGAAGTGACAACAGTAGGTCCCACTCTTTCTTCCCTTTTCCAGACTATCTCAGCATTGCCTTCAAGTGCCCTGCTGAAAAATTTCCATTCAGACACACGACACAAGTTCTTCTGGATCTAGTAGCGGAGGTGATGTGTTAAGTTACACCATTGTACTTCACTGAGGCTTCATTACCATAGAACCCAGCCAAATTCTGGATCACTTCATGGCCATACGAAGATAAGGATTCTTATGTGGGTAGCAAGGCAGGATTGAAGATGGATGTGGCAACTAGTAGCTGAACTGCTTTATCAGAAAATCGCCCCTTGATGTTGTCAATCAAAACCTGGGATGGCAATGTGATCAAGATACTCCTTTGTATTGGTGATGGACATGAATCTTGAACGGGCTGATCCAGAAATATGTCTTCCAATATCTATGCCACTCAGTCTCTAACTTTGTACAAGTTAATTTAGTGGAAGAACACCATTATGCTTTTTCATTCTTCAGTGACTTCATGTACATGCCAATAAAAACTGTAACTGGCTGAAATCAGCCACTTTCCTTTGCAAGGAAGCATTCACTCTTGCCAAGATGTCAAGAACCTCTGAAGGAAAGCCAATACTGACTATTGCAGTGAACGTAGCAAGAAGTGTACTCGAGCCGATGCTTCTGCATTACCTGTGGTCTTGTAAAGTTGTTGCAGGTGGTTATAAGAGCAGGAAGGTTCTTTCGAATTGTTCTCATACACATCTCATTGGAAAACCAACGCATAACACTAGGCTTCACGATCTTTAATTCAGGCAATATGAGAGCAGCCTGTACTTCTTTTAAGGCTTGAGATTTTTGTGGAGAGTAGAAGAATAGTTTCAATAAATTTCCCATCAAGCCAAAAATCTCCTTTATCTCAGGAACACTCTCAGCTGTTTGTACACTTGCTAGCTGTAGCTTGCGGCAAGAGCAATGGATGTACATGGCATGTGCAGAGTGAGTCTGCATCCTTACATGCTCTCCAGTTTTACTTCCTGCAAACGCCGCTGCACCATCATATCCTTGGCCAACCAATTTGCGGTAATCAAGATGTCTTGATTCAATAAGGATTCCAGTGACTCTGTGATGGTTGCAGCATCACAAGCGAGAATATGTAGGATTGTTAAGAAATGTTCCTCTGGCTGGCCATTTACAATCCATCGGCAAAACACAGAAAGTTCTTCTTGTGTGCTAATATCCTCACACTCATCAGCAAGGATCGAAAAGTACAGGCTCTCCTTTAAGCTAACCAAAAGCATTCTATCGATCCAGGTGGCAATAGCAAGAAATGTCACAGAAAATTTAGAGGTATACCGTGCATTTGCAGGAGCCCCATTAATGTGCTGCTATAGAAGTTCGTCACCATTAGCAACTTGAAGAGCTAGGAAATCCTGAAAGGTGGTAGTGTGTGGAATTCTGTATTTGAGCAAGAAGTAGACCAAGTGCAGCAATTTTAGAAGTATTGCCCTGTTATTTGCTCGCTTTTCATTGGCACTCCTTACAGCTGCAGCACATTGGAGATTAACAACACTTGGTTGTTCTGCCAACCTTGCAGGCATAGCTGCATCCTTGTGCCATTTGGAATAATTGTGTAGCTTGAGTAACTCAGTGGCATGGTTCCAGTCCAGTACTTCTCATGATGTCGAAGTTCCATGGGCATTTGCTTGTGGTTTTCCATATATATGACTAATACGGCAAAACATACCTTTCTCTCTACGTCATCAAAATATATCCAAGGGTATTTATACTCCCATTGAGAGCTGTAAGTGAGTCTGGATTTGTGGACCTTTTTTCTTACCTTTGGTAGATTCACTAGATTGGGGAGTAGCTAGAGTCATAGTTTCGTCATCAGACTGAGCAGAGGAGTAGCTATATTATCTTTAGTTACAGAAGTCATTACAATTGTTGTTCCCCCCCTCCCTCCATATAGAAAAATCCTGTATGAAACCCTGAGGATGGTACATGAAGCAAGTGCCCAGTATATATGCACACATGCAATTATTGCAACTAGGATGGTATATGAAGCGAGTGTCCAGTATATATGCACACATGCAATTATTGCAACTAGGATGGTACATGAAGCAAGTGCCCAGTATATATGCACACATGCAATTATTGCAACTAGGATGGTACATGAAGCAAGTGCCCAGTATATATGCACACATGCAATTATTGCAACTAGGATGGTATATGAAGCGAGTGTCCAGTATATATGCACACATGCAATTATTGCAACTAGGATGGTACATGAAGCAAGTGCCCAGTATATATGCACACATGTAATTATTGCAACTAGGATGGTACATGAAGCAAGTGCCCAGTATATATGCACACATGCAATTATTGCAACTAGGATGGTGCATGAAGCAAGTGCCCAGTATATGTGCACACATGCAATTATTGCAACTAGGATGGTACATGAAGCAAGTGCCCAGTATATATGCACACATGCAATTATTGCAACTAGGATGTTACATGAAGTTTAGATGTCTACAGCTGCTCCCATCCATCCTCAGCTGCTGTGGCGTCAAGGACTACTCGGAGGATCTTGCGGGGGAAAAACAACCAAAAAAACAAAACATCCTCCCGTTTCCATATTTTTAACGACCTTTTAAAGGTGCAATATTTACACTTGGGTACATACTGTTAATGTAAGTTGTGCTAAGCTTAGGATGTAGAACACACTATATTGTGCACAAGGTGGCAGGATAGCCTTGTGGGTGAGATAGTGCTGTGTGTAGCATAGAGACTCAAACACTAAGTATGACCCACTCTATCATGCCTTAGCATAATATAGACTTGCAGCAACTGATGTGGCAATAAAGAATAAAGAGTCACCGAGCAACTCATAGAAATATCTATTTAACATTATTATGCTACCCTCCCCACCCCCTCCCATAAGTAATAATACACTAATGAAGCACACAGAGCATATGTGCATGTTAGTGGCTCACCATCTGATACAACTCGTATGGTTGCTGTTGAAGCATCTGTTCCAGAACAACGCAAGACCTTCCCATCTGTAGCTGGAGTGGCAGTGAAGCTAATGTTGGATGAGGTTAGAGTGCTGCTTTGGGATATCAGAATCACTGAGAATTCAACTCCACTGGCTGTATGTGTGGTAGTAGCACCTACAGTGTCCACATCACTCAAGGCCACCACACGCACACCATCATATTCCCATACTAATGCAAAGTCATCTCTGCTGCAACTGGCAGTGGCTGTGTCCCCAGAACACACCTCATCAGGAAATTTAAACACATTGGCAGCTGCAATAATTACATAGAGAATGTTCAAACAGAAACAAACAAGCACAAGAAGTTTTGTAGAAGGCCTTAGCAGAAGCACAGCATTGCTAGGTTATTTTATGATAATGTAACCAAGGTCTCATTGCACATTCAGTGTTGTGTATTGCTGTGTGCATACTGAATTAGAATGAGGAAGTGCATCCCAATGTGAATCAGATTCAATGCACCTGCAGAGGTGGTCTGAATTGACTCAAACCGATTCAGAGCATTTATTATGAAAGTGTGCATTAAATAAACTTGACATGTGAAGGTTGCAGGTCAGAGCTTGGAGGACACTAGAGTGCTAATCAGGTGTGACCTGCTTGAAGTCGTTGGCATAAACCAGCTACATCTAGACCAACTTACGATGTAGCAACTGATGAATACCTCGACTAATTATGCTGCAACTAGTGTTAAGGTTAGAGTATTCCTCCTGACTTGTTTCCTCTATGGGACTCATGGAGCTCATCCTTACAAAATCCTGTACTTCCCTTAGCCACATCCTTTTTGTTCTGCAGGACGGGTCTCCTTCAGGTCAATAGGTGACTCACCCCCAGGAGGGGAAACATAACATCATTGTTGGTGTTGCTGGGGCTCTTGTTTATAGTGAGAATACAACCAATCTGCACTGATGGGACTAGCTCCAGTACAACATGTAATGCAGGTTATGCCAGAGGTGTTATCATCCAAACCTTTATCCATATATATACATATATATATACATGTACTCACTTTTTCTCATTTGTTTATTTTTCGTAGCCATTGACACAAAGCTGCATGCTATTAAAAACCATGATCTCAGTAGCAGCAGTAAACTTCTAACAGAGTCGTGTCAGATGCATCCTCACTAGCAAGGAGCTTGACTTAGAAACCACTAAGCAAGCTCTAGTGTGTTTCTTCCATCTTCTCCTTCAGTGCACACATGTAATAGTATACTGCAAATAAAGACAAGGACTACAAAGTGCCAGCAATGTGAGAGTCACACCTGCCAAGCTGCAATCTTTGTGTGGGTAGATCAAATATCAGCAAGCATATGCAAAATGCATGTGCAGATATGTCTGTCTATGCACCTATACTATGGACAACACAATGGCTGACAATCACTACTGCTGCTTTTGGTGGTTATGACGGGAAGTACAGAGGTCAGTCCTCACTAAAGCACACCCTGCCAGGAAAATGGTTCACCGACTATGCATTAATTAGCATTGTTGTTAAATAAGCACCTATTCATTGACAAGCAGCAGGTTTCTTGCTGAGTAGGCTACTCCAAAAGCTACTTATTCAGAGAACTGTTGCTGTGGTCCTGTCATCATGAAACTAACAATGACAGGGTCGATGTGATCCACAGCAGTAGTGATTACATACACAAGAACAAATATGTATATAATTTATATATATATATATATATATATAAATAGAGGATTGACTTGAAAGGGAAAAAGGGGATAGAGACTGCACCCGTGTAGACCACAATCAGTTAGACAACCTCTTACAATTTAAGATCATGTATGCCATACTGAAACAGTCTAACATTTGGTAATATATATCTAGTTAATGGTTTTTAAATGGTTAAAGATTGTTAAACTGTTGAGATCAACATTGGCATTGACACATTTTGCTCATTTCTAGTTGCTCTGCCTTTAGCAATGAGATATATACTATTTTCACCCTTATGTGTGTGTGTGCATATATGTATGTGCATGTACGTTCATTAGTAAAAAATATCTCAAAAAGGCTTGATGGATTAGGTATCTGCCAGGAAATGATTAAAGACACAAATATGGCTCACATAAAGGTGGCTCTAAGTAAGATGTTTACCTAAATTAGAGACAGATATGCACAAGCTATATTTCATTAACTTTTAAAAGGTCAATGTGTAGGGTCTGTGTCCTATAACGTTCTATATATTATATATATAAGTTTTCTCTGTGCTCTGTTTTTGTCTATTTTCATTGTTATTTCTCTACAAGACATAAATATAAAATACACATAAGGACTGACTAGGCCAAAAGAGGACAGAAAACACTTACAGGACCCTTTACCTATCAGTCAACTCCAAATATAGAACTTAACAAACGTAGACAGCAAAATCTTACAGGACCCTTTATTAATGAACTACAAATGTAGCATTATTATAGGGGTCCTGTAAATTTCTATATTGGTCATTACATTTCATTTTTGTCCACTCAATCCAAATATCTATTTGTTATTAAAAGTCGTCTTTATTTGTTTGAGAAGAACGCCAGAACTAATCATGTTATTACCATGTTCATTACTAAACTCACATGTCTATCTATTCATGCAATACACATAGACACATTATTGTAATGTTTATGTCAACCGAGAGTTCACCGAGATACATGCACCATAAGTGGTTGTTTGTACACTTGCTAGCTGTACTCAAGTAGACAAACTTCCTTAGGCTCAGGTAAAGCCTCTACACTCCATCTGTCCATGTTTCTACAAGAGAAGGAGAACCACAAATTTATGTCCTTAACTAAACCTTGAAGATTGCCTTGAGATCTAGAAGCTTCAAGTGGACACAAAAGTAAGCCACAATATACAGAATGGAGTGCTTGAGCTAGCTATGAGAAAGCCATAGCTACAAACCTCATCTGTAGCTACAACTAAAGCATTGTACTAGGCACAATGAAAAGTCATCATGGGAGAAGCAGAGCAGCCAACAATGGAGAAGCTTCCTTGGGCTCAGGTGAAGTTTCATTTTATGACTTAACCACTCTATTCATCAACACACTCGAGCTATGGACACATTTGCTAAAATGGAAATGATCATCACGGACAAGTTCTAAAATGAAACGGTCAATATTGAGCTGATACTCCTTGAAAACTGTGTGGAATACACTACTCTTAGCTACTTCTCCATATTACCATCCAATGTGATGACATCAATAATCTACAGATCAGTGTCTAGTGTTAGGCCAGCAGCTATGCTTGGATAGGACAATACTAGAGCAATGTTATTTCAAATTGATGTTTTTATTGCACCTTCATTCATTTATTGATGCTAATAGATGAATGAAAAATTATCCAGTTCCTCAGCAGATATTTCATACTTCACTGCATAGATAATGCTTGGCTATGCATGAGCTTGAGATATCTGAAAACATACTGGCAAGACCTATAATCATGAGATGTATATTCAACTAAATGTCTGACCTGTGAACTAGGGAAAACAACAGGAGAGAGATACATAGACCTGATGACAACAGACTATCAGCCAGTTTGCCTCCTCTGCAAAGCATTTCATTAAGGTGGTTTTGGGGCTAACATCAAAACCGCTGTTTTTAAGCTGCTGCCAAAGTGAGTTTTAGCTAAGATGAAGTAGTAGCAGGCTGAACACTCATCAATGCCAAATAACTACAGCCACAGCTATGTAGACACACCCTTAAAGTGTTTTCTAACTATCTTAATAGCAAGCATCTCCATTGACTGGTCAAACAGTTCATAGACACGAATACACCTTACCTGAGCCCATTCAATTTACCTCAGTCCTATACATAGTTCTAGCTCTCCATCTCCCCCCTTGCTCTCCTGTCTTATTCATGCATGAAGGTGGGCCTAGCTACCTCCATCTCCCCTCTTACCCTACTGTCTTATTCCTGCATGAAGGTGGGCCTAGCTGCCTCCATCTCCTCCCTTGCCATCCTGTCTTATTCATGCATGAAGGTGGGCCTAGCTGCCTCCATCTCCCCCCTTGTCCTCCTGTCTTATTCCTGCATGAAGGTGGGCCTAGCTGCCTCCATCTCCCCCCTTGCCCTCCTGTCTTATTCCTGCATGAAGGTGGGCCTAGCTACCTCCATCTCCCCCCTTACCCTCCTGTCTTATTCATGCATGAAGGTGGGCCTAGCTGCCTCCATCTCCCCCCTTACCCTCCTGTCTTATTCCTGCATGAAGGAGGGCCTAGCTGCCTCCATCTCCCCCCTTGCCCTCCTGTCTTATTCCTGCATGAAGGTGGGCCTAGCTACCTCCATCTTCCCCCTTACCCTCCTGTCTTATTCATGCATGAAGGTGGGCCTAGCTGCCTCCATCTCCCCCCTTACCCTCCTGTCTTATTCCTGCATGAAGGAGGGCCTAGCTGCCTCCATCTCCCCCCTTGCCCTCCTGTCTTATTCATGCATGAAGGTGTGCCTTTAGCTGGTGCTTATTAATGCACCATTATTAACACCACACTGCTGCATTAGCTTCCAATACCATTATTCATAGTATGCAAAGAATTCAACAAAACTAGCCCATTAACATGACCAGATGTAAATTGATGCTAAGTGTGACACACTCCACATTGCACGTGCTATTTCCATATCTGCCATCCCCACAAGCCTCAGCTGTTGATATCATATAATCCATTGAGGTAAAAATATCGTTGGTACACACCACACCCACATAAAACCTGCGTACACATAAGCATGCTGGTGGGTAGATGCATGCTCTTTGTTAGGCGTTGGGAGGTTTGTAGATAATCTTATAAGTGCATCTCCTAGGCAACCAGCTTATCCAGTAACATATTATTATAGTGCATGTACAGAGAATAGCATGTCACATGCACTATAAGTTATGCTAACATAAACGATTAATCTTATTGCATTGTGAAAGTACAACTAAAATAATGCCACATGATTGTTGTATTAAAGAGACACGCACGCACATCTCTTCACATGATTCCTTATACTATATATAGAGGCACAGCAGGTAATACAATTAGTATACAAGTTATAGGGGAAGAATAATACTGGTATTGGCATATATGATTAAAGGTAAGGGATCATCAAACTGATTGTGATCCACATGAGTTGTTTGCTTTCTTTTTTTACAAACAGTCCAACATACTTCTACTACTACTACTTCTAGTAGTAGTAGTAGAAGTAGTAGTAGTAGTAGTTGTTGCTGTTTAAAAAAAACATGTTTACACTTGTTTAGTTGTTGGTGTTTTAGAGTTGCACTCTGAGGCAAGCAAACCTCAGCAAGGCAATGAGCCACTCCTAGTTAACACCTCATCTAACTTATTATTATTGTAGTGCAGTACAGAAGTGGCTCTACACACCATACCTTGTTGCTTTGTTGTTAGAGTTAGCCAGGGAGAGGTGCAAGAGTTGCAGAGGAGAACTCCAGAATCTTTAAAGACATGGCAAGACTTGCACACTCCAGATCAAGGAATAGACAAGAGATGTATGTTCCAGATCTTTCAAGGACTTGGTGAGAGTCAGGTCCTTAAAAGTTTTGGCGAGAGTTATATAATCCAGACCTTCAAGGACTAGGCAAGAATTGCAGAAGAGAACTCCAGAACTAACCAAACAGCAGATGTCCATTGCTAATGTAGACACACATATATGCTTGTAGAGTGCCTGCTTTTGCTTGTTCTTGTTTGAAGAAGATTATTCATCAGTATATCAACTGACCTCTCAGATGACATTCAGCTGCACAGCATAGCATAGCCCAAGTCCTGTGAAGGATGTCCCTTACCCAACTCTGATTATAAACAGCACATGAGCTAGCTGGACTGCATCAAATGCCTTTCTATGGCAATCAAGTCATCACTGAGTCATGGATATGCACTGGAAGATTTGGAGTCTTCTGTTGCTAGAGTTCTTATGATTGGACCTCTTGTATGCAAGTTATGTGTGGGAGGACGCAGAGACGGATACATAATTATGATACATGCATAGATCCTTGAAGATGTTTCACACTTTTTTTTTAATACGGTTTACTACTTTAGTGAAGGGTTCAGAGTATACTACAAGTCTTTTTGGTGATAATAGCATCGACAACCAACATTTAGGAAGCTGTGAGTTTTAGCTGAATATGACCTTTGTATTTTGGGGCTCTATTTTCTATTTTTAAAAGTGGATCAAACAAATAGTAATAGCATATATACTTCCTGATAACTTTAGACTATGACTATGACCTGGATAACTACCAACCCACTGCAGCTGAATAGCTTAGAGTTGTGAAGCAGCCTAGCGGCAACTACGTCTGCTTCAATCTGTGCTGGCAAACAGTAGGTAAAGCAATCAGTGGGAAATGGCATATGAAACAAATAATAAGTGTGCTAGCTCTGAGAGCAAGGCCACTAGCCTCTCACTCACTCTGAAGCCAAGGACACTACTTTTCAAAACATGGCTGGAACTTGCCAATACTGACTAAACTTGAAGGATATTGAAATATCTACTGTACCATTGCTACTTTCTTGACAGCAGCTACACTTGTGTGCGTCCTCCAGGTCAGCTGATAGAAGTCCATACTTCAACTGACCAGCTATGTAGTCATATACATAGTGTGAATGTTTCAGCAATTTCTGGAAAATATGTATCACAAGCTGCACAGACTATCACAAATAAGGTTCTCAATGTATGTCTCTTTCCCCTCACAGTTCAGTGACTTGGAATAGCTATGGATCTGTTGTACTAGTCATTGTCCCTGCACTCCATTTTTGCTTTTGCTAGCCAGGGCTGACAATCCACCCGGCAGGGAAGTGCTGTTGTTGCTTAGGACCAGAAGTGATAAGGTTGTTGTATTTTTGCAATCAACATAATTGTAGAGGTGACTATAATATGAACACATTGAACTACTAAAGATGCTGTTCAAAGCTTATTTCATGTGGACTCAAATGTTTACTATGGACTAGCGTGGACATGCCTTTAGCATACCATTACTAGTAGTCACTCCATAGTTCTACTGTATAGGGTAGTAACTAACATAACACTCCATGATACACCCATCAAGTTGTGTTATGTCAAAGACAGCAACTAGTATCCTAAAATTAGCCATATTTAGATCCAATCTAAGAAATAATTTTAAACAAGCTGGTTTCAACTGATTTTGGTAAGTATGGGTGTCAAGACTTACCAAAAAAAAGTAAGGTGGGGTAGGGGGTGGGGAAAACTTTTGGGTGGTCAAAAGGTCATCGATCGCCCCAAAATTGTAAAACATTGTATCTCGACAACTAAATACCCAAAATTTTTAATCTTGGTGTCAAAATGCTCAGAATTGTACCATGATGATGCACAAAAAATCTGGGATCCTTTAGGACCAACTCTTGAGAGATGTTTGTGGGTGTTATCTGTATTGAGAGTAGTTGTGGCTTGTGGTCAGGTTTGCTTAGAAACCTGCAGGATCTTGCACAAAACCTGCATGATCCTGCCCAGCTTGCACCCTTTGATGGGAGTAGTTGTGGCTTGTGGTCAGGCTTGCTTAGAAACCTGCAGGATCTTGCACAAAACCTGCATGATCCTGCCCAGCTTGCACCCTTTGATGGGAGTTGGTGGTTTGTGCAGGATTCTCCAAGAACATTATGTGTGCTGCGTTTGTCTATAAAAGGACTAGACATTGGCATAAGGTTGGTATCTTACTCCATTCGAGCAAAATGGAAAGGAGGTGTGAGATTTGTACTGAGGACTCATCAGAAGCAGGAAAGCTACAGAAGTTGTACACTAAGGGCTATGAGAACCTAATTGAGCATTGTAGACATATCAGCGACTCTTCCTTGTTGGAAAGAAAATGGACTAGCAACATTCCTATGACCGTCCATCAAAGATGCAGAGCCCTTTTCATGCAAAAGGAGCCTGATGTTGAAGAACAGGAGCATGAACCACGCCCTAAACGTCAAAAAGTGTCACAATCTGTAAATGACGATAATGGTAAGAGTCACTTGAATTTCTAATCTTATTGCAATCCCCTACATAACATGCATACAATATACTGTTGATTTGGCTAACTTAGTCCAGATAATAATTTCAGACCGGGGTCCTACACGATTTCCATACAGTGAAAGATGTATCATCTGCAATGAGGACATCCATTTTGACGAAAGACATCCTGCCAGACAGCAGACCATACGTCGGGCATCAACTATCACACTTAAGACATCACTTCTGAGAATAGCAGAACAATATCCTCAGGTTAGCAACAAAAAAACACTAATATGCAAGCATGCACTTATCTGGTAAAATGTATAGGATATTTTTTTGTTTTTCTTTTCCAGGTTCATGAAGCATTCATGGAAGGAAATCACACAACCCGTTACTCCAATGAGCAATTTTCTGGACAGTTTTCTGACCAGACAATCGAAGAAACCCTTATGCGAAAAGCAAAATCAAATGGTGGCTTAACAAGAGGAAGGATGCGTAACGAGAATTCTGTGAAAGTATGGGCTGGCACATTTTCACATCTCAAGCTTCTAGGGGACCTGATGGAGGAAATGATTGGTGGGAAGCGGAGTAAGAGGACACACAAAGACCTTGGAGCTAAGCATATGGAAAACGACAGACAATGCGTCAAGTTCATTTCTGAATGGTTTTCGACCCACAACCCCTTCACAAAGGTTAGTATGTATGTGTTTCATGCACTGATAGTTGTGCAGACATCATTCTAGATTTCAATTGACATTTCAAAGTTATCACACAACGATTGCATCTATGTATGTCATTTCAGGTACATAATCCCATGACCATTGCTTCACTGTCTAGTGGAGGGACTACCACCGACAAGTCAGCTGTCAACTGCGAAGATGCAGTGAGGATAGGGAAAGAAATGCAGAAGGATCTTGATGATGAGTCACCTGTTAAAAGCATGAAGACATCAAACAAATGCAAAAATCTGGCTGCCCTTCAGAAGAAAGTAAGAATAGGAGACAAGAAGGTGTACATCGAAAAGACCCTACTCTTTAATAGGTTGATCATCATGGCAGAGAGAGATGAAGGGATTAAAGAGATATTCCGCTTTGAACTGACACCTGTCCCGGCGTCTCTCTTCACTATGGATCGTATGATGAGGAAACCCCCAAAGCATGAGTTTGGAAGGATGCTCAAGGAAACAACAACAAAACTTGACTTGGACATGAACAACAAAATGCATGTTGTTGATGGAGGATGGCTACTTCATCAGGTAAAGTGGGCCAGCGGTGCAACCATCAAGACCATAGTTACTACCTATGCCAGGTATGTTACAGCCAAATTCAAGGATTCTACTGTAGTCTTTGATGGCTATGGGGAAGAAGCATCATCGAAAGATCATGAACATATGCGGCGGATGGCTGGGAAGAAGGTTTCTCGGGACTTAAGGGTTACACCAGAATTGACTATATCATGTGACAGAGAAGTTTTCCTGGCAAATGAGAAGAACAAAGGAGCTCTAATCATGATACTGTCTACAGAGATGGCAAACCACAATATTGTTGTACGTCAAGCAAAAGATGATGGTGACACGCTCATTGTAAAGACTGCATTGGACTTGGTCACAAGTGTGAATACCCCAGTTGTCGTTGTCGCACAAGACACTGATATATTGGTTTTGCTCTGTTATCACCGGCCAAGCAACTGTTCTAATTTGTACTTGCAATCAGATGTTGATGGTCTTTATGACATCTCTACTATAGACGTTGTTGACCAGGAAGAGTTCCTCTTCAAGTACGGCTGGTCTGGAAACGACACTGTTTCATGCATTCATGGACATACCAAATGTGCTCTCTACAAATGCAAATTCCCTGCCAGTGTCATCACTGCATTTACAAGTATGACTTCAACTGAATCCACTATTCGAACAGCTGGATTAAAAGCAATGCAGATCACATACGGCTGTGGGGATACTCATCTTGAAAAGGCTCGCTATCTGAAGTTCCAGAAGCAAGCATCAAAGGGTAAAATCGACCCCGATCGCTTACCTCCAACGGAAAATGCAACAGCACAGCATTCCCTTCGTGTACATCTTCAAGTTGTGGTATGGAAGCATCTAAACACCACTGTTCTTAAGCCAATTGGAAGATGATGGGATAGGTAGCAATGGAAAACTCAGACCGAAGATGCTGTCCATTCCTATTGCCCCAGACAACCTTCTGAAAGGAATTTGCTGCAACTGCAAGGAAGGGGAGAGGCAGTGCCAAACCATGAAATGCAGCTGCATGAGAGCTGGCATGTCATGTGTTTCTGCATGTGGTGTGTGCTGTGGACACTGTTCTAATGGAGCAGATGTAGAGGAACTTGGTAGCGATGAAGAGGAAAATGACTAAATATGTTATAGCTATGCTGTAATCAGTATTTCAATTATTTGTTTACTACTTGATTCTTTGCACTTGATTCTTTGATGCATTGTTTGACACCATGCAGCTTCAAAATTATATGATACATAATAATATTATGCCATGTCAATGACACTTTTTGACCTTTGACCTCACATTTGGAGGTCAAGGTTTGGTAACTAAGGGTCCAAAAAAATTTGGGGGGCCCTTCTTGCATAATTCTGTGCATTTTGACACCAGGATCAACCACATGACCTTGTTTTGTTACCGAGATACAAGTTTAAGTGATTTAGGCCGGGGATAAATGACCTTTAACCCCAGAAAAAGTTTTCCCCACCCCCTACCCCACCTTACTTTTTTTTGGTAAATCTTGACACCCATACCTACTAAAATCAGTTGAAACCAGCTTGTTTAAAATTATTTTCTAGTTGAGATTTAAGTTAGGGATACTAAACTGATACTTCGTCATTAATTTAAATTTACAATGTATAACTACGTACCTGATACTGTTCCTAAGAGAGTGCACAGAATAGGAAAGCTATTCATTTGGAAAATCTTTACACACAAAAGAAGTGCAAAATTCACAAGCTTCGAGATGCTATAATTATACTTGCGAGAGGAACGGCGAGAGGAACAAGGTCGTCAATTAGTCACACTATTTATTTTTTCGCGCATACAGTATTTATTTTTTGAGTTCCTAGCATACGAACGAGAGAGGGCGGAGCTCACTTGCTGGACAACACAAGGGAACTAGTTCTGTCAATGCCTGCAGACCTATCAAATAAAATGCCTGCTGTAGAGAGTCAGATTCTACTCTATGAATGACCAAATTTAAGGACTGTTGACATTGCCTATATATAATTATATATAATATACCGATGTACACTTTTTCCAGAGACATGCAACCTCTTCCCCACTCCAACTGCAAGCTGTGCTCAGGCTTGCCCCACAATAACCTGTATTGTCTGGTCAGAGCAATTGGTGTTTGAAGTAAGCCACACTCACTGGGGAAGTGAATGAATACATTGGTATATATGCATGCCTGTATTGTTGGCCTTGGTGGATTATGCTAGAACTTCTACATATTTATCTATTCTGTATTCCTCACATTATTCGCCTATATTCCTTTCTTTCTACTTATTGTTCTTGTCAAATGTTTATACTTGACTGACTGATTACTTACTAAGTTGAGCTATGCCTACCAAGACATGGGAAACTGTATTGTTGTTCAGGGCCTCTGCCAGTGATCATTATCTCCTGTATGAGGCCAAGCAGCCAGGTTCTTTCCATTTATGCAGATGGAGGAATGACTCCAATCCTGACCTGTGTTTTGTTATAAACAGGTCAATGGCCATCCCCATCATCTCCCAAAAAATCTTCTCCCATTATATACACACATTACTAGAATCAACCAGCTTTGATTCATATTGGTATTCAGATTCCTATGATTAATTCTTAAATTACTCCTCCTCTGAATTTCAGCTAAGCACACTGGGAAGGTTTCACAGATGAAATGAAAGAAAATCTCTCAAAGCTTGACCCTGCCCCTGAGAGTTATACCAGCTTAATAAACCTTGGGTTTTGCCAGCCACTGATGAACTCCTGAAACAACACAAAGTTTCGGATAACCCTAATATCGATGCTGATCTCTCCTATACCAAAGCAAGGAGAGCCACAGGCGTCGATGGCATCTACCCTGAATTCCTGGAGAACCTGGGAACCAGTGGACGTAAATGGTTGACTTCATTTTTCACCACAGTCCATGGAACTGGTGTCATACCATCAATTTGGAGAAAGTATAAAATCATTGCCATCCTTAAGCCGGGAAATCTGTAGCTGATCCAGCTAGTTATTGACCCATATCACTCCTTTGCACTTTCTTCAAGTTATTTGAGTGCCTACTATACTGACGAGGTTTTCTCCATTTGTTGTGCCTATACTTCCCAAGGAACAACTGGTCAGGTCTCACTAATAATTCTTCTGACCTAACTTTCTCTCTAAACCTCCCTTAAACTACTATGCAATATAAGGTTCATTCTCAAATAACATAACTTACCACTCCATTCTGAGGTTTCACAAGGAATCACCTTAGGTCATTTTTGTTTTTGCTTAACACCAATAACCTCCTGTTACCTTATCGTTCTATTCTAGGGTAAGATGATTTCCAAAATTCCAAAATTCCACATATTATGCGAATTATGAATAAATACAGGACATGAGTATTACGATGAAGTAAACATTCTGTCACATGATGTGTAGTGAATATGAATGCAGTTAGGAAGTAACACTCACAACATTAGTTTGACCTAGTTTTTAAAATGGTGGACAACCCCCCCAAAATAACAGAGCTCATATACGCACATTGGCATATTTTTGCAGCTTTCCATAGTGTGCCCATGCATTGCTAAGATTAGAAATGGCAGATGTTAAAGTATCAAAACACTTTGAAATTCATTTTATCTTCCATCTCTGTTTCTAGTAGCAGAAGATTCCATGTGTTGTACACATCAGCAACTATTCTGTTTCTGGATTGCAGCAAAAAGGGATGGCTAGTGTGGTTGTCAATTATGCAATTAAGCTAGCCCATGTGGTGTTTAATGATCAGGATGGAGTAAACATAGTCATTTTTGGAAACATGACTCAAGTTACCCGACCGGCAACTACTGTTGACTAATCTTACTACTAAACATGAAGTGGACCTTCAACTTATGGACATGGGACTTGCACTATTATGTCACGTACATTCAGCCACGCTTATATACCACTACTTTCTATGCTCTATAGGGAAATTTCTGTTTGAATGACTTTGTGAGCATTAGACATTATTTGCATATATGCACAAAATTATAGGACTGGTAAGCTCAAAACTCTATCACAATCTGATTGTGTCTGTGCAAGGTGAGCTTGAGGAAGGAAAGTGAAAGTGGCATAAGTGCTGAGCCTGCCTGTGAGATTGCTGCTAATTCTTCTCAGAAAGCATTGCAAGGCGGCTGTTTATTGATTTGTCTCAGGAATGAAAAAGTTCACTGACCCTTGTGTGTTTCATGGGCGGAGTGAACCTGCTCACCTATTCACAAGATCCTACTTCTTCCCAGCTGTTGTAGGCCCACTTCGACTAGCACCTGAGTTTACTACACACAGCACACTTTGCTCATTCCCACTCAATGGTGCTCCCTTCATCCCTGAGACAAATCAGTGAACTTCTGCCTTACAATGAAACTAGTAGCAAGCTCACAAGTTGGGTTGATGTCTTATGTAGGTTGCAATGCGCCATATTTAGCATGTAGCAAAAGTTTGAAGCCATAAATGTGAAGCTTTGAGGCTGGGATCATCGCTGATATGAATCCTTGCAAAATGAGGACATCACATCAATGTCCTTGGCAGATCATGACAAGTCATCACACCTTCCTCAAAACAGACCTTCCACATAAAGTTGATTAGCCTAGGTGCGATGCGTTTTTAGAAGGACGTGAAAAAGGTACTTGCGTAGAAATCCAATTATTGAAAAATCTCGTAATTTCCTGTTTGCCCAGCAGCCTGTTATTACAAGCAAAGCCTCAGGAATGTAATAGGAAATTGGATATAACATTGACCAGTGAGCTGCATTAGTTTTGGAGCTACAGCATTTTTAAGTTTGTTGGTTATTTGGGGATGGCAGCAGAAGTTACCAGACCTTTCAAATGCTTTAGAAGAAGTAGTTCTGTCCCTGGAACAAGACTTTTTAGAGCTTGAACATGAGTATGGAGCAGCTGATATACAACAGTTGAAGATCCTGATAGCTCCTCAAGAGAAAATGACTTACAAGAAGAAGGCAGAGTTAAGAAATTCCTCTCAGACATATGTAATGCCATTTGGCTCTGGGAAATAAGCCTTGCTGTCTGGCACTTTCAGCTGATGCCATTCGTAATTGTAGACTGTCGTGTTTTGAACTTTAACATAAAGAGCTAGACTTGGTGATCATGTCTCGGGTTCACTTTTTCAGAACTGTACATGGGAGAAATGCATGTATACTAGGCCTGTTTCTAGCTTCTACTTTTAAATGGAGTTAAAATTTGCCAGGCTATGCACTGCATTAGTCGTAACTGATACTTGTGTGTTTTGGAATTGTGTGTTTTGGAATTGTACCAAAAAGAAGGCTTAACTGTGATAAACATGGCAATACTGGTAGGGTACCAAAGCACACATGTACCTTTGAGCAAGTCAAAGAGATTACAACTTTTGTTAAGAAGTATGCAAGTGCCCATGGCTTACCATGTTCCTGGTCGATTACCAAACACGAAAGACAAATTGTTGTTACTTCCTTCGAACATGTCTAAAATATTTATATTTCAAATCTACAAAGAAGTAATACTACGCCCTTTTCCCTGTTCACAAAAGTAAGTTTTATAAACTGTGGTCTCAATTTACACCTTATGTATATAGCTGTAATGAAGCCAACGAGTGATCTTTGTTATAAGTGTCAACAAAACAACTTGTCTATCATGAAAGCAGCACCAATGCCTGAACATGTAGGAAAAGAGAGGTACCAAAAGGCATCTTTACACCTTGATCAAGCCAGGGAAGCGAGATATTACTATCGAGAGCAGTGTGAAAAGGCCAAGGATTCTTGGAAGGCTTACCTGGATGACATATGCTCATGCATTATTCATATGATTTTGCTGCTCAGCAGGTTCATTTTCCTTTTGATTCACAACATTAAAACTGCACGCAAGTGTGGAATATTTGATGTATGCTGTGAGGGGAAAAGTGAACAATTAATTGATGAGGCGGAGAACCCTGGAAAATGAGCTGATTGTACGATCAGTCTTGTTCATTCTGGAGAAGTATGGCTGTGGTGAGAACATTGTTTTTCAAGCAGATAATTGCACAGGGCCAAACAAAAATAATGCAATACTATGGGTGATGACAGGTGGGCATGTAACTGCAGAACTGTCATACTGGTTGGACACACAAAGTTTGCTCCAGACAGGTTGATAAAGAAGTGCTATAGGAGATCATGTGTGGACACCATTAACCACTTGTCTGCAGTTGTTGATGAGTCTGACATTACAAAGCATAACAAAGCACAACTTATCAGAGACCTTACGACGTAAGCATGTGAATTTTTATCAGGACGATGTTCTTTCAGCAATTCTTCAAACCGATGCCTAATATCCTACAGTATCACAGATTCTTTTTGACGCTAAGAAACCAGGTGTAGTAACAGTGAGAGAAACTGCATTGTCAACAGATTCTACTGTATCTGTACTGAAGGTTGAACATCAGTTCATCCTTGATGCTGCTGTCAAACATCAAAGGCTTAGATGAACAACGTCAATGGTATCTTTATGAACAAATCCCTTTTTATAAAAGTGTTCTCTCAGCTGATTTCACATGCCCTATACCAATCTGTCCAAAGCCTGCAGCTAAAAGCAAACCGACAATGGTGAACAGCACATCTGCAGAGTCAGTCTCTCAAACAGCCACAGAAGCAGCAAGTGGTTCATGGAAAAAGGTGTGCCATGACATCGGACATACTAAAAGAACATGCAAAGGCATAAGGATATCATAATTTGCCTTCATACTTTGTGTAAATGTATTATAAACTCTGTTAATTTTTTTTAATTGTGATGATCTCTTACCTTTACTTACAAGCCATACATTTTATTCTAATTATAACGCCATCAAACTAATTAATTATTCAAAAGCTTATAACTTGCAAACCACAACACATACATCCATAAAATTTAGTTTTCTGAAATTTCATTATGTGAACGTTACATAAATGTGAAAAACTCAAAGTACCTTTTTCACATGGAAGGTCACATATGAATACATAGGCATGTGTGTCTACTTGAGTAATGCAACTACTTATGGTGCATGTGTCTATGTGTATATATGAATGCATAGGCACGTGTGTCTACTTGAGTAATACAACCACTTATGGTGCATGTGTCTATGTGTATATATGAATGCATAGGCATGTGTGTCTACTTGAGTAATACACTACTTATGATGCATGTGTCTATGTGTATATATGAATACATAGGCATGTGTGTCTACTTGAGTAATACAACCACTTATGGTGCATGTGTCATGTGTATATATATGAATACACAGGCACGTGTGTCTACTTGAGTAATGCAACTACTTATGATGCATGTGTCTATATATGAATACATATGCATGTGTGTCTACTTGAGTAATACAACCACTTATGATGCATGTGTCTATATATGAATACACTCTATATATGAATACATATGCATGTGTGTCTACTTGAGTAATACAACCACTTATGGTGCATGTGTGTATGTGTATTATATGAATGCATAGGCACGTGTGTCTACTTGAGTAATACAATTACTTATGGTGCATGTGTCTATGTGTATGGTATATATGAATACATAGGCATGTGTGTCTACTTGAGTAATACAACTACTTATGGTGCATGTGTCTATGTGTATATATGAATACATAGGCACATGTGTCTACTTGAATAATACACATGGTAATTACTAACATCTACGATTGGTTAGTTCTGGTGTTACACTGAGTAACTTCTTGTAGGCGGCTGCTTGACTATAAGTTAGCAAATAGAAACTAGTTATATTTAAAAACTGTTACAAACTAATTTAAACTAGAATTTACCAATGTAGACAACAAACATTTACAGGATCCTTAATATAACATAGATGCATATATATATAGTTAGATAATGAGATTCTTTATGTGGCACATGGATTACCTAACTCTTACCTGGACGTGCTTGCATCTGTATATAGCTACATATATTTTGTAGTACGTCACAGTCTCACTTGTGGTATTACTATTGTATATTTTCCCAATTACCTCAGCAGATAATGGTATAACATATATATATATAATTATATATAAAGTTACATACACCAAATGTCAATCTCGCATGTGCATGAGAATAAATAAATAGCTAAAATGTGCCCAGTAACTCCTGGTTGCCATGCATACCTGAAATTGGTTTAGTGCTATAAGCTCATTATGCTAATTTCACTAATGATTTCTTGACTTGATCTTGTGATTCCAAAATCAGCATCTCAAGTGAGGAATAGGAAAGAACCTCAAACATGGCACATTTGCTTGACTTTAGGTGCACCTATTAAATATGTTATTTGTGGAAGTGTTTGTACTCTTACACAAGCTTGGCAGGTGTGTACTTGCACATGCTAACTTTCATAAATGCACACATCACTAAATAGGACATGGAGATTACAGTGCATCCCACTCACCATATGATATGATGGGCAGAGCAAAGTTGGTGATTTACTCTGAAGGTGCTCCCAAACAGAATGACCTGATAATGCACTAGTGATCATAATTGATTGATTCATCACAAGCTGTTGTGTGCCTTAACTTCATATATATAGTATTTAGATATTTGAGAAATCAATTAGAAGTGGAGTTGGAGCTTGTAAATGGACTTTGGGAACATATGTATTAGTAAGCTGGTTGAAAACCTGAAATTTGTTACTCAATGGATTAGCTAGATAGATGCTCTAGACTTCTAGCCTTCATGAAGGTACCTGCCAAAAGTGGAATTATAGTACATTATGGTAATATTTGCAACTTGAAAAGGTGCAGATTCAGCAGAGTCAGATGCTGCAAGAATAAGCTTGTAGCATATGATCTAGATCCCTTGACAAAGCCACTTACTTTCCTGAGCTCCTGGACAAAATTGTGAAAAAGGCAAAAACCCTGACTGTGTAGGTGAACCTTGGGGGTTAGAGGTTTAGGTGCAAGATTGAACATAGCCCATTTGCTTGACCTTTAGGTCCACCTATTAAATTTAAAATGAGGTGGACCATAATAGTTAAAATTACTAAAGAGCTACTGCTTATAACATGTATATATTAAGTTTACATATATATATACTACAGTAACCTTCTCAATAATCAAAACTTGAAGTTGTCTTCTCTCGATGTTTCCACTAGATGCTCTAGCCTTCATCAGGAATATACTGTCGATGTATATATATGTATATATATTTATAAGAATAAAAGAACTAACAAGTATTAACATGAGGTAGTATTAACAAGTCATAATTAATGGACATGTCCATAAGCTACATTATGTTGAAGGTCCACTTCATGTTTATTAGTAGTAGGTAGCTCTATGTCGTCATAGAGTGGAGCAGGAGATGGGGGCTGGCTTGGGGGTGGGGCCCTGCTGCACTTGATGTAGACAATGGCTGCACCCACTCCTGCAGCCACTCCACAAAACAGTCCCAGCAGGAAAAATAACACACCAGCAGCAGCAACTACAGGTACACCGACTGCACACACATACACACACAATATATATTTATATACACACAGAGACATACTGTAGACTATGCAGACAATGCTCATTGGCATTTAACCTTTTATCTCAAAATTCTGACAGGTGTGCACTTGCTCTAGCAACCTTGCCTGCCAGTAAGCAGAGAGATTAATGTAGTACTCCATATAAAGTACACTAAACTTTGTACTTGATTTTCCATGGATCTAGGGCATGGCTGAGATGTGCATAAAAACTTAACTTGCCTGAAGTAATAGAGCTATTGTATTGTTGTGCCAGGCAGTGTTGATTGTTCGTAGCTACTCACCATCCTCAGCATCAGATTTTCCCAGGCTTTCATTTTGTCAGCTTATTCACCTGAAGATTTGCAAGGCGATCTGTTGTTCTCCTCTTCAATCACCTTTGAAACACTTTCCTGCTATCATTCTCCTCTGAGCCCTGTATGCTGTTTGAGCTCCCACATAAAGGATGGAGTCAGTTCTAGAGGCTCGTCCCACACATTATGTAGCCAGCTATGCACTTTAGAGAAAGTCATCCATCGATTTTCGGTGGCAGTGACTCAAGATGATCAGGCACATGAAGTTATGGTATGACGCATGAGCCTGATGTTCCTTTTTGCTCCTTGAAGATATCAAGAGAAGGGAGTTTGATTGCATTCCCTGTTGCACACAAAGCTATTATGAAACCTTCTTTTCAGCACCAATGGTATAGCAATTTGAACAGTTCGCTGTCCACGACAATTTTTTGTGGCAGAAGGTGCTGAAGCTTACCTGCACATTATTTGATCCAATATTGCCAATCTCTGTAGCTCTCTCTGAAATTTTTCTAGCCTGCAGCTTATACTCTTTTGGCACTTTTGGAGATGTGTTCGCATGCCACCTATAACCTACATTCCATTGCTTCTTACAGCCAGGCAGCCACATGGAAGTTGCAAGGAATCTATGGATACCTATTCTCTCAGCATTGTATAGGTTCTTCTCCAGGAGATCCATGTTACAAACTACCCTGCCTTCAGAGCGCACTAGGTAGTGGAAGACCTCTGAGTCAACCTGTTGGCTGAAAATAGGTGCTCCACCATGCAGTTTCCTCTTCTTCTTCCCACTTCCTACACTGGCCTCAAGCAAAGCATCATATTTTTCATTCCTCTCTCTCACCCTTTTTCTGTCCACTACAAACAATTTTAGCAGTCAATGTCACGTTCTGCATCACTTGTGCCTGGACCACTCCACAACTTCTACTTTGAAAGAGAGTGTGTAACTTTTAAGTTTTTTCCCAGCACAATGCTGTGCCATCTGAATGTTTACAGCTCAAGACAGTTAATGTATTATATACGCACTCTTTTTTAAAATTTACATGCCAGTTGGGTTATGTAGAACATTAAACAACGCATGCCACAAAAAGCTAAATAATGCATCTGTAAATAATTACAACAAATGCCTCAAATGGAAAGTATACGCATGGCACTCTTGCAGCTCATGCACTTTGAAGGTGGAGAAAGTGATGTGGTTAGCTAGTGAGCATCAGGCCAGCAATCAAGCATATATTGTGACCTTCCAGAGCAGTTTAGCCTCCTTTCTTCTTTCCTGAAGTGTGCAGTGGAGTGTAGTCCCAGGTTTCTTTACTCTAGTCAAGCCATCCATTAAAGGAATGATAATTAGTGCAAGTGTGCGTCAGTCTCGCGTCTTGAAGCAGTTTTGTTCCACTGTCGAGCATAAGTCTCTCATCCTCCTTTTCTCTAACCTTGCTTGCTCTTACATTAGTACCCCTTGGTAGGTGTGGTCTAGTAGCAGTGTGTAGTGCCCCTTGCTTTGCTTAATATAAGTACTGCTTGTGTAGGTTTTTGTTTCATAATCCTTCAATTATCAGGTATCCTATTTCTGTGAGTGTCACGGTGACAGAAAACAAAAGGTCCTGTGCATGATGAGAGAGGGCTATACGTCGACTACTATTGCAGGCAGATTAAGGCATGCCTGCAAGTAGTGTGGGATAAGGAATTCTATGCTTTGCTACAGCAATAATGGAAGCATTTCCAGACAGGCAGGCAGGCAGTGGAAGACCTTGTATTGTGATGCAGAGATTAAAAATATTGTGAATGAACAGATGAACGATGATGAGAAGCATACCAGCTTGACCATGTATTGTCATCTAGAGGCTACACAATCTCTATCCGCACAGTTCTCTGGTGTTGAACTACTCTTGGATGGATATCCGACATGCCAATAAGGTGTGTATGTAATTATTCTAACTGGGAGGTAAGGCTAAAGGTCAAGAGATTAGAGTGGGCTCAGCAGCCTCACACATATTAAGGGTCTAGTGAATTTGAAGATGTAGTGAGGACTGATGAATACAAACCCCCTCCCCTAAATCAAGGTGCACTAATTAGGATCCCACACGACTAGGTGATTACTGATGTAATTACAGGCCAAACTCAGTGAAGGTTCACGTCTGGGCTGGGATAAGCCTGTGAGGTGCAAGCAAGAGTTGCATCTTTGAAGGCATCTGTTATAATTGTATGTAGAACTTTTAGATAAGACCTTACAACCTTTTTTCTTCCCTGACCACAACCACTGGTTCATGCAGGATAATGATCCTGAGCACAGATCTCGGTTGGCCAAGATCTTCAAGGATCATAACTGTGTAAACTGGTGAGGGACTGCACTGGAATTATCTGATGCCAACCTCATTGAAAATCTGTCACGAACTAAATGAATGCATATGGAGGGAGGTCAAAGTAACGACTAATGAGAAATTGGTGAAGGCGCTGGGATAAGCCTGTGAGGTGCAAGCAAGAGTTGCATCTTTGAAGGCATCTGTTATAATTGTATGTAGAACTTTTAGATAAGACCTTACAACCTTTTTTCTTCCCTGACCACAACCACTGGTTCATGCAGGATAATGATCCTGAGCACAGATCTCGGTTGGCCAAGATCTTCAAGGATCATAACTGTGTAAACTGGTGAGGGACTGCACTGGAATTATCTGATGCCAACCTCATTGAAAATCTGTCACGAACTAAATGAATGCATATGGAGGGAGGTCAAAGTAACGACTAATGAGAAATTGGTGAAGGCGCTGGGATAAGCCTGTGAGGTGCAAGCAAGAGTTGCATCTTTGAAGGCATCTGTTATAATTGTATGTAGAACTTTTAGATAAGACCTTACAACCTTTTTTCTTCCCTGACCACAACCACTGGTTCATGCAGGATAATGATCCTGAGCACAGATCTCGGTTGGCCAAGATCTTCAAGGATCATAACTGTGTAAACTGGTGAGGGACTGCACTGGAATTATCTGATGCCAACCTCATTGAAGTCACGAACTAAATGAATGCATATGGAGGAAGGTCAAAGTAACGACTAATGAGAAATTGGTGAAGGCATAGAAGAATTTTGAAGAACTCTCATCTGTGCTAAATTTTTAAGAAAGGTCCTAACGAAAATGATTGAACTGGTTGATCTGCTACCAGCTACTGATTTTTGCTTATTTATTATTATTATTGATGTTGGCCAATTGTTTGCTGTCCTGCTAATTGTTGTTTTGCAGTGCCAGACTTAATTATTCTCCTGTTGTGTTGTATAAATAAAAGGTTATGATGTATACCCCCTGAATTGGGGGAAACAATTCCTGAGAGCTATTCACAGAAATTGTAGCATCTCTTATGAGAGAACACCTACAAATGGAGGTGGGTGGAGCAAGAAGGCAGACCAACTTATATTACTGTGTGTATACAGTGGACATGAATGGTTGGCTTGAGTGTGCAAGGACTTGCCACTTCTATTCTTTAAACACTCAACTCTTTCAAAGCAAGCAAGTACAATTTTGAGGACCAATGGCTGATTGTCCTCTAGTAATGCATACAACTAGGTACTAATCTCTCATGTGCAGTGGTTCTGTACACTCTACTGATGTATTGAATAATGTACAATGTGTTGATTTGTGCAAGTTATTTAGGACTCTTCAGAGGTCTTGCTGTAGAGGTGATCTGTGGCTAGAAGTAGGAGGTGCACTCTAATAGTGTCGCTGCTTAACAGAAGATGGTTCTCTTGAAAGAGAGACTACTGTATTATAAATAGTGCACTGAAGTGCTGAACTTATACATGTTTAACTCTTGTTGATGTGCAAGTATATTATATATTCAGCCCTCCAAATATGAACTGCATTGCAATTCTGCTAAACGCATATTTATATTTGCTCCAAAACACTGAAACCATTTTAGAGTGATCCCTTTCCTTAGCATCAGTTCATTTAATGAGAGTTGTGGGAAATCTGTGCTTCCCATTGGTGGGCATCTCTTCAGGATATTCTCACCAAAGGTACCTAGTGCCAATTTGCAAGCTAATGCTCTACAGTATGCAACCTTACCACAACCTCCTCAACCTGGCACAGGTTTTCTTCGTTGATGTAAGTGGAGGGCAAGGAAATGAAGTGCCAGAAAACTGAGGACCAGCTGGAGAAGAGGGAAATGGTGCTGGAGGGGTTGAAGGTGGACCTGGAGGGTTCCATTGTGCTAGACTGTGAGGACCTGAAGATAGCTGAGGCACTAAAGAAGCAGTCCCCTGAGCCAACCCCTGAGAGGTGAATAGTACAGCAAAGGACAAGGGATGAAGAAGGCTCATGCATACCTCCTACCTCTTGGTGGTCTGTTCAGAGAGGGAATGTAGTGTCCATGTTGGGGTCAGTGGGAGGTCATGGAGGAATGGTCTTGTTTTGTTTGTAACTGTGTATATATGATGTTGTTAATTATTATTTTAGGAGTTTTTGTTGTCGTATTTCTTTTTGTTATGTTGATTATTATTAGCAGCTGGAACAATCTTATTATATTTCCCCTCCTAATCTGATAGTTAATTAATTTAGTTAAGGTAATACTAGTAGTATAGTATGCCCACACTTATTATTAGGCCTATTATAATCCTGCTAGAAATAGTTGTTGCCACAAGAAGACATAGCAATCTTCATGCTATTGCCCTACAGTATGTTAGGATCAGGCAATTGTGTTGTATGCTCAGACTATAGGAGGAGTACCAGCTAGAGTCCAACAGCAAGTTTATATGCAGCACACCATAATACCAAGTGTGTCAGATGTGAACTGCCTATAATGTATAGGGTGACCAGCAGCTGCTTGTAACATTATAATAGCTTGTCTACACTGTATTGAGAATGATGTTCTACTAGCACAGTGATAGATCATGTACTTACTTGAGTGGCAACATCAGAAGCCATCCACTTGCATATTGTATGGACACACACACTTCTTCAATGAACATTCCTCACAGACGACCTAACAGGTGAGGCAATTGCATACCTTGAGTGGATTTGGTTGCAGTAGTAGTTGGTGTTGCTTCAGTTGCACTGGAGCAGCTCAGCAGTTGTGGGTCAGGCCTCCAACTTCCTTCCATAGTGCATGTAGCAGTCATTACATCTGCAGGACTCAAGCCAGACAGACACTGAAAGTTCACCACATCTCCTTCCACATACGTACGACTTTCATTAGCTTGCACTGACCCATTCAGAGGAGGGGGCGGGGCACTGCACACAACTAATAAACATTAAAACAGGTACAATGACTTCTTGACAATGAACATAAATTTTCTTGCATTACTAGATGTTCTAGCCTTCATCAGAAATAACCTGATGAAGGCTAGAACATCAGCCCAAACATCCAGTGAGGAAATATAAGTTGATTATGAGAAAGTCAATTCACATACACTACATCTACTGATAGTTTGTTGAGCATTAAATACATGTAGGCAATATAAAGTCAAGATTCAACCTACTTGAGCAATCTAGTAGTGTTGGGTCAGGCATCCATACTCCACCACTGCCCACATGTGTGCACTGAGATGTCTGGTTAGTTTGGGGTAAGTACCCATCTGAACAGCTGTATGTAATAGTAGCTTCTTCAAGAGTGCTAGTGAAGGGCCACACTCTCACATCAGCAGCCACATTTGGAGTGGAGCAGTTCACTATAATAGAATGGAGTATAGCATAGGAGAGGCTACATTGCTATGTGTATGTAGAGCAATAATTATTATAACATGATTTAATTAACACATTGAGTAGAGAACCATATTCATGCGAGATGTCATTCTATTCTGACACACCACCATTTAACACATACCCATTTTATCATGAAGAAGGTAAAAGTCCCTCTACAAATCTGACATGACATTTAAGTACTTTGTATACTTTGTATTATAAGTTTCACCATAACCATGCTCTGAGGTAACACATGAGTACTTGTAAAAGTAGCCACATGACTACTTGTAAAGGTAGCACATGACTACTTGTAAAGGTAGTCAAATGACTACTTGTAAAGGTAGCCGCATGACTGCTTGTAAAGGTAGTCACATGACTACTTGTAAAGGTAGCTGCATGACTACTTGTAAAGGTAGTCACATGACTACTTGTAAAGGTAGTCACATGACTACTTGTAAAGGTAGACACATGACTACTTGTAAAGGTAGTCACATGACTACTTGTAAAAGTAGCCGCATGACTGCTTGTAAAGGTAGTCACATGACTACTTGTAAAGGTAGACACATGACTACTTGTAAAGGTAGTCACATGACTACTTTTAAAAGTAGCCGCATGACTGCTTGTAAAGGTAGTCACATGACTACTTGTAAAGGTAGTCACATGACTACTTGTAAAGGTAGCCCCATGACTGCTTGTAAAGGTAGTCACATGACTACTTGTAAAGGTAGACACATGACTACTTGTAAAGGTAGTCACATGACTACTTGTAAAGGTAGTCACATGACTACTTGTAAAGGTAGTCACATGACTACTTGTAAAGGTAGTCACATGACTACTTGTAAAGGTAATCACATGACCACTTGTAAAGGTAGTCACATGACTACTTGTCAAGTAGCCACATGACTACTTGTAAAGGTAGTTACATGACTACTTGTAAAGGTAGTCACATGACTACTTGTAAAGGTAGTCACATGATCACTTGTAAAGGTAGCCACATGAATACCGTATTCACTCGAATATAAGTCGCACACTGAATATTAGTCGCTCTGACAGCCACACTCCAAATGTAGCACACCAAGTTAATTACACCACCGCTCTTGCACACGTGCAGTCGTTTATCATTAGCTAAGATAGCTTGTCTGCCGAGTTGATCTGCCGAGTTGATCAAGAAATCATTCCGTGCTGTGTGGCATCACTGTGAAGGTGGACAGGTCTGAAGATGCAGAAATTCACTGCCTCAAAGTCGATCAGCTTTAGCTATCCCAGCCATTACACAAGCTACTCGCCAGCTGAAGTGACAGCGGTGGAGAAGATCCATTTGCTTCCTTGGACGAAGAGGATGAAGAACATAACGAACATAACAAACTCATTGTAGATTACGATAGCGATTAGGAACGCTTGCCAGCCAACTACTACCTAGCTCACTGTTTGAAATGAAACAATCACAACCACAATGACGCACCAAAAAATTGCGTCAGCACAATAGCGCAAGACTGGCTTGGAGCGCACTGCTTGAAGGTCGCAACTTGATTTGGCTGACAAGCCGTGACTTTGATTATTCGAGTGAATATGGTACTTGTAAAAGTAAACACTTGACTACTTGATAAAGGTAGCCACATGACTACTTGTAAAGGTAGTCACATGACTACTTGTAAAGGTATTCACATGACTACTTGTAAAGGTAGCCACATGAATACTTGTAAAGGTAGACACACGACTACTTGTAAAGGTAGCCAAGTGACTACTTGTAAAGGTAGCCACATGAATACTTGTAAAGGTAGCCACATGACTTCTTGTAAAGGTAGTCACATGACTTCTTGTAAAGGTAGTCACATGACTACTTGTAAAGGTAGTCAAATGACTACTTTTAAAAGTAGCCAGATGACTACTTGTAAAGGTGGCCACATTTGGGTGGCAATGTACCCCACAGTGACCTTGACCCACCATAGCTACTGCCTGGATACCAACACACAAAGTGTTCTAAGGCAGGGTATGGTGAGGGCCACCTGTTGGCTGAATACCCTGTCAGCCAGACATTGCTGTGTGCTGCTGTGCCTCCTAAATACTCAGTCATGCACTATGCAAGCATGTCCATGTTCCTGGATCTGGTCACCTAATTACCACATACATGTATGCAATGTATACATTAAAAGTCTATGTTGGAAGAGACATGACCTCATGCAACCTAGGCCTCAGTGCTCCTGGGAGCATTGGCATGGCATAGTGGCCACCATAGGTCTCCATCTGTTGAGTTAGATATCTGTGGAGAGTTCCAGCAAATCTATCGCATTAACAGAGCGTATTCTTCCCTACAACATTGAGGGAAGGGCTCGGTGGCTAGTAACACACCAAATGCCATCACAGGATCAGGGGTGTGGCTCAACCTAGCCAGATTGGAGCATTGGGTATGTTTGTTGGGAAGTGTATGAAGACATATCCCTTGCTGCTCCTGCCAGTCCTACCATTTAGATCAGGTGTCGGTCCTGCCATTTAGATCAGGTGTGGCTCCTACCAGTCCTGGCATTTAGATCAGGTGTTGCTCCTGCCAGTCCTGCCATTTAGATCAGGTGTTGCTCCTGCCAGTCCTACCATTTAGATCAGGTGTTGCTCCTACCAGTCCTGCCATTTAGATCAGGTGTTGCTCCTGCCAGTCCTGCTATTTAGATCAGGTGTTGCTCCTGCCAGTCCTGCCATTTAGATCAGGTGTTGCTCCTGCCAGTCCTGGCATTTAGATTAGGTTTTGCTCCTGCCAGTCCTGGCATTTAGATCAGGTGTTGCTCCTACCAGTCCTGCCATCTAGATCAGGTGTTGCTCCTGCCAGTCCTGGCATTTAGATCAGGTGTTGCTCCTACCAGTCCTGCCATTTAGATCAGGTGTTGCTCCTGCCAGTCCTGCCATTTAGATCAGGTGTTGCTCCTACCAGTCCTACCATTTAGATCACGTGTTGCTCCTGCCAGTCCTGTCATTTAGATCAGGTGTGGCTCCTACCAGTCCTACCATTTAGATCAGGTGTTGCTCCTACCAGTCCTGGCATTTAGATCAGGTGTTGCTCCTACCAGTCCTGACATTTAGATCAGGTGATGCTCCTGCCAGTCCTGCCATTTAGATCAGGTGATGCTCCTGCCAGTCCTGCCATTTAGATCAGGTGTTGCTCCTGCCAGTCCTGCCATTTAGATCAGGTGTGGCTCCTACCAGTCCTGGCATTTAGATCAGGTTTTGCTCCTGCCAGTCCTACCATTTAGATCAGGTGTGGCTCCTACCAGTCCTGCCATTTAGATCAGGTGTTGCTCCTGCCAGTCCTGCCATTTAGATCAGGTGTTGCTCCTGCCAGTCTCCTGGCATTTAGATCAGGTTTTGCTCCTGCCAGTCCTACCATTTAGATCAGGTGTTGCTCCTGCCAGTCCTACCATTTAGATCAGGTGTTGCTTCTACCAGTCCTACCATTTAGATCAGGTGTTGCTCCTGCCAGTCCTACCATTTAGATCAGGTGTTGCTCCTGCCAGTCCTGTCATTTAGATCAGGTGATGCTCCTACCAGTCCTACCATTTAGATCAGGTGTTGCTCCTGCCAGTCCTGCCATTTAGATCAGGTGTTGCTCCTGCCAGTCCTGCCATTTAGATCAGGTGTTGCTCCTGCCAGTCCTGCCATTTAGATCAGGTGTTGCTCCTGCCAGTCCTACCATTTAGATCAGGTGATGCTCCTGCCAGTCCTGCCATTTAGATCAGGTGTTGCTCCTACCAGTCCTACCATTTAGATCAGGTGTTGCTCAGGACTGCCAGTCCTGCCATTTAGATCAGGTGTTGCTCCTGCCAGTCCTGCCATTTAGATCAGGTGTTGCTCCTGCCAGTCCTGCCATTTAGATCAGGTGTTGCTCCTGCCAGTCCTACCATTTAGATCAGGTGTTGCTCCTGCCAGTCCTGCCATTTAGATCAGGTGTTGCTCCTGCAGTCCGACCATTTAGATCAGGTGTTGCTCCTGCCAGTCCTACAATTTAGATCAGGTGTTGCTCCTGCCAGTCCTGCCATTTAGATCAGGTGTTGCTCCTACCAGTCCTGCCATTTAGATCAGGTGTTGCTCCTGCCAGTCCTACCATTTAGATCAGGTGTGGCTCCTACCAGTCCTGGCATTTAGATCAGGTGTTGCTCCTGCCAGTCCTGCCATTTAGATCAGGTGTTGCTCCTGCCAGTCCTACCATTTAGATCAGGTGTTGCTCCTGCCAGTCCTGCCATTTAGATCAGGTGTTGCTCCTTAGATCATGTTCCTGCCAGTCCTGCCATATAGATCAGGTGTTGCTCCTACCAGTCCTACCATTTAGATCAGGTGTTGCTCCTGCCAGTCCTGTCATTTAGATCAGGTGTTGCTCCTGCCAGTCCTGCCATTTAGATCAGGTGTTGCTCCTACCAGTCGTACCATTTAGATCAGGCGTTGCTCCTGCCAGTCCTACCATTTAGATCAGGTGTTGCTCCTACCAGTCCTGGCATTTAGATCAGGTGTTGCTCCTGCCAGTCCTGCCATTTAGCTGTGGTGATGCTCCTGCCAGTCCTGCCATTTAGATCAGGTGATGCTCCTGCCAGTCCTACCATTTAGATCAGGTGTTGCTCCTGCCAGTCCTGCCATTTAGATCAGGTGTTGCTCCTGCCAGTCCTGCCATTTAGATCAGGTGATGCTCCTGCCAGTCCTGCCATTTAGATCAGGTGTTGCTACTGCCAGTCCTACCATTTAGATCAGGTGTTGCTCCTGCCAGTCCTGCCATTTAGATGTGGTGATGGTCCTGCCAGTCCTGCCATTTAGATCAGGTGATGCTCCTGCCAGTCCTGGAATTTAGATCAGGTGTTGCTCCTACCAGTCCTGCCATTTAGATCAGGTGATGCTCCTGCCAGTCCTGCCATTTAGATCAGGTGTTGCTACTGCCAGTCCTACCATTTAGATCAGGTGTTGCTCCTGCCAGTCCTGCCATTTAGATCAGGTGTTGCTCCTACCAGTCCTACCATTTAGATCAGGTGTTGCTCCTGCCAGTCCTACTATTTAGATCAGGTGATGCTCCTGCCAGTCCTGGCATTTAGATCATAGTTTGTGATTTTTAGCGCGTAATCAAATACAGCAAGTTGCCATTCAACAACCACTTTAGTTATTGCAATATAAAATCACTCATATCACAGCTGTTAGCTTTGACAAGCCACAAACCAATTTACAGCTTTTGATTTTTAAAATGAGTAGTGGGGGTCTGCCAAGAGGAGGAGGGTCCTGCCTTGGATGTTTCTGCATGCATCTTCTGACAACTCTAGAGATATTTTATATATCATTGGAAAGCACATAGAACAAGCAACAATTTGAGCATAACATTATCTACACAAACCAATTATAAAAAAGTTATGGGCAGTCAATGTCCAGACGTTTTTTACCAGTTTGGGGTGAACTACCCCCTTCACAAATTTATGCCTTTAACACACCTCACCTAGCAGCTTAGTGTCTTATGCATCACAGAAAGGCCATGGTTGAATCATGGGTGGAACTAACACATCTCACCTAGCAGCTTAGTGTCTTATGCACCACAGAAAGGCCATGGTTGAATCATGGGTGGAACTAACACACTTCACCTAGCAGCTTAGTGTCTTATGCACCACAGAAAGGCCATGGTTGAATCATGGGTGGAACTAACACAACTCACCTAGCAGCTTAGTCTCTTATGCACCACAGAAAGGCCATGGTTGAATCATGGGTGGAACTAACACAACTCACCTAGCAGCTTAGTGTCTTATGCACCACAGAAAGGCCATGGTTGAATCATGGGTGGAACTAACACAACTCACCTAGCAGCTTACTGCCTTATGCACCACTGAAAGGCCATGGTTGAATCATGGGTGGAACTAACACTGCCTCACCTAGCAGCTTAGTGTCTTATGCACCACAGAAAGGCCATGGTTGAATCATGGGTGGAACTAACACTGCCTCACCTAGCAGCTTAGTGTCTTATGCACCACAGAAAGGTCATGGTTGAATCATGGGTGGAACTAACACTGCCTCACCTAGCAGCTTAGTGTCTTATGCACCACAGAAAGGCCATGGTTGAATCATGGGTGGAACTAGCACACCTCACCTAGCAGCTTAGTGTCTTATGCACCACAGAAAGGCCATGGTTGAATCATGGGTGGAACTAACACACATCACCTAGCAGCTTACTGCCTTATGCACCACTGAAAGGTCATGTTTGAATCATGGGTGGAACTAACACCGCCTCCCCAGTTCTCAGTTTATATATTCCCAATGAGCAACTATTTGGGCATGTCTCACCTGCCACTGCACAAGTGGGAGGGTGTCACCTCAACAAACCAAGCCCGAGCACAACCACACCCAGAGAGGCAGTCCCAAACAGAGGAAACATGTACATCTCTGTCCTCTCTAAGGTCACATGAGCAATCATCATACTTGCCAACTTTCCATAAGTTAATTCCGGGACATTTACGGGCATATTTTTGACCACACTCTCTAATTAGCGTGCACCTTTCCCTTGACCACGCCATTAATTTCATATGTGATTTTTCGACCACATCACTTATTAGCATGTCACACCCACTAATTGATGATGTAATTTGTCCTTATTTGAAACATGAACATAAAATTGAAGTTTATGAAGTAGTAGCAGAAGCAGCAGAAGAAGGACCAGCTGAAACATCTGAGTCAGAATGGGGACTAGCTACATAACTCTTTGTAGCCTTCTTGCACTCTGATAGCAGTTCAGGAGGGAGTTTGATGTCCAGGCAGCAACTATCAATGTTGAACTTCATGGCCATAAGGGCAACAATGGAGGACTGGTCAAGATTTGACCTTTGATCAGACTGGATCTTTCTCAGTATGGAAAAACCTCGTTCAGAATCAGCATTAGAGACTGGGATGGACATCAGACATGATATTAATTTGTGAAGGAGATTGAATATTGGCTGCCCTTCCAATGTGATCACTTCCAACCAGAAAAGCCCTGCCTTGGGTCTCATGACACCATCAGCTGCCTTGTACTCGACAAATGTTGGTTAATCATTGGGAGAAAGCTTGAAGTCTTGGAATCACACCTTCAGATTCTGCAGAGATACAGGATTGTTGAGGCCAATCTGTGGAAAATGTTTAGCTAGTGAAGTGATGGTGTTGAAAGAGAACGATGAAGTGTGTTTAGGCTGAATGACCATTAAATCTTTCATCAACGAATCTCCAAAAGGAAATTTGACGAGCATTTTCTTTGTTGAAGACATATAAAAAGCTCTTATAGCTTCAAAGAATGGTGGTGTGTCATGAACGTGTTCAAGATGGGATACACTAGCCCACACCAATTCCCAAATCCTCGTTGGAAACATGATTGGCCTCATCGAAGTCAAGATTCTTTAGGTTCTCACTAGCAACTAGAATGGTGTCCTCAGAAAGAAAGTTTGAAGCATATAACCTAACTAACCAGTTCATCTCATCATACAGCTGTGAGGTAGTATTCTCTGTAGATTTCTGGAAGAGGCCGTTGAATTGATCCATTGAGGGGAAAATAAAAGAAAGAAAATGCAATAGAGGTTTCATCAGAGGATTCTCAAGCCTTGAAAGAATGCTAGATCTTGGCTGTTTCAGCTTCCTCACAAGACGAGAAGAATGACTTCAAACCATCATACTGCCTGAGGTAACGATTCACACACTTCAGCAAGCTGAGCCATCGTGTGGTGGGGTAATGCTTCAAAATCACCCCTGGCTCAGAGGTGAAAAGTGAACACCATAGGTTGACAAATTGCTGCTTCCTCTTGCTGCTATGATAGGAGAATATGTCGATAAAGAGCTGGTCAATGTTCACTGGGAGTGCCTTCAAACCAGTTTTGACCGGATGTAACCAACATCATACAAAGATGGGATCTCATCCTTAATCAGCTTCTGCACACCTGACCTCACTCCTTTCATAACATTGGAGGTATCAGACATGAAAGACACTGCATTGTCAAAGCTGAGCCCATTCTTAGTCAGTGACTCCTTCAAGGCTTGAAACAAGTTGGTAGCTATATCAATGTTCACAACAGGCATATCCAAGAATCTCGTCCGTACTTCACCTATCTGTGGATCAAGAAGCCTCACAAGAATTATGCAACATTGACTCAATAACTCTCTGTGTGAAGTAAGGAGCAAGAGCTTTCTTCACTATGGCGGTGGTTTTGGTGCGGGAACAGGAGAATAGAGTCTGGGAACATTTTGCTGAAAAACTTGGTGGCATGGTCACTAGACAGAAAAGATATGTTGCGCTTAGCAACAAATGTAGCCCAACTGACCTCTGCTTCGATTACTTGATCACTTCTCTGATGTTGGAATAGAGAGGTGATTGGAATAGTTGATAGCATAGCCTTTGACATATCGTTATGTTTCTTGCTCTTGAGGTGAGATGTGACATCATTACGACCACCATAGGTAACACCAAAGTCGATTGCACACAAGAGTACATCGTGCATACATATGACCTAAGATGAAGGCTAGACTACTATTGCATTGAACACAAGCAGCACACTGTACCCATGATGTTATTATTTACCTGTATTTATGCTAATTTACATTGTAAATCAATTTCATTATATTTGTTTTATTTATACCTTTGAAACTCTTGCCTATCCCCTGAAATTCTTTAATCCATTTATTTCAAAATAGCATTCTCTCTTCTGCTTCTTTGCTACACTAGCCATTTTGCTGAGATTGCAATGCAAAAGCAATTATCAAATAACTGGCTGGGAAGTTTCCCGTGAGTGCCACACCTCCAATCGAAACACGGTAAAAGGTTGTTTGGCACACCGCTGGAGCCGTAATTGTTTATCTGAAGTAAAGGTGTCCTGTTTGAGTGATAATGGACTAAACTAAACATGCTTGAGACTACAGTGGCCATCTAAGCGAGTGGAAGCGCAAGGTGCGCGTAGCTATAAATTCCGGGACACGGCCAAAAATTCCGGGACTGTCCCGGCCATTCCGGGATGGTTGACAACTCTGCTACCCTAGAACCATGCACTCAACTAACCACCTTCCAAGTACCTGGTGCACAGCTCTACCTAGAACCATGCACTCAACTAACCACCTTCCAAGTGCCTGGTGCATGGCTCTACCCTAGAACCATGCACTCAACTAACCACCTTCCAAGTGCCTGGTGCATGGCTCTACCCTAGAACAATGCACTCAACTAACCACCTTCCAAGTGCCTGGTGCATGGCTTTACCCTAGAACCATGCACTCAACTAACCACCTTCCAAGTGCCTGGTGCATGGCTCTACCTAGAACCATGCACTCAACTAACCACCTTCCAAGTGCCTGGTGCATGGCTCTACCTAGAACCATGCACTCAACTAACCACCTTCCAAGTGCCTGGTGCATGGCTCTACCCTAGAACCATGCACTCAACTAACCACCTTCCAAGTGCCTGGTGCATTGTTGGTCTGTGGCCATGACTGCCATGGTGGCTGCATCTGGTACATCTCCTCCCACACATGTTTGCCTATGGCCTCCACCAACTACTCCATCATCAATGCTCAGGCTGAGGCAAAAGTCAGAGGCAGAGGGACTTCATTAATGTGGCTGTAGCATGAGCTGAGTGTTGAATGATAAGCTCTGCATGGTGTCTCTCCACGAGTAGGTGATCCCAATTCACACATGGACTTATTAATGTTAGCACTGGCTGGGGACACTGGAAACACTCAGGTACTGTAGATCTAATGCTAGCACTGGCTGGTGACACTGGAAACACCCAGGTAGATCTAATACTGGTAGTGGTTGTCAAGGCTCCAACTGTGCTGTTCTGTTCTCAGCCTGACTAGGGCTGCATGAAGTTTGATTCACGGGCCGCACCAGCTCTAGCTGGCAACACCCAGGTGGAGGTAGCCCTTCTCATGTTAGCCTAATTTAAACAATGGTCTGTAAATAACTGTATCCATATATCACTATGTACAGTTGACTGATGCTTAGTGCAGTAGCTCTGTACATCACCACATCTCCCTAGCCACTTACCTGGATATACATGTACTGGACTAGCTCTTGGAATCCACAAAGTTTACCTGCTGCTAGAATGCTGCAGCTCTGAACATCAACAGCAATGAGGACACACACATCACCCTCACACAGGAAAATAACTTCATTTTTAAATTTAAATGTGCATTTAATATTTCATGGAGGGTCCATGCATTCAGTATATTCTGCACAGGCATCCAATGCTTACATAAATGTAAAGTTTATTTTGACCTATTCCGTATATTAGAAAAAGAGAACATGATATTAAACTTGAATATATAATTAGACAAGTGCGATGTACCTCTCAAGAATCTGACGACCTTACTGACCAGCTCTGCACAGTTGCTCGCTGTGATGATGATCCTGTAGTTAGTGTTGTAAAGGAGAGTAATGGCAGCACTGAAGGTAGAAGAAGTAGTGTTCTGCAGAGAACCCAGAGACTCAGCAGAAGGTGCGATCACTAGAGTGGGAGTTCCTCTCCCATTAGTGATGGTGAACTGCAGAGTCAGTCTCACAGTGTTGGCTTCATTGATAGTACCAGCAGCAACCTGCACATCAGTCACGTCTGGAGGAGTGGCTGGATAAAGGCAATCAGTACTGATATTAAATATATAATAGGGGACTGGTGACTCATTGTTTGGCCTACAGAATTCCTTGGTGGACTCAAAAGGGCTCTTTGGATGTAACTTTTGACTTTTATATGTAGCTCAAGAGATGGGTCTCTCTGTGTGCTCTCTTGCGTAGGTGTAACCATGCCAATGTTACCCGAGACACTTCAAACTCTGGAGTGCTGCGAGTGTGGCTTCCAGCTAGAAAGTGCTCAGCTAGAGAACACAATGTGGTTACAGTGTACATGTGCACTCACAATGTGTTTAGAGGGAAGTGGCTTATGAATATCAATTTTCTGTCAGCAGCATTTTCAGTGGCCATGCTTGACGACCTAGCCACTTACTGTTGCCTAGCACTTTCCAATGAGAAGACACACTTGCAGCCAATTCAGGCACTCAGATATGAGGTGCCTCCACGTTAGCTGCAGGTGACTTTGGCATGGTTACACACATGCATAAAAGCAATAGAGAGCAAACAGAGAGATCTATATTTTGAGGTACTAGCAAAACTGATCCAGTGAAGCGTGCAACATCTATGCAGCTCCAAAGTTGTGATCACAATCTTTTCCCTTTCCTCCCATTTTTATGGTTTAGGCGAGCCCAGCTACTGGATGTCTAAGCTCTGCTTCATGGGGAGCCCAGCTACTGGGTGTCTAAGCTCTGCTTCATGGGGAGCCCAGCTACTTGGTGTCTAAGCTCTGCTTCATGGGGAGCCCAGCTACTGGGTGTCTAAGCTCTGCATCATGGGGAGCCCAGCTACTGGGTGTCTTTGCTCTGCTTCATGGGGAGCACAGCTACTGGGTGTATAAGCTCTACTTCATGGGGAGTCCTGCTACTGGGTGTCTAAGCTCTGCTTCATGAGGAGCACAGCTACTGGGTGTCCAAGCTCTACTTCATGGGGAGCACAGCTACTGGGTGTCTAAGCTCTACTTCATGGGGAGCACAGCTACTGGGTGTCTAAGCTCTGCTTCACGGGGAGCACAGCTACTGGGTGTCTAAGCTCTGCTTCATGGGGAGCACAGCTACTGGGTGTCTAAGCTCTGCTTCATGGGGAGCACAGCCACTGGGTGTCTAAGCTCTGTTACAGAGGGACCCAGCTACGTCTAGGCATTGCTTCCTAGGGAGCCAGCTAATGGGTGTCTAAGCTCTGCTTCATGAGGGGCCAGCTACTGGGTGCCACTAGGCCTTGCTTCATGAGGGGATAGTTACTGGGTACCTACTAGGCCTTGCTTCATGAGGGTCCAGCTACTGGGTGCCTACTAGGCCTTGCGCCAGCTACTAGGCCTTGCTTCATGAGGGGACAACTACTGGGTGCCTACTAGGCCTTGCTTCATGAGTGGTCACATTACTATAACGGGGAAAATTTAAATATAGAGTGCTGCTGTTTTAGATCAGATCTTAACCTTTTACTCCACCACCACTAGCAAAGCTATTGCTAGTAGCAACAACAACTTCACCTAAATACACACCAGGAGAAATAGAGAAACACCAAATAAAGGCTACAGACCTTACTCTAAAATTAGTGAATTTTGTTCCAACAAGTTACCAAACTTTAGAAAGATAAGTTAATTAAAACATGTTCACATAACTTGTTGAATACAGTATTAGCTGTGTTCATGTGCTGCTAGTCTTTCCCACCTGAATACAGTATTAGCTGTGTTCATGTGCTGCTGAGTACAGTATTAGCTGTGTTCATGTGCGGCTAGTCTTTTCCACCTGAGTACAGTAATAGCTGTGTTCATGTGCTGCTAGTCTTTCCCACCTGACTACAGTATTAGCTGTGTTCATGTGCTGCTAGTCTTTTCCACCTGAGTACAGTATTAGCTGTGTTCATGTGCTGCTAGTCTTTCCCACGTGAGTACAGTATTAGCTGTGTTCATGTGCTGCTAATCTTTCCCACCTGAGTACAGTATTAGCTGTGTTCATGTGCCACTAGTCTTTCCCACCTGAGTACAGTATTAGCTGTGTTCATGTGCTACTAGTCTTTCCCACCTGAGTAGAGTATTAGCTGTGTTCATGTGCTGCTAGTCTTTCCCACCTGACTACAGTATTAGCTGTGTTCATGTGCTAGTCTTTCCCACCTGAGTACAGTATTGGCTGTGTTCATGTGCTACTAGTCTTTCCCACCTGAGTACAGTATTAGCTGTGTTCATGTGCTACTAGTCTTTCCCACCTGAGTATAGTATTAGCTGTGTTCATGTGCTGCTAGTCTTTCCCTTGTAGAGAAAGAGTAAAAAGTGTTTGAAGAAGAGGGCAATAAATGAAGTGACTGGCTCAAGTTCAAGCAAGACATCAGAGACACAAGAATATGTCAGCTACTATATGCATCAGAGTAGTTTATACATAATTATGATAATCAGTCCTTCTCAAACCGTCTGATATCAGGTTTAAAAATAATATTTAGGGAGTTGGTTAAGGTTGGTTGAGTAGCATGAAGGGGATGGGAGTTGGAGATGGATGTAGTAGAGGTGAACATGATTTCTGGGAAAGTTGGAGTGGTGATAGAATGAGGACCTGATTCTATTAGCTATCTTCATCTAAACCCCAAAAATGGACATTATCCATTTCACTCTCTCCACTACTCTACCACTGGGACAAATCCTTGACATCAGTTCAGCATTGCCACCAGGTATGCTGGTTAGTGAGTGCCAGACAACTGAGACTAGTGCCTGCAAGAGGAAGCTGCACTATACAATGAGTGGTTTCTAAAACATTAGTTAGTGTATTCACTCGTGCCCAGCAGCACTTCAATGCACCAACTTGACCAATTATTCAAGTTTTAGTGCCTAGTCATGTATAGAGTAGGGCCTTCTCTAGCCACTGCTACTAATTCCAGTTGTCTAGCACTAATCAGGAGCCACAACTGCTGCACACAGATCTTGAGGTATCTCCACTTTACATGTAGCTCCAGTAACTTTGGCACCTATGCAGTGCACACAGAGAGAGCTCTCTTTTGAGCTACAATTCAAAGTTCATAGAGCGAAGTTTGCATAAACTATGGAGCTCTAAGGTCATAACCACAAGTTATATTAATTTTAGGGTATTCAGTCCCCCAACCTCCAATTTGACCACAGCATTTTTTGTTTTGTTAATCTATGTACGTATTCATTGTCAGGAATTGAAATATGGCAGCCTATATCATAGTTCCAAGGAAGGGGGTGCTTTTCACCATGAAGGATGTCTAAAAGACTAATATGCTTTGAGAGGTAGAGTCAAATGCAAACTATCCTTGAGAGGCCATCACTAGCTTCTTCTTAGATCACCTCAGACTTGATCCTTTGTAATCTACATTGAGAGACATGGTCTTTCTTAGTCTTGTTTGAAGGTTTAGCTCCTTTGACTGGCTCGCGAGATAACTCTTCAATTCTCTATCTAAGAGTTAAGGGAAGTATTTAGCAATAGTGTTTAATAAGCACCTATTCATAGGCGGCCATTCTCCTGCAGGTGCAGGTTAGAAGTGTGGTGCTAGTTCATTAACTTCTAATGTGTTGGCCACTACCTTGTGATGACAAGCTGCCCTCTTAACCGATTACACGCCGTATTCCTAGTACCCGCGGGCAAATTATTCCTGAATTAACGAGGTATTTTACTTATTATTTTTATATCTTCCGTTCTGCAGGGACTCCACCCATGAAACTTGGGTCATATTAAGCCACAGGATAGCTCTACTTCCTGTAAAAAAATCGAGCCTTCCTTACCAACTGGGCAGAACTAACCAGCATTATAAAATCTTGTCATCTTCTTGGGGGTGAATATTTTCATATTTTCACACTATTATACACACATTATAATGCCAACACAAGATGGAGCATCTATTTACAAACCCTCTACCATATGCAAAGCCAGTGGGTTGTTTTCCCCATCAAAATGCTACAAATAATAATACAAAAAACAAATTATAAGAGAGTGAAAATGCTAACACATACTAGAATAAAACCATATTATAAAACACAATTATGTAAGGGAGTGTCTTGGGTAGAGCTCCGGTCTTGCTGTCACGGGTAGAGTAGAACTTGCTCAGTCTTGGGTATAGCTTGCTTGGTCTCCGGCATGATATTTCACCATGTTTTTATTCTACACAAACATGAGATACCAGGATAAGAATAACACTTGAATACTGGAGAGACGAGAGAAGTAGACGAAGGGACAGGGAACGAGAGAAGTAGACGAAGGGGCAGGGAACAAGAGAGAAGTATATAGACGAAGGAGCAGGGAACAAGAGAGAAGCACAGAAAGGAGCAGGGGGTGCATAAACATTACTGATAGTCCACCAAGGTATGGTATTTACGAAAACAGTCACGGCCTGTTGATCCACCACACAAAGGAACCTTACAAAAACAACACTGGGACCTTGCCTCATGCCTGTAACCTTTACAAATGCAAACTACACAGCGCTTCTTTGCACAGCACTGTGGGAAATGACCTAGTTTTAAATTGAGGCGATCTAGCTGACTATTTGCCTGACTACAACGTTGACCTGCACGCTGCCGAGAAGAGAAAGAACCAATCAAAGATTTAGCTAGAACAATCCTAGCTTCTAGATAATTACCCTTCCTTACTGATATTGGAGCTCGGACAGAAGAAAACAAAATAAATGAATTCAATAAACAAGCTTCTATCAAATACGAAAAAAACCTTTTCCACCATCTCCTAGACTTTCTACCCAAATTATAGTAGCCTATTCTCTGATCTGCTCTGTCCACACCTCTCATGAATGACTGATAATCAGGCAAACATGGGGGACATGGCAGATCCTCTCTAGAACCATCAATTTTGCGCCTTTTTACAGTAGGAGGTACTAAATTATTTTCCGCGGGATGTATATTAGTTATCATGTAGATTGACCGTTTATCTACCCAAACTAAAGCCAGGAGTGCACCATTAGACCTATAATCATAATAACCTCTATTTCTAATCGAAGCTTTTGTTACTAAATCTGGAGGAAAGTTCCTCCTAGTATACCTAGCTGTACCACATGCACCAAAACCTTTACTTGTAAGCGTTTGAAATAAATTAGGACTAGTATAATAATTGTCCATGTACACATGGAAGTTCTTATGTTCTAATCCTTCTAACAAATCTAAAACAACTCTACTACACAAACCAGTTTTATCAGCTACTTCCACGTTCTTACCTGTATAAATCTGCAACCGATAAATGTACCCATTCCTAGCATCACAAAGGACAAACACTTTTATCCCCCATTTTATTGGTTTGTCCTTCATATACTGTTTGAAGCCAAGCCTACCTTGAAAGGGAATCATAGCTTCATCAATACTAAGCTCTTGATGCAAAGTATATTCACTCTCAAACTTAGGAGTAATCAAATCTAATAACTTCCTTACCTTATAAAGCCGATCATAATTCAGGTTACCCTTTGTAACCAACAAACCATCAATAGAATTTACATGTACATAACGCATTAGCTCCAAAAACCGAGTCCTAGGCATTACTTTACGAACCAAAGATCCAGACAAATCCGAGTGATTAGTGGACCAGTACAATTCTAAGTATGGAAGTGTGGAAACTCCCATTATTATCAACATTCCTACAAAAGCTTTCATTTCCTCTATATTAGTATCTACCCATGGCCTGGAGAGAATAGCCATCCTAGAAACGTAACTGTTCGTCTCTGCTACTAGGAGTTCCCACACTTCAAGAGTAAAAAAAAGGTAAAATGCATCTAAAAATGTACTTGATGCACCAAGCAATGAAGAAGTTGGACCAGCTGTTGCTGTATAGTCCAATTTCAAAGGAGTTGGCTCCTTTATTTCCCACTTACCTGTGACCTCAGTTAGCCTAGAACCAGTGCCAGATGCTTGGGCAGAACCAGTGCCAGATGCTCGGACAGAACCAGTGCCAGATGCTCGGACAGAACCAGTGCCAGATGCTCGCACACGCCTATAACCTCTGGCCCGCCTACTACCAGTACCTTTTGGAGGACCACTAGCAACACTTACGACTCCACTACCACTTGAGCTGCTTCCCCCTTGGCCAGTACTCCCTCGCCCGCCTCTCCCTCGGCCAGTACTCCCTCGCCCGCCTCTCCCTCGCACAACTCCAGCACCAGTCGTGTTCCTACGCCCTGTAGAGACTTCAGGCAAGGCTTCCTCATCCTCCAATGTAACAAAAGGAGTCATAGATGCCTCATCTCCACTCTCATCATCTGATGCTGTAGGAAAAGTAGTGGGGAGGGTGGGAAAAACAAGATATATATATCAAGTTTGTGGTCAACATTTGTAAATTCAAATTCAAATGAAAATCAACAACTCAACAACTCCAACCTACACTCTTAGCTATAATTTTTTTGTATAACTATCTTGTCTGAATTTGGAATACCAACAGAATAAGCTAGTATTTGGCAATAGTACACTCTCAGTTGACTATGGTAAACAAAGGCTATGAAGCGCTAAGGTTAGAAGAAACTTACAATCGAGAAGTCCATCCAAGCACGCCTCTTCTCTTAGAGCAACTGGATCCAGAGTGTTTCCTCGGTATGCATAGATGTCTTCACCTTCTTCCCCAAATGAATCTGACCCAGAATCGCCAGAATCGTCGGCTAAAAGTTGAGAAATAACGTCCTCACAGGAGAGCATCTTTGAGCAGTTTTTTAAAAAAGCTCGACCAACAAAAATGGCGTTCAACCGCAGAATTGTTGTTGCACGATGCATCAACCGGAAATAATCATTTTTGTGACGTTCTCTAGTCTACTAGGCATGTGCAGAACCCAACCGGGGCTGTTAGCTCGTAACGGTTCATTTTATATATTTTTGTGTGGCGAAGGATGTAAGGTCTCGCGCCATATGGCGCTTACGGCGTTTAATCGGTTAAGGAGGGGGACGTGAAAGGCCATATATGGTATCATGTTATTAATATTTCAATGAACTCTCAGTTGACATAATAATCACCTTCTCAATCATCGACTTCAAATTGTATTCACTCGAAGTTTCAACTAGATGCTTCTACTCGAAACGTCGAGAGAATAAAATTTGAAGTTGATTATTGATCACTCATCATCAGGTTGCCATGGGTGATAACTGCCTAATAGAAAGCAGCTCTTAAGGGGGTGCTAGGGGTCGGATTTAATTTTTTTAATTTTTTTTTATTACTATTTTTTTAATCTCACCCAACTATGCTTCAACATACTGGAAAGGTGGATTCCAAGTTACAGAAGATTTGGATGCTCTATTCTGGACTTACAGTGGCTTTTGCACACACCATCCACCCTACCTGAATTCAGGGGGGACAATGGCATTTCCCCCCTTTTTTTCTTTTTTTCTTATGTTTACCACTTTAGAGCTCCATAGATTCTGTAAACTTCATGGTATGGACTTGATATATAGCTCAAAAGATAGGTCTCTCTGTGTGCTCTCTTTTGATACTAAAATATGTTTCATAGGTATAACTATAGGCAAGTTACTAGACGGAGCGACCTCAAAAGCCTGAATCGCCTCAACCTCTGCCAAGATAACTCCAGATTGCTAAGTGCCAAAAAAATAAAAATGGTACGAGTGGCTAGAGGAAGCCCGCCTCTATGCAATCACCTTTTTGATTAAGTGTTAAAAATTTATTACCTGGTCAAGCGCGCGGGTAGAAAATTGAAGGCGTTGTAAAAGCAACACCTTCAATTTCCCACCCACACGCTTGACCAGGTAATGAATTTTTAACACCTAATCAAAAAGGTGTTTGCATAAGACGCGTCTAGCCACTCGCACCAATTTTTGGCACTTAGCAATCTGGAGTTATTCTGGATGGGGACTTTGGGATGCAGGTTTTTGAGGTCCCTCCTCTAGTAACTTGCCTATAGTAATCCTATGAAACATATTTTAGTATCAAAAGAGAGCACACAGAGAGACCTATCTTTTGAGCTATATATCAAGTCCATACAATAAAGTTTGCAGAATCTATGGAGCTCTAAAGTTGTAAACACAAGTTAAAAAGGGGGGGGGGTGGAGAATGCAGCTGTCTCCCGTCCCCTGTCAGTGCAAACCCAAACTTCAATGTTTACATTGCCATAACTTTTTTTGGTCAAAAATGTTGACTCCTTGCCTCCCGCCCACAATAACTCATTCGAATAATTTTTTTATGTCTAACATTTTATACCATTTTGTAGCTCTGTCTTTACTCTACAAATTAAATGGTTTCAAAAAAAATTCATTGCCTCTTTTGTAAGTTATTGATGATCTAATGATGATCTAAGGTAAAATTTTACATTTGTACTCGCCATAACTAGTGGATTTTTTAAAAAAAGATTCTAAACCATTCAATTTGTAGCACTATGCATGCTCTAGCCACTGAAGCAATTACAAGCAATACAAAATACTAGTAAGGGTGGGGAGTGGGCGGCATCTTCTTCAATGGTGCTTGCTTCTATGAGTTACCTTGAAGGAGGACAAAAAGAAAGTATATGATATGCATATCATTTGAAAGCATGACAAGTGGGCTATCTTTTGATAGCAAAATTATGTTCATAGGAGTAGAAACAAAAAAGTTATGATCAGTTGTATTTGAGGTTAACTTTTTTTTTAGAGTACCCCTAGCACCCCCTTAAGACTTCCCAAGACACTGAAGTTACAAGTGCCTCACCTATGCACTGTTTACTACCTGGAGTGAAATAGAGCACACTCTAAGTGGAGTTCACCCCAATACATGAAACATGTACACAATCATAAATAGTGTAAGACAAATAGTGATCACTGGTGCATGAAGCAAGTGCCAGTATATATGCACACATGCAATTATTGCAACTAGGATGGTACACATGAAGCAAGTGCCCAGTATATATGCACACATGTAATTATTGCAACTAGGATGGTACATGAAGCAAGTGCCAGTATATATGCACACATGCAATTATTGCAACTAGGATGGTACATGAAGCAAGTGCCCAGTATATATATGCACACGTGCAATTATTGCAACTAGGATGGTACATGAAGCAAGTGCCCAGTATATATGCACACAAGCAATTATTGCAACTAGGATGGTACATGAAGCAAGTGCCCAGTATATATGCACACATGCAATTATTGCAACTAGGATGGTACATGAAGCAAGTGCCCAGTATATATGCACATGTGCAATTATTGCAACTAGGATGGTACATGAAGCAAGTGCCCAGTATATATGCACACATGCAATTATTGCAACTAGGATGGTACATGAAGCAAGTGCCCAGTATATATGCACACATGTAATTATTGCAACTAGGATGGTACATGAAGCAAGTGTCCAGTATATATGCACACATGCAATTATTGCAACTATGATGGTACATGAAGCAAGTGCCAGTATATATGCACACATGCAATTATTGCAACTAGGATGGCACATGAAGCAAGTGTCCAGTATATATGCACACATGTAATTATTGCAACTAGGATGGTACATGAAGCAAGTGTCCAGTATATATGCACACATGCAATTATTGCAACTATGATGGTACATGAAGCAAGTGCCAGTATATATGCACACATGCAATTATTGCAACTAGGATGGTACATGAAGCAAGTGCCCAGTATATATGCACACATGTAATTATTGCAACTAGGATGGTACATTAAGCAAGTGTCCAGTATATATGCACACATGTAATTATTGCAACTAGGATGGTACATGAAGCAAGTGCCTAGTATATATGCACACATGCAATTATTGCAACTAGGATGGCACATGAAGCAAGTGCCTAGTATATATGCACACGTGCAATTATTGCAACTAGGATGGCACATGAAGCAAGTGCCTAGTATATATGCACACGTGCAATTATTGCAACTAGGATGGCACATGAAGCAAGTGCCTAGTATATATGCACACATGTAATTATTGCAACAAGGATGGTACATGAAGCAAGTGTCCAGTATATATGCACACATGCAATTATTGCAACTAGGATGGTACATGAAGCAAGTGCCAGTACATGTATATATGCACACATGCAATTATTGCAACTAGGATGGTACATGTAGCAAGTGCCAGTATATATGCACACATGCAATTATTGCAACTAGGATGGTACATGAAGCAAGTGTCCAGTATATATGCACACATGCAATTATTGCAACTAGGATGGCACATGAAGCAAGTGTCCAGTATACTGTATATGCACACATGCAATTATTGCAACTAGGATGATACATGTAGCAAGTGCCCAGTATATATGCACACGTGCAATTATTGCAACTAGGATGGCACATGAAGCAAGTGCCTAGTATATATGCACACATGCAATTATTGCAACTAGGATGGTACATGTAGCAAGTGCCAGTATATATGCACACATGCAATTATTGCAACTAGGATGGTACATGAAGCAAGTGTCCAGTATATATGCACACATGCAATTATTGCAACTAGGATGGCACATGAAGCAAGTGTCCAGTATATATGCACACGTGCAATTATTGCAACTAGGATGGTACATGAAGCAAGTGCCCAGTATATATGCACACATGTAATTATTGCAACAAGGATGGCACATGAAGCAAGTGCCCAGTATATATGCACACATGCAATTATTGCAACTAGGATGGTACATGAAGCAAGTGCCCAGTATATATGCACACATGCAATTATTGCAACTAGGATGGTACATGAAGCAAGTGCCAGTATATATGTCAAGAGGGCAGTGAGCTATGGTGATGTCAAGAGCAGCCAAGAGGGCAGTGAGCTAAGGCAGTAACAATGCAAGCTGTTCTCCATCTGTAGCATTTCCAGGAGCTCAATTGAGGCTGTGGTTACTGACGTTCCTTTAGCTGTGCTGATTGTAAGAATGACTCTGTGAGCTAGTCATGATCAATCTTTCAGTAGCTGTCTTGATGTCTATAGCTGCTCCAATCCATCCTCAGATGCTGTGTGGTGTCGATGGCTACTCCACCAATTGTCAGCAGTCTAGCATCATCTTGCAGTAATTTTAAACCCCTCCCCCCACCCCACCCACCAAACCACCCTCCTCCTGTCTCTGCATTTTTATCGCCACATATATTTCAGATTTAGGGCGCTTAGCAGCAGTTCTAAATAACGGAGTTTATTGCCTTGTGTAGAAAGTGAGAGAGAGAATGGAGTGAGAGCTATAAGCAGCTTCTTAGTGTGCAATATTGACAAGGGAAAGGAGAGGAGGGAACTCCACACTGGAGCACCAATTGGCAACCATTAGCTTGCACTTGGAACTAGGGCAGGCAGACAATAGAATAGCCAAAGATGATGGAAAGCCTTACCGAGGGAACCTTGGGGACTGCTGAGGGTCTTGGCTTCCAAGGACTCCTGTACCCCATACATCAGTGACAAATAAGATGTGTGCAATGTTAAAGTTAGTCTAGCTTCAGCAGATTTGGTGTCTGGCTAATGCTCTTCTCTTTCCAGTGCACACTGCAACTCATACAACTATTTATGTACATTTACATAGTCTGAAGGCAGAGGCTTACAATATCTCATGAACTTAATCCAATTCATTGCTATCCCTATAACAGAAAAGACTATTGTTGGATGTAAATATTCATGAACGAATATGCACCCCTTCATATTTATTACAGGCTCAAGATACGGAGAAACATGGCGACTCTGAAGAGCAACATAAAGAAATGCTGACTATTGCACACGTATAAATATAGGGCGTGGTATAGGTGAATTGGGGAATTCAACTAGAAGAGGGCGTGGCATAGGTGGAGTGGGAATTCAACTAGAAGAGGGCGTGGCATAGATGGAGTGGGGAATTCAACTAGAAGAGGGCGTGGCATAGGTGGAGTGGGGGGTTCAACTAGAAGAGGGCGTGGCATAGGTAGAGTGGGGAATTCAACTAGAAGAGGGCGTGGCATAGGCGGAGTGGGGAATTCAACTAGAAGAGGGCGTGGCATAGGTGGATTGGGGGATTCAACTAGAAGAGGGTGTGGCATAGGTGGAGCGGGGGATTCAACTAGAAGAGGGCGTGGTATAGGTGGAGTGGGGAATTCAACTAGAAGAGGGCGTGGCATAGGTGGAGTGGGGGATTCAACTAGAAGAGGGTGTGGCATAGGTGGAGTGGGGAATTCAACTAGAAGAGGGTGTGGCATAGGTGGAGCGGGGAATTCAACTAGAAGAGGGCGTGGCATAGGTGGAGTGGGGGATTCAACTAGAAGAGGGCGTGGCATAGGTGGAGTGGGGAATTCAACTAGAAGAGGGTGTGGCATAGGTGGAGTGGGGAATTCAACTAGAAGAGGGTGTGGCATAGGTGGAGCGGGGAATTCAACTAGAAGAGGGCGTGGCATAGGTGGAGTGGGGAATTCAACTAGAAGAGGGCGTGGCAGTGCCGTGCCAACTATTGTCACATCAGGTTCTCCATAACTGTATCTGAAGATATTGTTTGTTCATTACAAGTAGAAGCCCAAGGGAGGGTGGAGTGAAAGGTTATAACTCAGAAGACTTGCTACTGTTCAGTTATGGAGACTTGTAGACATGTCTCTATGCCTCCCTCAAATAAGTTGATAAGAACCCCCAGATATGGCAAACAAATGATATAAATTTAGGCATGGCCAAGATTTGAAGCAGAATCCTAGGATTCACCTCTGTCACCTGATAAATACCCTACATATATACTTCAAAACAAACACATTAGGAGAGGTATGTATATATAGAGTCTTTATGTTTCAATAGTGACAATTTTTTAAGATTTACAATGTAATTTTGGCTGAGTGAAGTGACATATATACCTGGAAAGTTCTGTCGGCCTGTGTGTGTATGTGTGTGTTTAGAGGCCGCTGGATGCCAGAATAGCTATATCTTGGCTAGCACTGCATGTTAATTACAAAAAATAATTTTCATTAAGTGCAGTATGACTATATATTTATTGCAAAAGATATTTTATCTCTGGATAGTGCACACCTAGACAAGTGCATGTGTATGCTGTATAAAGCATTGGTGGCTCTGACATCCCATCCAGTCCGGCATTGGCCGGACCATTTACAGTACACATTATTAGGTGCAGATCTTGGGAGTGAGAATAGGGGAACTCAAGTGTGCTTGTTAGTCAGTTACACATGACAACATGCTCCAGATCTTGGAGTGGGAATAGGGGAACTCAAGTGTGCTTGTTAGTCAGTTACACATGACAACATGCTGCAGATCTTGGAGTGGGAATAGGGGAACTCAAGTGTGCTTGTTAGTCAGTTACACATGACAACATGCTCCAGATCTTGGAGTGGGAATAGGGGAACTCAAGTGTGCTTGTTAGTCAGTTACACATGACAACATGCTCCAGATCTTGGAGTGGGAATAGGGGAACTCAAGTGTGCTTGTTAGTCAGTTACACATGTCAACATGCTGCAGATCTTGGAGTGGGAATAGGGGAACTCAAGTGTGCTTGTTAGTCAGTTACACATGACAACATGCTCCAGATCTTGGAGTGGGAATAGGGGAACTCAAGTGTGCTTGTTAGTCAGTTACACATGTCAACATGCTCCAGATCTTGGAGTGGGAATAGGGGAACTCAAGTGTGCTTGTTAGTCAGTTACACATGGCAACATGCTCCAGATCTTGGAGTGGGAATAGGGGAACTCAAGTGTGCTTGTTAGTCAGTTACACGTGACAACATGCTCCAGATCTTGGAGTGGGAATAGGGGAACTCAAGTGTGCTTGTTAGTCAGTTACACATGACAACATGCTCCAGTCTTGGAGTGGGAATAGGGGAACTCAAGTGTGCTTGTTAGTCAGTTACACATGACAACATGCTCCAGATCTTGGAGTGGGAATAGGGGAACTCAAGTGTGCTTGTTAGTCAGTTACACATGACAACATGCTCCAGATCTTGGAGTGGGAATAGGGGAACTCAAGTGTGCTTGTTAGTCAGTTACACATGACAACATGCTCCAGATCTTGGAGTGGGAATAGGGGAACTCAAGTGTGCTTGTTAGTCAGTTACACATGACAACATGCTGCAGATCTTGGAGTGGGAACAGGGGAACTCAAGTGTGCTTGTTAGTCAGTTACACATGACAACATGCTCCAGATCTTGGAGTGGAAATAGGGGAACTCAAGTGTGCTTGTTAGTTGTAGTTACACGTGACAACATGCTCCAGATCTTGGAGTGGGAATAGGGGAACTCAAGTGTGCTTGTTAGTCAGTTACACATGACAACATGCTGCAGATCTTGGAGTGGGAATAGGGGAACTCAAGTGTGCTTGTTAGTCAGTTACACATGACAACATGCTCCAGATCTTGGAGTGGGAATAGGGGAACTCAAGTGTGCTTGTTAGTCAGTTACACATGACAACATGCTCCAGATCTTGGAGTGGGAATAAGGGGAACTCAAGTGTGCTTGTTAGTCAGTTACACATGGCAACATGCTGCAGATCTTGGAGTGGGAATAGGGGTCAGTTACACATGCTCCAGATCTTGGAGTGGGAATAGGGGAGCTCAAGTGTGCTTGTTAGTCAGTTACACATGACAACATGCTCCAGATCTTGGAGTGGGAATAGGGGAACTCAAGTGTGCTTGTTAGTCAGTTATACATGACAACATGCTCCAGATCTTGAAGTGGGAATAGGGGAGCTCAAGTGTGCTTGTTAGTCAGTTACACATGAAAACATGCTGCAGATCTTGGAGTGGGAATAGGGGAACTCAAGTGTGCTTGTTAGTCAGTTACATATGATAACATGCTCCAGATCTTGGAGTGGGAATAGGGGAACTCAAGTGTGCTTGTTAGTCAGTTACACATGGCAACATGCTGCAGATCTTGGAGTGGGAATAGGGGAACTCAAGTGTGCTTGTTAGTCAGTTACACATGACAACATGCTCCAGATCTTGGAGTGGGAATAGGGGAACTCAAGTGTGCTTGTTAGTCAGTTACACATGACAACATGCTCCAGATCTTGGAGTGGGAATAGGGGAACTCAAGTGTGCCTGTTAGTCAGTTACACATTACAACATGCTCCAGATCTTGGAGTGGGAATAGGGGAACTCAAGTGTGCTTGTTAGTCAGTTACACATGACAACATGCTCCTGATCTTGGAGTGGGAATAGGGGAACTCAAGTGTGCTTGTTAGTCAGTTACACGTGACAACATGCTCCAGATCTTGGAGTGGGAATAGGGGAACTCAAGTGTGCTTGTTAGTCAGTTACACATGACAACATGCTGCAGATCTTGGAGTGGGAATAGGGGAACCCAAGTGTGCTTGTTAGTCAGTTACACATGACAACATGCTCCAGATCTTAGAGTGGGAATAGGGGAACTCAAGTGTGCTTGTTAGTCAGTTACACATGACAACATGCTCCAGATCTTGGAGTGGGAATAGGGGTCAGTTACACATGACAACATGCTGCAGATCTTGGAGTGGGAATAGGGGAACTCAAGTGTGCTTGTTAGTCAGTTACACATGAAAACATGCTGCAGATCTTGGAGTGGGAATAGGGGAACTCAAGTGTGCTTGTTATTCAGTTACACATGACAACATGCTCCAGATCTTGAAGTGGGAATAGGGGAACTCAAGTGTGCTTGTTAGTCAGTTACACATGGCAACATGCTGCAGATCTTGGAGTGGGAATAGGGGAACTCAAGTGTGCTTGTTAGTCAGTTACACATGGCAACATGCTCCAGATCTTGAAGTGGAAATAGGGGAACTCAAGTGTGCTTGTTAGTCAGTTACACATGACAACATGCTCCAGATCTTGGAGTGGGAATAGGGGAACTCAAGTGTGCTTGTTAGTCAGTTACACATGACAACATGCTCCAGATCTTGGAGTGGGAATAGGGGAACTCAAGTGTGCTTGTTAGTCAGTTGCACATGACAACATGCTGCAGATCTTGGAGTGGGAATAGGGGAACTCAAGTGTGCTTGTTAGTCAGTTAAACATGACAACATGCTGCAGATCTTGGAGTGGGAATAGGGGAACTCAAGTGTGCTTGTTAGTCAGTTACACATGACAACATGCTCCAGATCTTGGAGTGGGAATAGGGGAACTCAAGTGTGCTTGTTAGTCAGTTACACATGACAACATGCTCCAGATCTTGGAGTGGGAATAGGGGAACTCAAGTGTGCTTGTTAGTCAGTTACACATGACAACATGCTCCAGATCTTGGAGTGGGAATAAGGGAACTCAAGTGTGCTTGTTAGTTGTAGTTACACGTGACAACATGCTCCAGATCTTGGAGTGGGAATAGGGGAACTCAAGTGTGCTTGTTAGTCAGTTACACATGACAACATGCTCCAGATCTTGGAGTGGGAATAGGGGAACTCAAGTGTGCTTGTTAGTCAGTTACACATGACAACATGCTCCAGATCTTGGAGTGGGAATAGGGGAACTCAAGTGTGCTTGTTAGTCAGTTACACATGACAACATGCTCCAGATCTTGAAGTGGGAATAAGGGGAACTCAAGTGTGCTTGTTAGTCAGTTACACATGACAACATGCTCCAGATCTTGGAGTGGGAATAGGGGTCAGTTACACATGACAACATGCTCCAGATCTTGGAGTGGGAATAGGGGAACTCAAGTGTGCTTATTAGTCAGTTACACATGACAACATGCTCCAGATCTTGGAGTGGGAATAGGGGTCAGTTACACATGACAACATGCTGCAGATCTTGGAGTGGGAATAGGGGAGCTCAAGTGTGCTTGTTAGTCAGTTACACATGACAACATGCTGCAGATCTTGGAGTGGGAATAGGGGAACTCAAGTGTGCTTGTTAGTCAGTTACACATGACAACATGCTCCAGATCTTGGAGTGGGAATAGGGGAACTCAAGTGTGCCTGTTAGTCAGTTACACATGACAACATGCTCCAGATCTTGGAGTGGGAATAGGGGAACTCAAGTGTGCTTGTTAGTCAGTTACATATGATAACATGCTCCAGATCTTGGAGTGGTAATAGGGGAACTCAAGTGTGCTTGTTAGTCAGTTACATATGATAACATGCTCCAGATCTTGTGAGTGGGAATAGGGGAACTCAAGTGTGCTTGTTAGTCAGTTACACATGACAACATGCTGCAGATCTTGGAGTGGGAATAGGGGAACTCAAGTCTGCTTGTTAGTCAGTTAAACATGACAACATGCTGCAGATCTTGGAGTGGGAATAGGGGAACTCAAGTGTGCTTGTAAGTCAGTTACACGTGACAACATGCTCCAGATCTTGGAGTAGGAATAGGGGAACTCAAGTGTGCCTGTTAGTCAGTTACACATGACAACATGCTCCAGATCTTGGAGTGGGAATAGGGGAACTCAAGTGTGCTTGTTAGTCAGTTACACATGACAACATGCTCCAGATCTTGGAGTGGGAATAGGGGAACTCAAGTGTGCTTGTTAGTCAGTTACACATGACAACATGCTGCAGATCTTGGAGTGGGAATAGGGGAACTCAAGTGTGCTTGTTAGTCAGTTACACATGACAACATGCTCCAGATCTTGGAGTGGGAATAGGGGAACTCAAGTGTGCTTGTTAGTCAGTTACACATGACAACATGCTCCAGATCTTGAAGTGGGAATAGGGGAACTCAAGTGTGCTAGTTAGTCAGTTACACATGACAACATGCTGCAGATCTTGGAGTGGGAATAGGGGAACTCAAGTGTGCTTGTTAGTCAGTTACAGTTACATGATAACATGCTCCAGATCTTGGAGTGGGAATAGGGGAACTCAAGTGTGCTTGTTAGTCAGTTACACATGACAACATGCTCCAGATCTTGGAGTGGAAATAGGGGAACTCAAGTGTGCTTGTTAGTCAGTTACACTTGACAACATGCTCCAGATCTTGGAGTGGGAATAGGGGAACTCAAGTGTGCTTGTTAGTCAGTTACACATGACAACATGCTCCAGATCTTGGAGTGGGAATAGGGGAACTCAAGTGTGCTTGTTAGTCAGTTACACATGACAACATGCTGTAGATCTTAGAGTGGGAATAGGGGAACTCAAGTGTGCTTGTTAGTCAGTTACACATGACAACATGCTCCAGATCTTGGAGTGGGAATAGGGGAACTCAAGTGTGCTTGTTATTCAGTTACACATGACAACATGCTGCAGATCTTGGAGTGGGAATAGGGGAACTCAAGTGTGCTTGTTAGTCAGTTACACATGACAACATGCTCCAGATCTTGGAGTGGGAATAGGGGAACTCAAGTGTGCTTGTTAGTCAGGTACAGTTACACATGATAACATGCTCCAGATCTTGGAGTGGGAATAGGGGAACTCAAGTGTGCTTGTTAGTCAGTTACACATGACAACATGCTGCAGATCTTGGAGTGGGAATAGGGGAACTCAAGTGTGCTTGTTAGTCAGTTACACATGACAACCTGCTCCAGATCTTGGAGTGGGAATAGGGGAACTCAAGTGTGCTTGTTAGTCAGTTACACATGACAACATGCTCCAGATCTTGGAGTGGGAATAGGGGAACTCAAGTGTGCTTGTTAGTCAGTTATACATGACAACATGCTCCAGATCTTGGAGTGGGAATAGGGGAACTCAAGTGTGCTTGTTAGTCAGTTACACATGGCAACATGCTCCAGATCTTGGAGTGGGAATAGGGGAACTCAAGTGTGCTTGTTAGTCAGTTACACATGACAACATGCTGCAGATCTTGGAGTGGGAATAGGGGAACTCAAGTGTGCTTGTTAGTCAGTTATACATGACAACATGCTCCAGATCTTGGAGTGGGAATAGGGGAACTCAAGTGTGCTTGTAAGTCAGTTACACGTGACAACATGCTCCAGATCTTGGAGTGGGAATAGGGGAACTCAAGTGTGCTTGTTAGTCAGTTACACATGACAACACGCTCCAGATCTTAGAGTGGGAATAGGGGAACTCAAGTGTGCCTGTTAGTCAGTTACACATGACAACATGCTGCAGATCTTGGAGTGGGAATAGGGGAACTCAAGTGTGCTCGTTAGTCAGTTACACATGACAACATGCTCCAGATCTTGGAGTGGGAATAGGGGAACTGAAGTGTGCTTGTTAGTCAGTTACACGTGACAACATGCTCCAGATCTTGGAGTGGGAATAGGGGAACTCAAGTGTGCTTGTTAGTCAGTTACACATTAAAACATGCTCCAGATCTTGGAGTGGGAATAGGGGAACTCAAGTGTGCTTGTTAGTCAGTTATACATGACAACATGCTGCAGATCTTGGAGTGGGAATAGGGGAACTCAAGTGTGCTTGTTAGTCAGTTACACATGACAACATGCTCCAGATCTTGGAGTGGGAATAGGGGAACTCAAGTGTGCTTGTTAGTCAGTTACACATGGCAACATGCTGCAGATCTTGGAGTGGGAATAGGGGAACTCAAGTGTGCTTGTTAGTCATGACAACATGCTCCAGATCTTGGAGTGGGAATAGGGGAAGTCAAGTGTGCCTGTTAGTCAGTTACACATGACAACATGCTCCAGATCTTGGAGTGGGAATAGGGGAACTCAAGTGTGCTTGTTAGTCATGACAACATGCTGCAGATCTTGGAGTGGTAATAGGGGAACTCAAGTGTGCTTGTTAGTTTACACATGGCAACATGCTGCAGATCTTGGAGTGGGAATAGGGGAACTCAAGTCTGCTTGTTAGTCAGTTAAACATGACAACATGCTCCAGATCTTGGAGTGGGAATAGGGGAACTCAAGTGTGCTTGTTAGTCAGTTACACGTGACAACATGCTCCAGATCTTGGAGTAGGAATAGGGGAACTCAAGTGTGCCTGTTAGTCAGTTACACATGACAACATGCTGCAGATCTTGGAGTGGGAATAGGGGAACTCAAGTGTACTTGTTAGTCAGTTACAGTTACACATGATAACATGCTCCAGATCTTGGAGTGGGAATAGGGGAACTCAAGTGTGCTTGTTAGTCAGTTACACATGACAACATGCTCCAGATCTTGGAGTGGGAATAGGGGAACTCAAGTGTGCTTGTTAGTCAGTTACACATGACAACATGCTGCAGATCTTGGAGTGGGAATAGGGGAACTCAAGTGTGCTTGTTATTCAGTTACACATGACAACATGCTGCAGATCTTGGAGTGGGAACAGGGGAACTCAAGTGTGCTTGTTATTCAGTTACACATGACAACATGCTGCAGATCTTGGAGTGGGAATAGGGGAACTCAAGTGTGCTTGTTAGTCAGTTACACATGACAACATGCTCCAGATCTTGGAGTGGGAATAGGGGAACTCAAGTGTGCTTGTTAGTCAGTTACACATGACAACATGCTCCAGATCTTGGAGTGGGAATAGGGGAACTCAAGTGTGCTTGTTAGTCAGTTACACATGACAACATGCTGCAGATCTTGGAGTGGGAACAGGGGAACTCAAGTGTGCTTGTTAGTCAGTTACACATGACAACATGCTCCAGATCTTGGAGTGGAAATAGGGGAACTCAAGTGTGCTTGTTAGTTGTAGTTACACGTGACAACATGCTCCAGATCTTGGAGTGGGAATAGGGGAACTCAAGTGTGCTTGTTAGTCAGTTACACATGACAACATGCTGCAGATCTTGGAGTGGGAATAGGGGAACTCAAGTGTGCTTGTTAGTCAGTTACACATGACAACATGCTCCAGATCTTGGAGTGGGAATAGGGGAACTCAAGTGTGCTTGTTAGTCAGTTACACATGACAACATGCTCCAGATCTTGGAGTGGGAATAAGGGGAACTCAAGTGTGCTTGTTAGTCAGTTACACATGGCAACATGCTGCAGATCTTGGAGTGGGAATAGGGGTCAGTTACACATGCTCCAGATCTTGGAGTGGGAATAGGGGAGCTCAAGTGTGCTTGTTAGTCAGTTACACATGACAACATGCTCCAGATCTTGGAGTGGGAATAGGGGAACTCAAGTGTGCTTGTTAGTCAGTTATACATGACAACATGCTCCAGATCTTGAAGTGGGAATAGGGGAGCTCAAGTGTGCTTGTTAGTCAGTTACACATGAAAACATGCTGCAGATCTTGGAGTGGGAATAGGGGAACTCAAGTGTGCTTGTTAGTCAGTTACATATGATAACATGCTCCAGATCTTGGAGTGGGAATAGGGGAACTCAAGTGTGCTTGTTAGTCAGTTACACATGGCAACATGCTGCAGATCTTGGAGTGGGAATAGGGGAACTCAAGTGTGCTTGTTAGTCAGTTACACATGACAACATGCTCCAGATCTTGGAGTGGGAATAGGGGAACTCAAGTGTGCTTGTTAGTCAGTTACACATGACAACATGCTCCAGATCTTGGAGTGGGAATAGGGGAACTCAAGTGTGCCTGTTAGTCAGTTACACATTACAACATGCTCCAGATCTTGGAGTGGGAATAGGGGAACTCAAGTGTGCTTGTTAGTCAGTTACACATGACAACATGCTCCTGATCTTGGAGTGGGAATAGGGGAACTCAAGTGTGCTTGTTAGTCAGTTACACGTGACAACATGCTCCAGATCTTGGAGTGGGAATAGGGGAACTCAAGTGTGCTTGTTAGTCAGTTACACATGACAACATGCTGCAGATCTTGGAGTGGGAATAGGGGAACCCAAGTGTGCTTGTTAGTCAGTTACACATGACAACATGCTCCAGATCTTAGAGTGGGAATAGGGGAACTCAAGTGTGCTTGTTAGTCAGTTACACATGACAACATGCTCCAGATCTTGGAGTGGGAATAGGGGTCAGTTACACATGACAACATGCTGCAGATCTTGGAGTGGGAATAGGGGAACTCAAGTGTGCTTTTACACATGAAAACATGCTGCAGATCTTGGAGTGGGAATAGGGGAACTCAAGTGTGCTTGTTATTCAGTTGCACATGACAACATGCTCCAGATCTTGAAGTGGGAATAGGGGAACTCAAGTGTGCTTGTTAGTCAGTTACACATGGCAACATGCTGCAGATCTTGGAGTGGGAATAGGGGAACTCAAGTGTGCTTGTTAGTCAGTTACACATGACAACATGCTCCAGATCTTGGAGTGGGAATAGGGGAACTCAAGTGTGCTTGTTAGTCAGTTACACATGACAACATGCTCCAGATCTTGGAGTGGGAATAGGGGAACTCAAGTGTGCTTGTTAGTCAGTTGCACATGACAACATGCTGCAGATCTTGGAGTGGGAATAGGGGAACTCAAGTGTGCTTGTTAGTCAGTTAAACATGACAACATGCTGCAGATCTTGGAGTGGGAATAGGGGAACTCAAGTGTGCTTGTTAGTCAGTTACACATGACAACATGCTCCAGATCTTGGAGTGGGAATAGGGGAACTCAAGTGTGCTTGTTAGTCAGTTACACATGACAACATGCTCCAGATCTTGGAGTGGGAATAGGGGAACTCAAGTGTGCTTGTTAGTCAGTTACACATGACAACATGCTCCAGATCTTGGAGTGGGAATAAGGGAACTCAAGTGTGCTTGTTAGTTGTAGTTACACGTGACAACATGCTCCAGATCTTGGAGTGGGAATAGGGGAACTCAAGTGTGCTTGTTAGTCAGTTACACATGACAACATGCTCCAGATCTTGGAGTGGGAATAGGGGAACTCAAGTGTGCTTGTTAGTCAGTTACACATGACAACATGCTCCAGATCTTGGAGTGGGAATAGGGGAACTCAAGTGTGCTTGTTAGTCAGTTACACATGACAACATGCTCCAGATCTTGAAGTGGGAATAAGGGGAACTCAAGTGTGCTTGTTAGTCAGTTACACATGACAACATGCTCCAGATCTTGGAGTGGGAATAGGGGTCAGTTACACATGACAACATGCTCCAGATCTTGGAGTGGGAATAGGGGAACTCAAGTGTGCTTATTAGTCAGTTACACATGACAACATGCTCCAGATCTTGGAGTGGGAATAGGGGTCAGTTACACATGACAACATGCTGCAGATCTTGGAGTGGGAATAGGGGAGCTCAAGTGTGCTTGTTAGTCAGTTATACATGACAACATGCTGCAGATCTTGGAGTGGGAATAGGGGAACTCAAGTGTGCTTGTTAGTCAGTTACACATGACAACATGCTCCAGATCTTGGAGTGGGAATAGGGGAACTCAAGTGTGCTTGTTAGTCAGTTACATATGATAACATGCTCCAGATCTTGGAGTGGTAATAGGGGAACTCAAGTGTGCTTGTTAGTCAGTTAAACATGACAACATGCTGCAGATCTTGGAGTGGGAATAGGGGAACTCAAGTGTGCTTGTAAGTCAGTTACACGTGACAACATGCTCCAGATCTTGGAGTAGGAATAGGGGAACTCAAGTGTGCCTGTTAGTCAGTTACACATGACAACATGCTCCAGATCTTGGAGTGGGAATAGGGGAACTCAAGTGTGCTTGTTAGTCAGTTACACATGACAACATGCTCCAGATCTTGGAGTGGGAATAGGGGAACTCAAGTGTGCTTGTTAGTCAGTTACACATGACAACATGCTGCAGATCTTGGAGTGGGAATAGGGGAACTCAAGTGTGCTTGTTAGTCAGTTACACATGACAACATGCTCCAGATCTTGGAGTGGGAATAGGGGAACTCAAGTGTGCTTGTTAGTCAGTTACACATGACAACATGCTCCAGATCTTGAAGTGGGAATAGGGGAACTCAAGTGTGCTAGTTAGTCAGTTATACATGACAACATGCTCCAGATCTTGAAGTGGGAATAGGGGAGCTCAAGTGTGCTTGTTAGTCAGTTACACATGAAAACATGCTGCAGATCTTGGAGTGGGAATAGGGGAACTCAAGTGTGCTTGTTAGTCAGTTATACATGACAACATGCTCCAGATCTTGAAGTGGGAATAGGGGAGCTCAAGTGTGCTTGTTAGTCAGTTACACATGAAAACATGCTGCAGATCTTGGAGTGGGAATAGGGGAACTCAAGTGTGCTTGTTAGTCAGTTACACATGACAACATGCTCCAGATCTTGGAGTGGGAATAGGGGAACTCAAGTGTGCTTGTTAGTCAGTTACACATGACAACATGCTCCAGATCTTGGAGTGGGAATAAGGGAACTCAAGTGTGCTTGTTAGTTGTAGTTACACGTGACAACATGCTCCAGATCTTGGAGTGGGAATAGGGGAACTCAAGTGTGCTTGTTAGTCAGTTACACATGACAACATGCTCCAGATCTTGGAGTGGGAATAGGGGAACTCAAGTGTGCTTGTTAGTCAGTTACACATGACAACATGCTCCTGATCTTGGAGTGGGAATAGGGGAACTCAAGTGTGCTTGTTAGTCAGTTACACATGACAACATGCTCCAGATCTTGGAGTGGGAATAGGGGAACTCAAGTGTGCTTGTTAGTCAGTTACACATGACAACATGCTGCAGATCTTGGAGTGGGAATAGGGGAACCCAAGTGTGCTTGTTAGTCAGTTACACATGACAACATGCTCCAGATCTTAGAGTGGGAATAGGGGAACTCAAGTGTGCTTGTTAGTCAGTTACACATGACAACATGCTCCAGATCTTGGAGTGGGAATAGGGGTCAGTTACACATGACAACATGCTGCAGATCTTGGAGTGGGAATAGGGGAACTCAAGTGTGCTTTTACACATGAAAACATGCTGCAGATCTTGGAGTGGGAATAGGGGAACTCAAGTGTGCTTGTTATTCAGTTACACATGACAACATGCTCCAGATCTTGAAGTGGGAATAGGGGAACTCAAGTGTGCTTGTTAGTCAGTTACACATGGCAACATGCTGCAGATCTTGGAGTGGGAATAGGGGAACTCAAGTGTGCTTGTTAGTCAGTTACACATGACAACATGCTCCAGATCTTGGAGTGGGAATAGGGGAACTCAAGTGTGCTTGTTAGTCAGTTACACATGACAACATGCTCCAGATCTTGGAGTGGGAATAGGGGAACTCAAGTGTGCTTGTTAGTCAGTTACACATGACAACATGCTCCAGATCTTGGAGTGGGAATAGGGGAACTCAAGTGTGCTTGTTAGTCAGTTAAACATGACAACATGCTGCAGATCTTGGAGTGGGAATAGGGGAACTCAAGTGTGCTTGTTAGTCAGTTACACATGACAACATGCTCCAGATCTTGGAGTGGGAATAGGGGAACTCAAGTGTGCTTGTTAGTCAGTTACACATGACAACATGCTCCAGATCTTGGAGTGGGAATAGGGGAACTCAAGTGTGCTTGTTAGTCAGTTACACATGACAACATGCTCCAGATCTTGGAGTGGGAATAAGGGAACTCAAGTGTGCTTGTTAGTTGTAGTTACACGTGACAACATGCTCCAGATCTTGGAGTGGGAATAGGGGAACTCAAGTGTGCTTGTTAGTCAGTTACACATGACAACATGCTCCAGATCTTGGAGTGGGAATAGGGGAACTCAAGTGTGCTTGTTAGTCAGTTACACATGACAACATGCTCCAGATCTTGGAGTGGGAATAGGGGAACTCAAGTGTGCTTGTTAGTCAGTTACACATGACAACATGCTCCAGATCTTGAAGTGGGAATAAGGGGAACTCAAGTGTGCTTGTTAGTCAGTTACACATGACAACATGCTCCAGATCTTGGAGTGGGAATAGGGGTCAGTTACACATGACAACATGCTCCAGATCTTGGAGTGGGAATAGGGGAACTCAAGTGTGCTTATTAGTCAGTTACACATGACAACATGCTCCAGATCTTGGAGTGGGAATAGGGGTCAGTTACACATGACAACATGCTGCAGATCTTGGAGTGGGAATAGGGGAGCTCAAGTGTGCTTGTTAGTCAGTTACACATGACAACATGCTGCAGATCTTGGAGTGGGAATAGGGGAACTCAAGTGTGCTTGTTAGTCAGTTACACATGACAACATGCTCCAGATCTTGGAGTGGGAATAGGGGAACTCAAGTGTGCTTGTTAGTCAGTTACATATGATAACATGCTCCAGATCTTGGAGTGGTAATAGGGGAACTCAAGTGTGCTTGTTAGTCAGTTAAACATGACAACATGCTGCAGATCTTGGAGTGGGAATAGGGGAACTCAAGTGTGCTTGTAAGTCAGTTACACGTGACAACATGCTCCAGATCTTGGAGTAGGAATAGGGGAACTCAAGTGTGCCTGTTAGTCAGTTACACATGACAACATGCTCCAGATCTTGGAGTGGGAATAGGGGAACTCAAGTGTGCTTGTTAGTCAGTTACACATGACAACATGCTCCAGATCTTGGAGTGGGAATAGGGGAACTCAAGTGTGCTTGTTAGTCAGTTACACATGACAACATGCTGCAGATCTTGGAGTGGGAATAGGGGAACTCAAGTGTGCTTGTTAGTCAGTTACACATGACAACATGCTCCAGATCTTGGAGTGGGAATAGGGGAACTCAAGTGTGCTTGTTAGTCAGTTACACATGACAACATGCTCCAGATCTTGAAGTGGGAATAGGGGAACTCAAGTGTGCTAGTTAGTCAGTTACACATGACAACATGCTGCAGATCTTGGAGTGGGAATAGGGGAACTCAAGTGTGCTTGTTAGTCAGTTACAGTTACACATGATAACATGCTCCAGATCTTGGAGTGGGAATAGGGGAACTCAAGTGTGCTTGTTAGTCAGTTACACGTGACAACATGCTCCAGATCTTGGAGTGGGAATAGGGGAACTCAAGTGTGCTTGTTAGTCAGTTACACATGACAACATGCTCCAGATCTTGGAGTGGGAATAGGGGAACTCAAGTGTGCTTGTTAGTCAGTTACACATGACAACATGCTCCAGATCTTGGAGTGGGAATAGGGGAACTCAAGTGTGCTTGTTAGTCAGTTACACATGACAACATGCTCCAGATCTTGGAGTGGGAATAGGGGAACTCAAGTGTGCTTGTTATTCAGTTACACATGACAACATGCTGCAGATCTTGGAGTGGGAATAGGGGAACTCAAGTGTGCTTGTTAGTCAGTTACACATGACAACATGCTCCAGATCTTGGAGTGGGAATAGGGGAACTCAAGTGTGCTTGTTAGTCAGTTACAGTTACACATGATAACATGCTCCAGATCTTGGAGTGGGAATAGGGGAACTCAAGTGTGCTTGTTAGTCAGTTACACATGACAACATGCTGCAGATCTTGGAGTGGGAATAGGGGAACTCAAGTGTGCTTGTTAGTCAGTTACACATGACAACATGCTCCAGATCTTGGAGTGGGAATAGGGGAACTCAAGTGTGCTTGTTAGTCAGTTACACATGACAACATGCTCCAGATCTTGGAGTGGGAATAGGGGAACTCAAGTGTGCTTGTTAGTCAGTTACACATGACAACATGCTCCAGATCTTGGAGTGGGAATAGGGGAACTCAAGTGTGCTTGTTAGTCAGTTACACATGACAACATGCTCCAGATCTTGGAGTGGGAATAGGGGAACTCAAGTGTGCTTGTTAGTCAGTTACACATGACAACATGCTGCAGATCTTGGAGTGGGAACAGGGGAACTCAAGTGTGCTTGTTAGTCAGTTACACATGACAACATGCTCCAGATCTTGGAGTGGAAATAGGGGAACTCAAGTGTGCTTGTTAGTTGTAGTTACACGTGACAACATGCTCCAGATCTTGGAGTGGGAATAGGGGAACTCAAGTGTGCTTGTTAGTCAGTTACACATGACAACATGCTGCAGATCTTGGAGTGGGAATAGGGGAACTCAAGTGTGCTTGTTAGTCAGTTACACATGACAACATGCTCCAGATCTTGGAGTGGGAATAGGGGAACTCAAGTGTGCTTGTTAGTCAGTTACACATGACAACATGCTCCAGATCTTGGAGTGGGAATAAGGGGAACTCAAGTGTGCTTGTTAGTCAGTTACACATGGCAACATGCTGCAGATCTTGGAGTGGGAATAGGGGTCAGTTACACATGCTCCAGATCTTGGAGTGGGAATAGGGGAGCTCAAGTGTGCTTGTTAGTCAGTTACACATGACAACATGCTCCAGATCTTGGAGTGGGAATAGGGGAACTCAAGTGTGCTTGTTAGTCAGTTATACATGACAACATGCTCCAGATCTTGAAGTGGGAATAGGGGAGCTCAAGTGTGCTTGTTAGTCAGTTACACATGAAAACATGCTGCAGATCTTGGAGTGGGAATAGGGGAACTCAAGTGTGCTTGTTAGTCAGTTACATATGATAACATGCTCCAGATCTTGGAGTGGGAATAGGGGAACTCAAGTGTGCTTGTTAGTCAGTTACACATGGCAACATGCTGCAGATCTTGGAGTGGGAATAGGGGAACTCAAGTGTGCTTGTTAGTCAGTTACACATGACAACATGCTCCAGATCTTGGAGTGGGAATAGGGGAACTCAAGTGTGCTTGTTAGTCAGTTACACATGACAACATGCTCCAGATCTTGGAGTGGGAATAGGGGAACTCAAGTGTGCCTGTTAGTCAGTTACACATTACAACATGCTCCAGATCTTGGAGTGGGAATAGGGGAACTCAAGTGTGCTTGTTAGTCAGTTACACATGACAACATGCTCCTGATCTTGGAGTGGGAATAGGGGAACTCAAGTGTGCTTGTTAGTCAGTTACACGTGACAACATGCTCCAGATCTTGGAGTGGGAATAGGGGAACTCAAGTGTGCTTGTTAGTCAGTTACACATGACAACATGCTGCAGATCTTGGAGTGGGAATAGGGGAACCCAAGTGTGCTTGTTAGTCAGTTACACATGACAACATGCTCCAGATCTTAGAGTGGGAATAGGGGAACTCAAGTGTGCTTGTTAGTCAGTTACACATGACAACATGCTCCAGATCTTGGAGTGGGAATAGGGGTCAGTTACACATGACAACATGCTGCAGATCTTGGAGTGGGAATAGGGGAACTCAAGTGTGCTTTTACACATGAAAACATGCTGCAGATCTTGGAGTGGGAATAGGGGAACTCAAGTGTGCTTGTTATTCAGTTACACATGACAACATGCTCCAGATCTTGAAGTGGGAATAGGGGAACTCAAGTGTGCTTGTTAGTCAGTTACACATGGCAACATGCTGCAGATCTTGGAGTGGGAATAGGGGAACTCAAGTGTGCTTGTTAGTCAGTTACACATGACAACATGCTCCAGATCTTGGAGTGGGAATAGGGGAACTCAAGTGTGCTTGTTAGTCAGTTACACATGACAACATGCTCCAGATCTTGGAGTGGGAATAGGGGAACTCAAGTGTGCTTGTTAGTCAGTTACACATGACAACATGCTCCAGATCTTGGAGTGGGAATAGGGGAACTCAAGTGTGCTTGTTAGTCAGTTACACATGACAACATGCTCCAGATCTTGGAGTGGGAATAGGGGAACTCAAGTGTGCTTGTTAGTCAGTTACACATGACAACATGCTGCAGATCTTGGAGTGGGAACAGGGGAACTCAAGTGTGCTTGTTAGTCAGTTACACATGACAACATGCTCCAGATCTTGGAGTGGAAATAGGGGAACTCAAGTGTGCTTGTTAGTTGTAGTTACACGTGACAACATGCTCCAGATCTTGGAGTGGGAATAGGGGAACTCAAGTGTGCTTGTTAGTCAGTTACACATGACAACATGCTGCAGATCTTGGAGTGGGAATAGGGGAACTCAAGTGTGCTTGTTAGTCAGTTACACATGACAACATGCTCCAGATCTTGGAGTGGGAATAGGGGAACTCAAGTGTGCTTGTTAGTCAGTTACACATGACAACATGCTCCAGATCTTGGAGTGGGAATAAGGGGAACTCAAGTGTGCTTGTTAGTCAGTTACACATGGCAACATGCTGCAGATCTTGGAGTGGGAATAGGGGTCAGTTACACATGCTCCAGATCTTGGAGTGGGAATAGGGGAGCTCAAGTGTGCTTGTTAGTCAGTTACACATGACAACATGCTCCAGATCTTGGAGTGGGAATAGGGGAACTCAAGTGTGCTTGTTAGTCAGTTATACATGACAACATGCTCCAGATCTTGAAGTGGGAATAGGGGAGCTCAAGTGTGCTTGTTAGTCAGTTACACATGAAAACATGCTGCAGATCTTGGAGTGGGAATAGGGGAACTCAAGTGTGCTTGTTAGTCAGTTACATATGATAACATGCTCCAGATCTTGGAGTGGGAATAGGGGAACTCAAGTGTGCTTGTTAGTCAGTTACACATGGCAACATGCTGCAGATCTTGGAGTGGGAATAGGGGAACTCAAGTGTGCTTGTTAGTCAGTTACACATGACAACATGCTCCAGATCTTGGAGTGGGAATAGGGGAACTCAAGTGTGCTTGTTAGTCAGTTACACATGACAACATGCTCCAGATCTTGGAGTGGGAATAGGGGAACTCAAGTGTGCCTGTTAGTCAGTTACACATTACAACATGCTCCAGATCTTGGAGTGGGAATAGGGGAACTCAAGTGTGCTTGTTAGTCAGTTACACATGACAACATGCTCCTGATCTTGGAGTGGGAATAGGGGAACTCAAGTGTGCTTGTTAGTCAGTTACACGTGACAACATGCTCCAGATCTTGGAGTGGGAATAGGGGAACTCAAGTGTGCTTGTTAGTCAGTTACACATGACAACATGCTGCAGATCTTGGAGTGGGAATAGGGGAACCCAAGTGTGCTTGTTAGTCAGTTACACATGACAACATGCTCCAGATCTTAGAGTGGGAATAGGGGAACTCAAGTGTGCTTGTTAGTCAGTTACACATGACAACATGCTCCAGATCTTGGAGTGGGAATAGGGGTCAGTTACACATGACAACATGCTGCAGATCTTGGAGTGGGAATAGGGGAACTCAAGTGTGCTTTTACACATGAAAACATGCTGCAGATCTTGGAGTGGGAATAGGGGAACTCAAGTGTGCTTGTTATTCAGTTACACATGACAACATGCTCCAGATCTTGAAGTGGGAATAGGGGAACTCAAGTGTGCTTGTTAGTCAGTTACACATGGCAACATGCTGCAGATCTTGGAGTGGGAATAGGGGAACTCAAGTGTGCTTGTTAGTCAGTTACACATGACAACATGCTCCAGATCTTGGAGTGGGAATAGGGGAACTCAAGTGTGCTTGTTAGTCAGTTACACATGACAACATGCTCCAGATCTTGGAGTGGGAATAGGGGAACTCAAGTGTGCTTGTTAGTCAGTTGCACATGACAACATGCTGCAGATCTTGGAGTGGGAATAGGGGAACTCAAGTGTGCTTGTTAGTCAGTTAAACATGACAACATGCTGCAGATCTTGGAGTGGGAATAGGGGAACTCAAGTGTGCTTGTTAGTCAGTTACACATGACAACATGCTCCAGATCTTGGAGTGGGAATAGGGGAACTCAAGTGTGCTTGTTAGTCAGTTACACATGACAACATGCTCCAGATCTTGGAGTGGGAATAGGGGAACTCAAGTGTGCTTGTTAGTCAGTTACACATGACAACATGCTCCAGATCTTGGAGTGGGAATAAGGGAACTCAAGTGTGCTTGTTAGTTGTAGTTACACGTGACAACATGCTCCAGATCTTGGAGTGGGAATAGGGGAACTCAAGTGTGCTTGTTAGTCAGTTACACATGACAACATGCTCCAGATCTTGGAGTGGGAATAGGGGAACTCAAGTGTGCTTGTTAGTCAGTTACACATGACAACATGCTCCAGATCTTGGAGTGGGAATAGGGGAACTCAAGTGTGCTTGTTAGTCAGTTACACATGACAACATGCTCCAGATCTTGAAGTGGGAATAAGGGGAACTCAAGTGTGCTTGTTAGTCAGTTACACATGACAACATGCTCCAGATCTTGGAGTGGGAATAGGGGTCAGTTACACATGACAACATGCTCCAGATCTTGGAGTGGGAATAGGGGAACTCAAGTGTGCTTATTAGTCAGTTACACATGACAACATGCTCCAGATCTTGGAGTGGGAATAGGGGTCAGTTACACATGACAACATGCTGCAGATCTTGGAGTGGGAATAGGGGAGCTCAAGTGTGCTTGTTAGTCAGTTACACATGACAACATGCTGCAGATCTTGGAGTGGGAATAGGGGAACTCAAGTGTGCTTGTTAGTCAGTTACACATGACAACATGCTCCAGATCTTGGAGTGGGAATAGGGGAACTCAAGTGTGCTTGTTAGTCAGTTACATATGATAACATGCTCCAGATCTTGGAGTGGTAATAGGGGAACTCAAGTGTGCTTGTTAGTCAGTTAAACATGACAACATGCTGCAGATCTTGGAGTGGGAATAGGGGAACTCAAGTGTGCTTGTAAGTCAGTTACACGTGACAACATGCTCCAGATCTTGGAGTAGGAATAGGGGAACTCAAGTGTGCCTGTTAGTCAGTTACACATGACAACATGCTCCAGATCTTGGAGTGGGAATAGGGGAACTCAAGTGTGCTTGTTAGTCAGTTACACATGACAACATGCTCCAGATCTTGGAGTGGGAATAGGGGAACTCAAGTGTGCTTGTTAGTCAGTTACACATGACAACATGCTGCAGATCTTGGAGTGGGAATAGGGGAACTCAAGTGTGCTTGTTAGTCAGTTACACATGACAACATGCTCCAGATCTTGGAGTGGGAATAGGGGAACTCAAGTGTGCTTGTTAGTCAGTTACACATGACAACATGCTCCAGATCTTGAAGTGGGAATAGGGGAACTCAAGTGTGCTAGTTAGTCAGTTATACATGACAACATGCTCCAGATCTTGAAGTGGGAATAGGGGAGCTCAAGTGTGCTTGTTAGTCAGTTACACATGAAAACATGCTGCAGATCTTGGAGTGGGAATAGGGGAACTCAAGTGTGCTTGTTAGTCAGTTATACATGACAACATGCTCCAGATCTTGAAGTGGGAATAGGGGAGCTCAAGTGTGCTTGTTAGTCAGTTACACATGAAAACATGCTGCAGATCTTGGAGTGGGAATAGGGGAACTCAAGTGTGCTTGTTAGTCAGTTACACATGACAACATGCTCCAGATCTTGGAGTGGGAATAGGGGAACTCAAGTGTGCTTGTTAGTCAGTTACACATGACAACATGCTCCAGATCTTGGAGTGGGAATAAGGGAACTCAAGTGTGCTTGTTAGTTGTAGTTACACGTGACAACATGCTCCAGATCTTGGAGTGGGAATAGGGGAACTCAAGTGTGCTTGTTAGTCAGTTACACATGACAACATGCTCCAGATCTTGGAGTGGGAATAGGGGAACTCAAGTGTGCTTGTTAGTCAGTTACACATGACAACATGCTCCTGATCTTGGAGTGGGAATAGGGGAACTCAAGTGTGCTTGTTAGTCAGTTACACGTGACAACATGCTCCAGATCTTGGAGTGGGAATAGGGGAACTCAAGTGTGCTTGTTAGTCAGTTACACATGACAACATGCTGCAGATCTTGGAGTGGGAATAGGGGAACCCAAGTGTGCTTGTTAGTCAGTTACACATGACAACATGCTCCAGATCTTAGAGTGGGAATAGGGGAACTCAAGTGTGCTTGTTAGTCAGTTACACATGACAACATGCTCCAGATCTTGGAGTGGGAATAGGGGTCAGTTACACATGACAACATGCTGCAGATCTTGGAGTGGGAATAGGGGAACTCAAGTGTGCTTTTACACATGAAAACATGCTGCAGATCTTGGAGTGGGAATAGGGGAACTCAAGTGTGCTTGTTATTCAGTTACACATGACAACATGCTCCAGATCTTGAAGTGGGAATAGGGGAACTCAAGTGTGCTTGTTAGTCAGTTACACATGGCAACATGCTGCAGATCTTGGAGTGGGAATAGGGGAACTCAAGTGTGCTTGTTAGTCAGTTACACATGACAACATGCTCCAGATCTTGGAGTGGGAATAGGGGAACTCAAGTGTGCTTGTTAGTCAGTTACACATGACAACATGCTCCAGATCTTGGAGTGGGAATAGGGGAACTCAAGTGTGCTTGTTAGTCAGTTGCACATGACAACATGCTGCAGATCTTGGAGTGGGAATAGGGGAACTCAAGTGTGCTTGTTAGTCAGTTAAACATGACAACATGCTGCAGATCTTGGAGTGGGAATAGGGGAACTCAAGTGTGCTTGTTAGTCAGTTACACATGACAACATGCTCCAGATCTTGGAGTGGGAATAGGGGAACTCAAGTGTGCTTGTTAGTCAGTTACACATGACAACATGCTCCAGATCTTGGAGTGGGAATAGGGGAACTCAAGTGTGCTTGTTAGTCAGTTACACATGACAACATGCTCCAGATCTTGGAGTGGGAATAAGGGAACTCAAGTGTGCTTGTTAGTTGTAGTTACACGTGACAACATGCTCCAGATCTTGGAGTGGGAATAGGGGAACTCAAGTGTGCTTGTTAGTCAGTTACACATGACAACATGCTCCAGATCTTGGAGTGGGAATAGGGGAACTCAAGTGTGCTTGTTAGTCAGTTACACATGACAACATGCTCCAGATCTTGGAGTGGGAATAGGGGAACTCAAGTGTGCTTGTTAGTCAGTTACACATGACAACATGCTCCAGATCTTGAAGTGGGAATAAGGGGAACTCAAGTGTGCTTGTTAGTCAGTTACACATGACAACATGCTCCAGATCTTGGAGTGGGAATAGGGGTCAGTTACACATGACAACATGCTCCAGATCTTGGAGTGGGAATAGGGGAACTCAAGTGTGCTTATTAGTCAGTTACACATGACAACATGCTCCAGATCTTGGAGTGGGAATAGGGGTCAGTTACACATGACAACATGCTGCAGATCTTGGAGTGGGAATAGGGGAGCTCAAGTGTGCTTGTTAGTCAGTTACACATGACAACATGCTGCAGATCTTGGAGTGGGAATAGGGGAACTCAAGTGTGCTTGTTAGTCAGTTACACATGACAACATGCTCCAGATCTTGGAGTGGGAATAGGGGAACTCAAGTGTGCTTGTTAGTCAGTTACATATGATAACATGCTCCAGATCTTGGAGTGGTAATAGGGGAACTCAAGTGTGCTTGTTAGTCAGTTAAACATGACAACATGCTGCAGATCTTGGAGTGGGAATAGGGGAACTCAAGTGTGCTTGTAAGTCAGTTACACGTGACAACATGCTCCAGATCTTGGAGTAGGAATAGGGGAACTCAAGTGTGCCTGTTAGTCAGTTACACATGACAACATGCTCCAGATCTTGGAGTGGGAATAGGGGAACTCAAGTGTGCTTGTTAGTCAGTTACACATGACAACATGCTCCAGATCTTGGAGTGGGAATAGGGGAACTCAAGTGTGCTTGTTAGTCAGTTACACATGACAACATGCTGCAGATCTTGGAGTGGGAATAGGGGAACTCAAGTGTGCTTGTTAGTCAGTTACACATGACAACATGCTCCAGATCTTGGAGTGGGAATAGGGGAACTCAAGTGTGCTTGTTAGTCAGTTACACATGACAACATGCTCCAGATCTTGAAGTGGGAATAGGGGAACTCAAGTGTGCTAGTTAGTCAGTTACACATGACAACATGCTGCAGATCTTGGAGTGGGAATAGGGGAACTCAAGTGTGCTTGTTAGTCAGTTACAGTTACACATGATAACATGCTCCAGATCTTGGAGTGGGAATAGGGGAACTCAAGTGTGCTTGTTAGTCAGTTACACGTGACAACATGCTCCAGATCTTGGAGTGGGAATAGGGGAACTCAAGTGTGCTTGTTAGTCAGTTACACATGACAACATGCTCCAGATCTTGGAGTGGGAATAGGGGAACTCAAGTGTGCTTGTTAGTCAGTTACACATGACAACATGCTCCAGATCTTGGAGTGGGAATAGGGGAACTCAAGTGTGCTTGTTAGTCAGTTACACATGACAACATGCTCCAGATCTTGGAGTGGGAATAGGGGAACTCAAGTGTGCTTGTTATTCAGTTACACATGACAACATGCTGCAGATCTTGGAGTGGGAATAGGGGAACTCAAGTGTGCTTGTTAGTCAGTTACACATGACAACATGCTCCAGATCTTGGAGTGGGAATAGGGGAACTCAAGTGTGCTTGTTAGTCAGTTACAGTTACACATGATAACATGCTCCAGATCTTGGAGTGGGAATAGGGGAACTCAAGTGTGCTTGTTAGTCAGTTACACATGACAACATGCTGCAGATCTTGGAGTGGGAATAGGGGAACTCAAGTGTGCTTGTTAGTCAGTTACACATGACAACATGCTCCAGATCTTGGAGTGGGAATAGGGGAACTCAAGTGTGCTTGTTAGTCAGTTACACATGACAACATGCTCCAGATCTTGGAGTGGGAATAGGGGAACTCAAGTGTGCTTGTTAGTCAGTTACACATGACAACATGCTCCAGATCTTGGAGTGGGAATAGGGGAACTCAAGTGTGCTTGTTAGTCAGTTACACATGACAACATGCTCCAGATCTTGGAGTGGGAATAGGGGAACTCAAGTGTGCTTGTTAGTCAGTTACACATGACAACATGCTGCAGATCTTGGAGTGGGAACAGGGGAACTCAAGTGTGCTTGTTAGTCAGTTACACATGACAACATGCTCCAGATCTTGGAGTGGAAATAGGGGAACTCAAGTGTGCTTGTTAGTTGTAGTTACACGTGACAACATGCTCCAGATCTTGGAGTGGGAATAGGGGAACTCAAGTGTGCTTGTTAGTCAGTTACACATGACAACATGCTGCAGATCTTGGAGTGGGAATAGGGGAACTCAAGTGTGCTTGTTAGTCAGTTACACATGACAACATGCTCCAGATCTTGGAGTGGGAATAGGGGAACTCAAGTGTGCTTGTTAGTCAGTTACACATGACAACATGCTCCAGATCTTGGAGTGGGAATAAGGGGAACTCAAGTGTGCTTGTTAGTCAGTTACACATGGCAACATGCTGCAGATCTTGGAGTGGGAATAGGGGTCAGTTACACATGCTCCAGATCTTGGAGTGGGAATAGGGGAGCTCAAGTGTGCTTGTTAGTCAGTTACACATGACAACATGCTCCAGATCTTGGAGTGGGAATAGGGGAACTCAAGTGTGCTTGTTAGTCAGTTATACATGACAACATGCTCCAGATCTTGAAGTGGGAATAGGGGAGCTCAAGTGTGCTTGTTAGTCAGTTACACATGAAAACATGCTGCAGATCTTGGAGTGGGAATAGGGGAACTCAAGTGTGCTTGTTAGTCAGTTACATATGATAACATGCTCCAGATCTTGGAGTGGGAATAGGGGAACTCAAGTGTGCTTGTTAGTCAGTTACACATGGCAACATGCTGCAGATCTTGGAGTGGGAATAGGGGAACTCAAGTGTGCTTGTTAGTCAGTTACACATGACAACATGCTCCAGATCTTGGAGTGGGAATAGGGGAACTCAAGTGTGCTTGTTAGTCAGTTACACATGACAACATGCTCCAGATCTTGGAGTGGGAATAGGGGAACTCAAGTGTGCCTGTTAGTCAGTTACACATTACAACATGCTCCAGATCTTGGAGTGGGAATAGGGGAACTCAAGTGTGCTTGTTAGTCAGTTACACATGACAACATGCTCCTGATCTTGGAGTGGGAATAGGGGAACTCAAGTGTGCTTGTTAGTCAGTTACACGTGACAACATGCTCCAGATCTTGGAGTGGGAATAGGGGAACTCAAGTGTGCTTGTTAGTCAGTTACACATGACAACATGCTGCAGATCTTGGAGTGGGAATAGGGGAACCCAAGTGTGCTTGTTAGTCAGTTACACATGACAACATGCTCCAGATCTTAGAGTGGGAATAGGGGAACTCAAGTGTGCTTGTTAGTCAGTTACACATGACAACATGCTCCAGATCTTGGAGTGGGAATAGGGGTCAGTTACACATGACAACATGCTGCAGATCTTGGAGTGGGAATAGGGGAACTCAAGTGTGCTTTTACACATGAAAACATGCTGCAGATCTTGGAGTGGGAATAGGGGAACTCAAGTGTGCTTGTTATTCAGTTACACATGACAACATGCTCCAGATCTTGAAGTGGGAATAGGGGAACTCAAGTGTGCTTGTTAGTCAGTTACACATGGCAACATGCTGCAGATCTTGGAGTGGGAATAGGGGAACTCAAGTGTGCTTGTTAGTCAGTTACACATGACAACATGCTCCAGATCTTGGAGTGGGAATAGGGGAACTCAAGTGTGCTTGTTAGTCAGTTACACATGACAACATGCTCCAGATCTTGGAGTGGGAATAGGGGAACTCAAGTGTGCTTGTTAGTCAGTTGCACATGACAACATGCTGCAGATCTTGGAGTGGGAATAGGGGAACTCAAGTGTGCTTGTTAGTCAGTTACACATGACAACATGCTCCAGATCTTGGAGTGGGAATAGGGGAACTCAAGTGTGCTTGTTAGTCAGTTACACATGACAACATGCTCCAGATCTTGGAGTGGGAATAGGGGAACTCAAGTGTGCTTGTTAGTCAGTTACACATGACAACATGCTCCAGATCTTGGAGTGGGAATAAGGGAACTCAAGTGTGCTTGTTAGTTGTAGTTACACGTGACAACATGCTCCAGATCTTGGAGTGGGAATAGGGGAACTCAAGTGTGCTTGTTAGTCAGTTACACATGACAACATGCTCCAGATCTTGGAGTGGGAATAGGGGAACTCAAGTGTGCTTGTTAGTCAGTTACACATGACAACATGCTCCAGATCTTGGAGTGGGAATAGGGGAACTCAAGTGTGCTTGTTAGTCAGTTACACATGACAACATGCTCCAGATCTTGAAGTGGGAATAAGGGGAACTCAAGTGTGCTTGTTAGTCAGTTACACATGACAACATGCTCCAGATCTTGGAGTGGGAATAGGGGTCAGTTACACATGACAACATGCTCCAGATCTTGGAGTGGGAATAGGGGAACTCAAGTGTGCTTATTAGTCAGTTACACATGACAACATGCTCCAGATCTTGGAGTGGGAATAGGGGTCAGTTACACATGACAACATGCTGCAGATCTTGGAGTGGGAATAGGGGAGCTCAAGTGTGCTTGTTAGTCAGTTACACATGACAACATGCTGCAGATCTTGGAGTGGGAATAGGGGAACTCAAGTGTGCTTGTTAGTCAGTTACACATGACAACATGCTCCAGATCTTGGAGTGGGAATAGGGGAACTCAAGTGTGCTTGTTAGTCAGTTACATATGATAACATGCTCCAGATCTTGGAGTGGTAATAGGGGAACTCAAGTGTGCTTGTTAGTCAGTTAAACATGACAACATGCTGCAGATCTTGGAGTGGGAATAGGGGAACTCAAGTGTGCTTGTAAGTCAGTTACACGTGACAACATGCTCCAGATCTTGGAGTAGGAATAGGGGAACTCAAGTGTGCCTGTTAGTCAGTTACACATGACAACATGCTCCAGATCTTGGAGTGGGAATAGGGGAACTCAAGTGTGCTTGTTAGTCAGTTACACATGACAACATGCTCCAGATCTTGGAGTGGGAATAGGGGAACTCAAGTGTGCTTGTTAGTCAGTTACACATGACAACATGCTGCAGATCTTGGAGTGGGAATAGGGGAACTCAAGTGTGCTTGTTAGTCAGTTACACATGACAACATGCTCCAGATCTTGGAGTGGGAATAGGGGAACTCAAGTGTGCTTGTTAGTCAGTTACACATGACAACATGCTCCAGATCTTGAAGTGGGAATAGGGGAACTCAAGTGTGCTAGTTAGTCAGTTACACATGACAACATGCTGCAGATCTTGGAGTGGGAATAGGGGAACTCAAGTGTGCTTGTTAGTCAGTTACAGTTACACATGATAACATGCTCCAGATCTTGGAGTGGGAATAGGGGAACTCAAGTGTGCTTGTTAGTCAGTTACACGTGACAACATGCTCCAGATCTTGGAGTGGGAATAGGGGAACTCAAGTGTGCTTGTTAGTCAGTTACACATGACAACATGCTCCAGATCTTGGAGTGGGAATAGGGGAACTCAAGTGTGCTTGTTAGTCAGTTACACATGACAACATGCTCCAGATCTTGGAGTGGGAATAGGGGAACTCAAGTGTGCTTGTTAGTCAGTTACACATGACAACATGCTCCAGATCTTGGAGTGGGAATAGGGGAACTCAAGTGTGCTTGTTATTCAGTTACACATGACAACATGCTGCAGATCTTGGAGTGGGAATAGGGGAACTCAAGTGTGCTTGTTAGTCAGTTACACATGACAACATGCTCCAGATCTTGGAGTGGGAATAGGGGAACTCAAGTGTGCTTGTTAGTCAGTTACAGTTACACATGATAACATGCTCCAGATCTTGGAGTGGGAATAGGGGAACTCAAGTGTGCTTGTTAGTCAGTTACACATGACAACATGCTGCAGATCTTGGAGTGGGAATAGGGGAACTCAAGTGTGCTTGTTAGTCAGTTACACATGACAACCTGCTCCAGATCTTGGAGTGGGAATAGGGGAACTCAAGTGTGCTTGTTAGTCAGTTACACATGACAACATGCTCCAGATCTTGGAGTGGGAATAGGGGAACTCAAGTGTGCTTGTTAGTCAGTTATACATGACAACATGCTCCAGATCTTGGAGTGGGAATAGGGGAACTCAAGTGTGCTTGTTAGTCAGTTACACATGGCAACCTGCTCCAGATCTTGGAGTGGGAATAGGGGAACTCAAGTGTGCTTGTTAGTCAGTTACACATGACAACATGCTCCAGATCTTGGAGTGGGAATAGGGGAACTCAAGTGTGCTTATTAGTCAGTTACACATGACAACATGCTCCAGATCTTGGAGTGGGAATAGGGGTCAGTTACACATGACAACATGCTGCAGATCTTGGAGTGGGAATAGGGGAGCTCAAGTGTGCTTGTTAGTCAGTTACACATGACAACATGCTGCAGATCTTGGAGTGGGAATAGGGGAACTCAAGTGTGCTTGTTAGTCAGTTACACATGACAACATGCTCCAGATCTTGGAGTGGGAATAGGGGAACTCAAGTGTGCTTGTTAGTCAGTTACATATGATAACATGCTCCAGATCTTGGAGTGGTAATAGGGGAACTCAAGTGTGCTTGTTAGTCAGTTAAACATGACAACATGCTGCAGATCTTGGAGTGGGAATAGGGGAACTCAAGTGTGCTTGTAAGTCAGTTACACGTGACAACATGCTCCAGATCTTGGAGTAGGAATAGGGGAACTCAAGTGTGCCTGTTAGTCAGTTACACATGACAACATGCTCCAGATCTTGGAGTGGGAATAGGGGAACTCAAGTGTGCTTGTTAGTCAGTTACACATGACAACATGCTCCAGATCTTGGAGTGGGAATAGGGGAACTCAAGTGTGCTTGTTAGTCAGTTACACATGACAACATGCTGCAGATCTTGGAGTGGGAATAGGGGAACTCAAGTGTGCTTGTTAGTCAGTTACACATGACAACATGCTCCAGATCTTGGAGTGGGAATAGGGGAACTCAAGTGTGCTTGTTAGTCAGTTACACATGACAACATGCTCCAGATCTTGAAGTGGGAATAGGGGAACTCAAGTGTGCTAGTTAGTCAGTTACACATGACAACATGCTGCAGATCTTGGAGTGGGAATAGGGGAACTCAAGTGTGCTTGTTAGTCAGTTACAGTTACACATGATAACATGCTCCAGATCTTGGAGTGGGAATAGGGGAACTCAAGTGTGCTTGTTAGTCAGTTACACGTGACAACATGCTCCAGATCTTGGAGTGGGAATAGGGGAACTCAAGTGTGCTTGTTAGTCAGTTACACATGACAACATGCTCCAGATCTTGGAGTGGGAATAGGGGAACTCAAGTGTGCTTGTTAGTCAGTTACACATGACAACATGCTCCAGATCTTGGAGTGGGAATAGGGGAACTCAAGTGTGCTTGTTAGTCAGTTACACATGACAACATGCTCCAGATCTTGGAGTGGGAATAGGGGAACTCAAGTGTGCTTGTTATTCAGTTACACATGACAACATGCTGCAGATCTTGGAGTGGGAATAGGGGAACTCAAGTGTGCTTGTTAGTCAGTTACACATGACAACATGCTCCAGATCTTGGAGTGGGAATAGGGGAACTCAAGTGTGCTTGTTAGTCAGTTACAGTTACACATGATAACATGCTCCAGATCTTGGAGTGGGAATAGGGGAACTCAAGTGTGCTTGTTAGTCAGTTACACATGACAACATGCTGCAGATCTTGGAGTGGGAATAGGGGAACTCAAGTGTGCTTGTTAGTCAGTTACACATGACAACCTGCTCCAGATCTTGGAGTGGGAATAGGGGAACTCAAGTGTGCTTGTTAGTCAGTTACACATGACAACATGCTCCAGATCTTGGAGTGGGAATAGGGGAACTCAAGTGTGCTTGTTAGTCAGTTATACATGACAACATGCTCCAGATCTTGGAGTGGGAATAGGGGAACTCAAGTGTGCTTGTTAGTCAGTTACACATGGCAACATGCTCCAGATCTTGGAGTGGGAATAGGGGAACTCAAGTGTGCTTGTTAGTCAGTTACACATGACAACATGCTGCAGATCTTGGAGTGGGAATAGGGGAACTCAAGTGTGCTTGTTAGTCAGTTACACATGACAACATGCTGCAGATCTTGGAGTGGGAATAGGGGAACTCAAGTGTGCTTGTTAGTCAGTTACACATGACAACATGCTCCAGATCTTGGAGTGGGAATAGGGGAACTCAAGTGTGCTTGTTAGTCAGTTACACATGACAACATGCTGCAGATCTTGGAGTGGGAATAGGGGAACTCAAGTGTGCTTGTTAGTCAGTTATACATGACAACATGCTCCAGATCTTGGAGTGGGAATAGGGGAACTCAAGTGTGCTTGTAAGTCAGTTACACGTGACAACATGCTCCAGATCTTGGAGTGGGAATAGGGGAACTCAAGTGTGCTTGTTAGTCAGTTACACATGACAACACGCTCCAGATCTTAGAGTGGGAATAGGGGAACTCAAGTGTGCCTGTTAGTCAGTTACACATGACAACATGCTCCAGATCTTGGAGTGGGAATAGGGGAACTCAAGTGTGCTTGTTAGTCAGTTACACATGACAACATGCTCCAGATCTTGGAGTGGGAATAGGGGAACTCAAGTGTGCTTGTTAGTCAGTTGCACATGACAACATGCTGCAGATCTTGGAGTGGGAATAGGGGAACTCAAGTGTGCTTGTTAGTCAGTTAAACATGACAACATGCTGCAGATCTTGGAGTGGGAATAGGGGAACTCAAGTGTGCTTGTTAGTCAGTTACACATGACAACATGCTCCAGATCTTGGAGTGGGAATAGGGGAACTCAAGTGTGCTTGTTAGTCAGTTACACATGACAACATGCTCCAGATCTTGGAGTGGGAATAGGGGAACTCAAGTGTGCTTGTTAGTCAGTTACACATGACAACATGCTCCAGATCTTGGAGTGGGAATAAGGGAACTCAAGTGTGCTTGTTAGTTGTAGTTACACGTGACAACATGCTCCAGATCTTGGAGTGGGAATAGGGGAACTCAAGTGTGCTTGTTAGTCAGTTACACATGACAACATGCTCCAGATCTTGGAGTGGGAATAGGGGAACTCAAGTGTGCTTGTTAGTCAGTTACACATGACAACATGCTCCAGATCTTGGAGTGGGAATAGGGGAACTCAAGTGTGCTTGTTAGTCAGTTACACATGACAACATGCTCCAGATCTTGAAGTGGGAATAAGGGGAACTCAAGTGTGCTTGTTAGTCAGTTACACATGACAACATGCTCCAGATCTTGGAGTGGGAATAGGGGTCAGTTACACATGACAACATGCTCCAGATCTTGGAGTGGGAATAGGGGAACTCAAGTGTGCTTATTAGTCAGTTACACATGACAACATGCTCCAGATCTTGGAGTGGGAATAGGGGTCAGTTACACATGACAACATGCTGCAGATCTTGGAGTGGGAATAGGGGAGCTCAAGTGTGCTTGTTAGTCAGTTACACATGACAACATGCTGCAGATCTTGGAGTGGGAATAGGGGAACTCAAGTGTGCTTGTTAGTCAGTTACACATGACAACATGCTCCAGATCTTGGAGTGGGAATAGGGGAACTCAAGTGTGCTTGTTAGTCAGTTACATATGATAACATGCTCCAGATCTTGGAGTGGTAATAGGGGAACTCAAGTGTGCTTGTTAGTCAGTTAAACATGACAACATGCTGCAGATCTTGGAGTGGGAATAGGGGAACTCAAGTGTGCTTGTAAGTCAGTTACACGTTACAACATGCTCCAGATCTTGGAGTAGGAATAGGGGAACTCAAGTGTGCCTGTTAGTCAGTTACACATGACAACATGCTCCAGATCTTGGAGTGGGAATAGGGGAACTCAAGTGTGCTTGTTAGTCAGTTACACATGACAACATGCTCCAGATCTTGGAGTGGGAATAGGGGAACTCAAGTGTGCTTGTTAGTCAGTTACACATGACAACATGCTGCAGATCTTGGAGTGGGAATAGGGGAACTCAAGTGTGCTTGTTAGTCAGTTACACATGACAACATGCTCCAGATCTTGGAGTGGGAATAGGGGAACTCAAGTGTGCTTGTTAGTCAGTTACACATGACAACATGCTCCAGATCTTGAAGTGGGAATAGGGGAACTCAAGTGTGCTAGTTAGTCAGTTACACATGACAACATGCTGCAGATCTTGGAGTGGGAATAGGGGAACTCAAGTGTGCTTGTTAGTCAGTTACAGTTACACATGATAACATGCTCCAGATCTTGGAGTGGGAATAGGGGAACTCAAGTGTGCTTGTTAGTCAGTTACACGTGACAACATGCTCCAGATCTTGGAGTGGGAATAGGGGAACTCAAGTGTGCTTGTTAGTCAGTTACACATGACAACATGCTCCAGATCTTGGAGTGGGAATAGGGGAACTCAAGTGTGCTTGTTAGTCAGTTACACATGACAACATGCTCCAGATCTTGGAGTGGGAATAGGGGAACTCAAGTGTGCTTGTTAGTCAGTTACACATGACAACATGCTCCAGATCTTGGAGTGGGAATAGGGGAACTCAAGTGTGCTTGTTATTCAGTTACACATGACAACATGCTGCAGATCTTGGAGTGGGAATAGGGGAACTCAAGTGTGCTTGTTAGTCAGTTACACATGACAACATGCTCCAGATCTTGGAGTGGGAATAGGGGAACTCAAGTGTGCTTGTTAGTCAGTTACAGTTACACATGATAACATGCTCCAGATCTTGGAGTGGGAATAGGGGAACTCAAGTGTGCTTGTTAGTCAGTTACACATGACAACATGCTGCAGATCTTGGAGTGGGAATAGGGGAACTCAAGTGTGCTTGTTAGTCAGTTACACATGACAACCTGCTCCAGATCTTGGAGTGGGAATAGGGGAACTCAAGTGTGCTTGTTAGTCAGTTACACATGACAACATGCTCCAGATCTTGGAGTGGGAATAGGGGAACTCAAGTGTGCTTGTTAGTCAGTTATACATGACAACATGCTCCAGATCTTGGAGTGGGAATAGGGGAACTCAAGTGTGCTTGTTAGTCAGTTACACATGGCAACATGCTCCAGATCTTGGAGTGGGAATAGGGGAACTCAAGTGTGCTTGTTAGTCAGTTACACATGACAACATGCTGCAGATCTTGGAGTGGGAATAGGGGAACTCAAGTGTGCTTGTTAGTCAGTTACACATGACAACATGCTGCAGATCTTGGAGTGGGAATAGGGGAACTCAAGTGTGCTTGTTAGTCAGTTACACATGACAACATGCTCCAGATCTTGGAGTGGGAATAGGGGAACTCAAGTGTGCTTGTTAGTCAGTTACACATGACAACATGCTGCAGATCTTGGAGTGGGAATAGGGGAACTCAAGTGTGCTTGTTAGTCAGTTATACATGACAACATGCTCCAGATCTTGGAGTGGGAATAGGGGAACTCAAGTGTGCTTGTAAGTCAGTTACACGTGACAACATGCTCCAGATCTTGGAGTGGGAATAGGGGAACTCAAGTGTGCTTGTTAGTCAGTTACACATGACAACACGCTCCAGATCTTAGAGTGGGAATAGGGGAACTCAAGTGTGCCTGTTAGTCAGTTACACATGACAACATGCTGCAGATCTTGGAGTGGGAATAGGGGAACTCAAGTGTGCTCGTTAGTCAGTTACACATGACAACATGCTCCAGATCTTGGAGTGGGAATAGGGGAACTGAAGTGTGCTTGTTAGTCAGTTACACGTGACAACATGCTCCAGATCTTGGAGTGGGAATAGGGGAACTCAAGTGTGCTTGTTAGTCAGTTACACATTAAAACATGCTCCAGATCTTGGAGTGGGAATAGGGGAACTCAAGTGTGCTTGTTAGTCAGTTATACATGACAACATGCTGCAGATCTTGGAGTGGGAATAGGGGAACTCAAGTGTGCTTGTTAGTCAGTTACACATGACAACATGCTGCAGATCTTGGAGTGGGAATAGGGGAACTCAAGTGTGCTTGTTAGTCAGTTACACATGGCAACATGCTGCAGATCTTGGAGTGGGAATAGGGGAACTCAAGTGTGCTTGTTAGTCAGTTACACATGACAACATGCTTCAGATCTTGGAGTGGAAATAGGGGAACTCAAGTGTGCTTGTTAGTCAGTTACACATGACAACATGCTCCAGATCTTGGAGTGGGAATAGGGGAACTCAAGTGTGCTTGTTAGTCAGTTACACATGACAACATGCTCCAGATCTTGGAGTGGGAATAGGGGAACTCAAGTGTGCTTGTTAGTCAGTTACACATGACAACATGCTGCAGATCTTGGAGTGGGAATAGGGGAACTCAAGTGTGCTTGTTAGTTGTTAGTCAGTTACACATGACAACCTGCTCCAGATCTTGGAGTGGGAATAGGGGAACTCAAGTGTGCTTGTTAGTCAGTTACACATGACAACATGCTCCAGATCTTGGAGTGGGAATAGGGGAACTCAAGTGTGCTTGTTAGTCAGTTATACATGACAACATGCTCCAGATCTTGGAGTGGGAATAGGGGAACTCAAGTGTGCTTGTTAGTCAGTTACACATGACAACATGCTCCAGATCTTGGAGTGGGAATAGGGGAACTCAAGTGTGCTTGTTAGTCAGTTACACATGACAACATGCTCCAGATCTTGGAGTGGGAATAGGGGAACTCAAGTGTGCTTGTTAGTCAGTTATACATGACAACATGCTCCAGATCTTGGAGTGGGAATAGGGGAATTCAAGTGTGCTTGTTAGTCAGTTACACATGACAACATGCTCCAGATCTTGGAGTGGGAATAGGGGAACTCAAGTGTGCCTGTTAGTCAGTTACACATTAAAACATGCTGCAGTTCTTGGAGTGGGAATAGGGGAACTCAAGTGTGCTTGTTAGTCAGTTACACATGACAACATGCTCCAGATCTTGGAGTGGGAATAGGGGAACTCAAGTGTGCTTGTTAGTCAGTTACACATGACAACATGCTCCAGATCTTGGAGTGGGAATAGGGGAACTCAAGTGTGCTTGTTAGTCAGTTACACATGACAACATGCTGTAGATCTTGGAGTGGGAATAGGGGAACTCAAGTGTGCTTGTTAGTCAGTTACACATGACAACATGCTCCAGATCTTGGAGTGGGAATAGGGGAACTCAAGTGTGCTTGTTAGTCAGTTACACATGACAACATGCTGTAGATCTTGGAGTGGGAATAGGGGAACTCAAGTGTGCTTGTTAGTCAGTTACACATGACAACATGCTGCAGATCTTGGAGTGGGAATAGGGGAACTCAAGTGTGCTTGTTAGTCAGTTACACATGACAACATGCTCCAGATCTTGGAGTGGGAATAGGGGAACTCAAGTGTGCTTGTTAGTCAGTTACACATGACAACATGCTCCAGATCTTGGAGTGGGAATAGGGGAACTCAAGTGTGCTTGTTAGTCAGTTACACGTGACAACATGCTCCAGATCTTGGAGTGGGAATAGGGGAACTCAAGTGTGCTTGTTAGTCAGTTACACATGACAACATACTCCAGATCTTGGAGTGGGAATAGGGGAACTCAAGTGTGCTTGTTAGTCAGTTACACATGACGACATGCTCCAGATCTTGGAGTGAGAATAGGGGAACTCAAGTGTGCTTGTTAGTCAGGTACACATGACAACATGCTGCAGATCTTGGAGTGGGAATAGGGGAACTCAAGTGTGCTTGTTAGTCAGTTACACATGACAACATGCTCCAGATCTTGGAGTGGGAATAGGGGAACTCAAGTGTGCTTGTTAGTCAGTTACACATGGCAACATGCTCCAGATCTTGGAGTGGGAATAGGGGAACTCAAGTGTGCTTGTTAGTCAGTTACACATGACAACATGCTCCAGATCTTGTAGTGGGAATAGGGGAAGTCAAGTGTGCTAGTTACACATGGCAACATGCTGCAGATCTTGAAGTGGGAATAGGGGAACTCAAGTGTGCTTGTTAGTCAGTTGCACATGACAACATGCTCCAGATCTTGGAGTGGGAATAGGGGAACTCACTCTTATTTATTATCTATTAGCTTGTTAGCTTCGGCAGGTTTTGCACTCTTATTTATTTATCTATTTTATTACTGGAAATCCCCCGAGAGATAGGTGGTAACTCCACCCCCATCCTTTATTAAAATCCTACATCCGCTGCTGCAAGAGAAAATTTTAAAGGTGCAAATATTTACACTTGGGTACATATTGTTAATATAGGTTGTGCTAAGCTTAGGATGTAGAACACACTATATTGTGCACAAGGTGGCAGGATAGCCTTGTGGCTGGGATAGTGCTGTGTGTAGCATAGAGACTCAAACACTAAGTATGACCCACTCTATCATGCCTTAGCATAATATAGACTTGCAGCAACTGATATGGCAATAAAGAATAAAGAGTCACCGAGCAACTCATAGAAATATCTATTTAACATTATTATGCTACCCTCCCCACCCCCTCCCATAAACTAATAATACACTAATGAAGCACACAGAGCATATGTGCATGTTAGTGGCTCACCATCTGATACAACACGTATGGTTGCTGTTGAAGCAGTTACTCCACCACAAAGCAAGACCTTCCCATTTGTGGCTAGAGTGGCAGTGAAGCTAATGTTGGATGAGGTTACAGTGCTGTTTTGGGATATCAGAGTCACTGAGAAGGCAACTCCACCCTCCATATGTGTGGTAGTAGCACCTACAGTCTCCAGGTCACCCAAGGCTACCACACGCCCACCATCATATCGCCACACCAATGAATCAGCATCTCTGCTGCAACTGGCAGTGGCTGTGTCCCCAGAACACACTTCATCAGGAAATGTAAGCACATTGGCAGCTGCAATAATTACATAGAGAATGTTAATGTGTTCAAACAGAAACAAACAAGCAAAAGAAGTCTTTGTAGTAGTCATTAGCAGAAGCACAGCATTGCCAGATTAACACCTGCATCATCATTGTTATGTTATTACATGTACTAATAAGATAATGTAACAAAGGTCTCACTATACATTCAGTGCTGTGCATTGCTGAGTGCACAATGAATTAGAATGAGGAAATACCTCCTAATTTGATTCAGAGTCAATGCACCTGCAGAGCTGGTCTGAATTGACTCAAACCGGCAGAGGCAATAAATTGATTAGGAAAGTGTGTATTAAATAAAACTTTGCATGTGAAGGTTACAGGTCAGACTTTGGAGGACACTAGAATGCTAATCAGGTGTGACCTGCTTGAAGTTGTTGGCATAAACCATCTAGAGTCTCTAGACCAACTATGATGTAGCAACTGATGAATACCTCAACTAATTATGCTGCAGCTATTGTTAAGGCTAGAGTTTTCATCCTGACTTGTTTCCTCTGTGGGATTCATGGAGCTCCATCCTTACATAATCCTGTCCTTCCCTTAGCCACATCCTTTTTGTTCTGTAGGACGGGTCACCTTTGAACAGGTCAGTAGATGACTCACCCCCAGGAGGGGAAACATAATTAACATCATTGTTGTTGTGGGAGCTATTGTTTATAGTGAGAATACGACAAACCTGCACTGATGGGAATTCAGGCTGCAGGTGCTTGCAATGAGCATTCATTTTGGCAGAATGGACAGGCCTTAAACAACAGCAAGGGCCATGTGGCCTCCTTATCCTCTGAGGACTCTATCAGGTAATTGCTGTAATGCACTGTTAGTTGTGGGCTTACCCAGTGCCATTAAGAAAGTGAACATACAAGGAGTGGGAGTGTTTTCTCTTTGCTTCAGTTTGCTTTGTTTCTCTAGTATGCTAGTATTTAAGCTCAAGACCCTAGCATGCTAGCTGGTGCCTTTGTCCACTAGTACAACACGTAATGCAAGACACTAGTGGGCTAGCTGGTGCCTTGCTCCACTAGTACAACACGTAATGCAAGACCCTAGCAGGCTAGCTGGTGCCCCTGTCCACTAGTACAACACGTAATGCAAGACCCTAGCAGGCTAGCTGGTGCCCCTGTCCACTAGTACAACATGTAATGCAAGACCCTAGCAGGCTAGCTGGTGCCCCTGTCCACTAGTACAACATGTAATGCAAGACCCTAGCAGGCTAGAGTTGCTCTCATCAAAATCATTTGCTGCCTTTATCCATATATGTACATTTACTCACTTTTTCTTCATTTGTTTATTTTTCCTAGCCGTTGACAACGACGCTGCATGCTATTAAAAACCATGACCTCAGCAGCATCAGTGAACTTCTAACAGAGTGGTGTCAGATTCACCTCTCTAGCAAGGAGCTTGACTTAGAAATCACTAAGCGAGCTCTAGCCTGTTGCTTCCATCATCTCCTTCAGTGCCACATGTAGTAATAGTATACTGCAAATAAAGACAAGGACTACAAAGTGCCAGCAATGTGAGAGTCACACCTGCCAAGCTGCACTCTTTGTGTGGGTAGATCAAATATCAGCAAGCATATGCAAAATGCACGTGCAGATATGTCGGTCTATGCACCTACGCTGCTTTTAGTGGTTATTCTAGACTCGCTCATTATATTAATAGGTAAAGCGTCCTGAAAACGTTTGTAGTCAAGATTGATCAACGCTTATTTCTTGACCAATATTGTTTTAAAGTTTATAATAGAATTTTTTCCCCTTGTTTTCGTTGTTTTATATAGTCCAGCAGCCACTCACAAGTATAAGGAGTCGCTCACTATAGTTACCAATCATATTCCAAAGTACACACACGTGCCTATGTATTCACATATAGACATCTACGATATGGTTGTATTACTCAAGTAGACACACATGCCTACATGTATTCATATATACACATAGACACATGCACCATAAGTGGTTGTATTACTCAAGTAGACACACGTGCCTATGTATTCATATATACACATAGACACATGCACCATAAGTAGTTGTATTACTCAAGTAGACAAAATGCCTATGTATTCATATAATTATACACATAGACACATGCACCATAAGTAGTTGTATTACTCAAGTAGACACACGTGCCTATGTATTCATATATACACATAGACACAGGCATCATAAGTAGTTGTATTACTCAAGTAGACACACGTGCCTATGTATTCATATATATACATAGACACATGAACCATAAGTAGTTGTATTACTCAAGTAGACACACGTGCCTATGTATTCATATATACACATAGACACATGAACCATAAGTAGTTGTATTACTCAAGTAGACACATGTGCCTATGTATTTATATATACACATAGACACATGCATCATAAGTAGTTGTATTAGACAGAATCACAAGATATCAAAATTGGCAAGCAAAGGAGCCCCCACAGGGGGGAGTTGAATGGAAAACTTGATATTGCCCTCATGGCACGTGCTATCTAGGCATGTATTCATCATCTGTAAAATAGGAACAAGACACATGTCTGTTAATGATACAAGAAAACAACTTAGCACCAGCTTCTCCTGGCAGGTGAGCTGCTTATGCCTATAAAGAAGCTACACTCAGTGGGTTTCCTCTGGAAGGCACAGATATGAATGTGCTTGATACTGAAACCAGAAAATAGTTATCAGAGATCTTTACAGAAATAGCATTTTTATTTTTTATTTCACAGGGAATCCTTCCCCAAATAACAAGCAGGCCTCTGTGCACACTGTGCTGGCCCAGTAATTCACCATGTGCTCAGCTTGGCTCTAGATTATAGAAATAATGATGACTGCATCCTGCACTGGCCCTACCAAAGAGGAGAAGTATGTGTGTGTGTGTATGTATGTGTGTGTGTGTGTGTGGTGTGTGTGTGTAAAATAATATTACCTTGAGCTACCAATCTTTAATCTCTGTACCTTTAATAGTCCTAATTATAATGCTTGAGAGGAGTGAGGGGCTTAACCCTTTCACTGGCAGATTTATGGAGGACTTAAACACAAAAAAATTGACATAATTTCACATTTTTTTAATATAGAGGACCATATGAAGAGAAGTACCCAACAACTATACATCAGGTGATAGCTGATGCATGAAGGGACGTTCTGGTAAATTTTAGTTGCTTAGCAACAAACCACAGAAATGTGAATATTGTTATAAGAGACAGAAAGAAGTAAAATAAAAGGGTTCATATCATCTCAATTTCATATTACACATGAAATCAGCAATGTTAGCCGGTCAAGTTTTAGTCAAGAACAACAACTCTTTGTCGTCAACAATTTTTGGTCGATTATAACAAACCACAAATGTGTGAATATCATTATAACAAAGAGGAAGTAAGGGCTAGGGCTCATAGTACTGAAAAATAAATAAAAGCATGTGCAAACATACCATAAATATAGATAAAAATAACAGGGCAATGCTTGGGACTGTGAAGGTCTGCATGTTCAGCATAACTCGGACAAACACATAGTGCTACATTATAAAAAAACAAAAATAAAAACCTCTCCTCCTCCTCCCGTCTCCTCCTCCTCTGCTGCTTCCTCATCCTCCTCCAGGTCGTCCATGAGTGAAACTACGTTCCCAGGAAAAATAGTTCTTATTATTATGCTAGTTACTAGGCCTTACTTTACAACTCTTATCTATTCTTACCTTGGGGGAAGTCTTCATGATCATCACTATCTTCTGAAGCTTCGCTACCTATACTGTGAAAACTTGCTTCATGGTCGGTACCAACAGCTTCTGTTATAGCTGCCATGGCATCACCGTCAACCATGTCACTTCCCAGGTAAGCACAGGCACCTTCTTCCTCTTCTTCGCTAACGTCACTCTCAGACAGGCCGAAGTCATCCTCAAACAGGAAGTCCCAAACTTCGTCCCTACTAAAACGGGTCGACATTTCTTCTTGGAGACCGGGAATAAACCGGAAGTGATGTTTGCTGGCACGTTTACTTCGGTTTCCTAAAGCCGTATTTTCCAGATATTCAGGGGTATAGTAGAGGCATGCTTTAGGCATGCTCATGCAATTTTTAAAGTTTATACCGCGAACGGTTAATTTTTTACGGGTTTTTTGGTCCGCAGTTATCAGTTTTCGCGACTTAAGTCGCTTATGCCAGTAAGAGGGTTAATACCATACTTTAGCTCTACCCAGCAAGAAATCCAGCTAGCTACAGATTGAAAATTATTTGCATTCAAAATAAATCCTAACTAGTTTATTTGTACTGGCTTCATTGCTAGCTAACACTTGGCATCATAATTATTGCACTGAGACACTTCCTTAGGCTCAGGTAAAGCCTCTACACCCCATCTGTCCATGTTTCTACAAGGGAAGGAGTGCCACAAATGTATGTCATTAACTAAACCTTGAAGATTGCCTTTCAGATCTAGAAGCTTGCACTAGACACTAAAGCATGACACACTCTATACAATGGAGTGTTTGAGATAGCTGTCAGAAAGCTATAGCTACATACCTCATCAGTAGCTATAACTACTGCATTGTACTAGGCATGAGGTAAAGAAAGAAATCATCATGGCAGAAGCAGAGCAGCCAACAATGAAGAGGCTTTCTTGGGCTCAGGTGAAGTTTCATTCCGACTTGGCACTCTATTCATCAACACACTCGAGCTATGGACATACATATTTGCTAAAATGGAAATGATCATCACGGACAAGTTCTAAAATGAAACGGTCAATATTGAGCTGATACTCCTTGAAAACTGCGTGGAATACACTACTCTTAGCTACTTCTCCATATTACCATCTAATCTGATGACATCAATAATCTACAGGTCAGTGTATAGTGTTAGGCCAGAAGCCATGCTTGGATAGGACAATACTATCTAGAGCAATGTGCTATTAATCTCAAATTGATGTTTTTATTGCACCTTTGCTTGCCACCTTCGCTTGCCACACAATGTCTTGCATTCATTTATGAATGAAAAATTATTCAGTTGATCTGCAGATATTTCACGCTTGACCACATGTAATGCTTGGCTATGCATGAGCGTTAGCTAAACACATTCTACTGGCATGGGCTCTAGTCATCAGATGCATGTTCAACTAAATGTCTGGCCCAAGAGCTAGGGAAAAGAAGAGAGGATAAGATACATACACCACATGACAACAGAGTTTGATCTAACTTTTCGATCAGCCAGTTTGCCTCCTCTGCAAAGCATTCAAGGCACATAATAGCAGGGCTGAACACTTAACAATGCCAAATAGCTTACCCACCTATGTAGACACACCTTTGCAGTCATTACAAACATTCTGAATAGCAATCTTCTTGTATTTCCATTGACTGGTAAAACAGCTCAAAGACACAAATGCACCTTACCTGAACCCATTCAATTTACCTCAGTCCTATACATAGTTCTAGCTGCACTAGTAGAGGATGCATTCAGGTGGTATAGTTGTGTGCGAAGGAACAGAGTAGGACTTAAGACAATTGGAGTGCAATGCCATAAAGACTTGTGAGGTTTATTGTTTGTTTGTAATGCTTGGCACACTATTTATTGAGGCACAAGCTAATTGGAAGCACATGAGGATCTCTGCGTGAATGCGTACTAAGGTATATTAACCCAACCTTAAGGTATATTAACCCAACCTTCCAATTGACGACAACTTTAGTTGGTTTGATGTATAATTATATACCTCTCAAACTGCTTATATCTGATTATACAATGAGCTTCTGTTTGCTATAAAAACCAGCTCCATTGAAGTTAGCAAACAAAAGTTACGCAAGCTCTACATCACTATAATATGTCTACAACAAAACTTACAGCAACTACCTAGCTACCTCCATCTCCCCCCTTGCTCTCTGTCTTATTCATGCATGAAGGTGGGCCTAGCTACCTCCATCTCCCCACTTGCTCTCTGTCTTATTCCTGCATGAAGGTGGGCCTAGCTGCCTCCATCTCCCCCCTTGCTCTCTGTCTTATTCATGCATGAAGGTGGGCCTAGCTACCTCCATCTCCCCCCTTGCTCTCTGTCTTATTCATGCATGAAGGTGGGTCTAGCTACCTCCATCTCCCCCCTTGCTCTCTGTCTTATTCCTGCATGAAGGTGGGCCTAGCTGCCTCCATCTCCCCCCTTGCTCTCTGTCTTATTCCTGCATGAAGGTGGGCCTAGCTACCTCCATCTCCCCCCTTGCCCTCCTGTCTTATTCCTGCATGAAGGTGGGCTTGGCTACCTCCATCTCCCCCCTTGCCCTCCTGTCTTATTCCTGCATGAAGGTGGGCCTAGCTACCTCCATCTCCCCCCTTGCCCTCCTGCCTTATTCCTGCATGAAAGTGGGCCTAGCTACCTCCATCTCCCCCCTTGCCTTCCTGTCTTATTCCTGCATGAAGGTGGGCCTAGCTGCCTCCATCTCCCCCCTTGCCCTCCTGTCTTATTCATGCATGAAGGTGGGCCTAGCTGCCTGCATCTCCCCCCTTGCCCTCCTGTCTTATTCATGCATGAAGGTGGGCCTAGCTGCCTCCATCTCCCCCATCTTATTCCTGCATGAAGGTGGGCCTAGCTACCTCCATCTCCCCCCTTGCCCTCCTGTCTTATTCATGCATGAAGGTGGGCCTAGCTGCCTCCATCTCCCCCCTTACCCTCCTGCATGAAGGTGGGCCTAGCTGCCTCCATCTCCCCCCTGTCTTATTCCTGCATGAAGGTGGGCCTAGCTACCTCCATCTCCCCCCTTGCCCTCCTGTCTTATTCCGTAAATTGATGCTAAGTGTGACACACTCCACTATGCACGTGCTATTTCCATATCTGCCATCCCCACAAGCCTCAGCTGTTGATATCATATAATCCATTGAGGTAAAAATATTGTTGGTACACACCACACCGACATAAAACCTGCGTAAACATAAGCATGCTGGTGGGTAGATGCATGCTCTTTGTTAGGCGTTGGGAAGTTTGTTCATGATCTTTCTTGGCAACCAGCTTAGCCAGTAACATATTATTATAGTGCATGTACAGAGAATAGCATGTCACATGCATTATAGGTTATGCTAACATAAACTATTATTCTTATTGCATTGTGAAAGTATAACTAAAATACTGCCACATGATAGTTGTATTAAAGAGACATGCACGCACATCTCTTCACATGATTCCTTATACTATATATAGAGGCACAGCAGATAATTCAATTAGTATACAAGTTATAGGGGAAGAATAACACTGGTATTGGCATATATGATTATTAAAGGGATCATCTAACTGATTGTGATCTACATGAGCATAGTCTTGTTTGCTTTCTTTTTTTACAACCAGTCCAACATACTACTACTAATACTACTACTACTATTAGTAGTAGTAGTAGTAATTGTTGTTGTTGTTTAAAAAACCCACATAATTCTTGTTTACACTTGTCTAGTTGTTGTTGTTTTAGAGTTGAGTGAGGCAAGCAAACCTCAGCAAGGCAATGAGCCACTCCTAGTAAACACCTCATCTAACTTATTATTATTGTAGTGCAGTACAGAAGTGGCTCTACACACCATACCTTGTTGCTTTGTTGTTAGAGTTAGCCAGGGAGAGGTGCAGGAGTTGCAGAGGAGAACTCCAGAACTAACCAAACAGCAGATGCTATTCTATGCCATGTTCATTGTTAATTAGATATATGCTTGTAGAGTGGCCTGCTTTTGCCTGTTCTTGTTTGATCAGTAAATCAACTGACCTCTCAGTTGACATTCATCTGCACAGCATAGCATAGCCCAAGTCCTGTGAAGGATGTCCCTTACCCAACTCTGATTATAAACAGCACATGAGCTAGCTGGACTGCATCAAATGGCTTTCTATGGCAGTCAAGTCATCACTGAGTCATGGATGAGTCATGGATGTGTATTGGAAGTTTTGGAGTCTTTTGTTGCTAGAGTTCGTATGAAAGGACCTCTTGTATGCAAGTTATGTGTGGGAGGACACAGAGACAGGTACATATGATACATGCATAGATTTCACATCTTATATGGGTTTTTTAAAAATGTAGTTTACTACTTTAGTGAGGGTTCAGGGTATACTTCAAGTGTTTTTAGTGATAATAGCATCGACAACCAACATTTAGGCAGCTGTGAGTCTTAGCTGAATGACCTTTGGATTTTTGGGCTTTATTTTCCATTTTTAAAAGTGGATCAAACAAATATAGGTATAGCAATAGCATACTCCCTCGTAACTTTAGACTATGACTATGACCTGGATAACTACCAACCCACTGCAGTTGAATAGCTTAGAGTTGTGAAGCAGCCTAGCGGCAACTACGTCTGCTTCAATCTGTGCTGGTTGGCAAACAGCAGGTAAAGCAATCAGTGGGAAATGGCATATGAAGCAAATAATAAGTGTGCTAGCTCTGAGAGCAAGGCCACCAACACCACTAGCCTCTCACTCATCTGAAGCCAAGGCCACTACTTTTCAAAACATGGCTGGAACTTGCCAACGCTGACTCGACTTGAAGGGTCTAGAAGTATCAGCTGTACCAATTCTACTTTCTTGAGATCAGCTATATACACTTGTGTGAATCCTCCAGGTCAGCTGATAGAATAAGTAATTATATGTCCATACTTCAACTGACCAGCTAGTCACATACAGTGTGAATATTTCGGCAATTTCTGGAAAATATGTACCACAAGCTGCACAGACTAACACAAATAAGGTTCTCAATGTGTGCCTCTTTCCCCTCACAGTTCAGTGTCTTGGAATAGCTATGCATCTGTTGTACTAGTCATTTGTCCCTACACTCCATTTTTGCTTTTGCTATATAGCCAGGGCTGACAATCCACCCGGCAGGGAAGTGCTGTTGTTGTTTAGAACCAGAAGTGATAAGGTGGTTGTATTTTTGCAATCAACATAATTGTAGAGGTGACTATAATATGAACACATTGAACTGCTAATAAGATGCTCGTTCAAAGCTTATTTCATGACTCAAATGTTTAATATGGACTAGCGTGGACATGCCTTTAGCAAACCATTACTAGTAGTCACTCCATAGTTCTACTGTATACTAACATAACACTCCATGATACACCCATCAAGTTGTGTTATGTCAACATAACACAGCCGATACTTTGTAATTTAAATTAACAATGTATAACTACGTACCTGATATTGTTCCTAAGAGAGTGCACAGAATAGGAAAGCTATTCATTTGGAAAATCTGTACACGCGTAGGATCAAAATTCACAAGCTTGCGGCGAGAGGAACAAGGTCGTCAATTTGTCATGCGAAACCCACTATTTATTTTTTCGCGTGAAGACGACCCAGTGGGGCGGAGCTCACTTGGGACAACACAAAGTAGTTCTGTCAATGTCGCACGATAATGGGAGAGATTGAGTATGCAGACCTGTCAAATAGAATGCCTGCTTTAGAGAGTCGGATTCCACTCTATGAGTGATCAAATTTCAGGGTTTATTTTTTTACATTGCTTTTTACATTGTACGTTGCTCGTCTGTCGTCTACCAATGTACACTTTTTCCAGAGACATGCACTCTCTTCCCCGCCCCTACCACAAGCTGTGCTCAGGCTTTCCCCACAATTCTGGTCTGAGCAATTGGTGTTTGAAGTAAGCAACACTCCATGGGAAGTGATGGTTTATTAAATTGGTATGCCTGTTATATATATGTATCTTGTCGGCCTTGGTGGATTATGCTAGGACTTCTACATCTTTTTCTCTTCTTTTTTCCTCATTATTTGCCTATAATATATTTCCTTTTTTTCTACTTATTTTTCTTTCCAAATATTTACACCACCTCAATTCTTATTACTTACTAAGCTATGCCTACCAAGACACGGCAAACTGTATTGTTGTTCAGGGCTTCTGCCATTGATCATTATCTCCTGTACGAAGCCAAGCAGCCAGGTTCTTTCCATTTATGCAGATGGTAATCCTGACCTGTGTTTTTTTCTAAACAGGTCGATGATCCCCTGCCTCCCAATACACACATAACCAGAATCAACCAGCTTTGATTCATATTGGTATTCAGACTCCTATGATTAATTCTTAATTAAGGGGGAAAGAAGGCTGCGTATCGCGTGGTCTCATATAAAGTACCATATCTTTGCTCGCATTCACTCTAGTTTCCCGATTTATATATCATTATAGCTTGCAGTCTATACTTTCTAAGGTAAGTCTCTTTTGTTTGCCATAATTTTTTCCTAGCTCATTATAGGCTCTTCCAGTGCGGACCGTAAGCCGTTAAGTAAACCACGTTGCAGTAACCTTTGCGAGGCGGTCCAATCATAATGAGCACTACAAACTGCGCGTCTTGAAATTTTTTTCCCACTCATTTTCTGAACATAGCTTTATGACATCACGTTACATTTTCATCTATAGGTCTTTTTTTAGTAATGCTATCAAACAAAAACTCTCGCGCAAGTTGTAGAATATAAAAATTGCTTTCAAATGATATATTTTTTTTAATCAAAGGATAAAAAATATTCAAGTTATCATTTGAACGGTTTTTCAAAAATCACTTCAGAGATATTGAGCCTTGAAGTCCAAGCAGTTTGTAATCACATCCCAGCTGCCAGAAACACATCCCTCATTACTAGAATTGTGTGTACAAACAAAATGTTTCACTTTTCAGTCCTTTATTTTTTCAACAACAGCAGTATCCTACATCCTAACTACAACCTGAAAACCAATATATATATATATACATACACATAAATTAAAGACGCATCAGACTTGTTACATGTATGTTGCTTTGCTAATATTGAATTAGCAAACATAAACACGTCATCATTATTTGCAGGGCTCCCATGCCCAGGTCCATCCATCGTCACCCTCCACACATGTCTTCCGACACCCTCCAGTAATCCCTGAAAAACAATAGAACACAAGCAAAAGTCATCCTCCACTAATTCCTAAGCTTGACAAAAAGACACATAAACAAAAGTATCTTCCAGTAATCTCTGTTTGACAATAGAAAGCAAAAGACACATAACAAAATAAAATGTTACAGGTCCCCCATGCCAGGACCATACAATGCTCTGCCCTCCATTGAACTCTGTTGCCTCTCGACAGCAAGCCTGACACTTGTTGCACTCATATGTTCTGTCTTACCCGCTCTACTCCATACAACAGAATTAAACTCATTTTGGTTGTGTATAACCAACCACCTAAACATTTGCACAAAAGATCCTCGGACATTAATTTATCAAAAACCTCCTAGCCTTGTCCAGAGCAATCATAGGCCTATCAGTACTGTTGGTACCTCACCTTTAGCACAAGCTGGATTAAACTTAAGGCATGTCCACACTGGGACCACTATTGACCTAGATCTGATCTTGATAAGTGGGATCTAGATCTGATCTGGATAAATCCTGTCCGCACTGCAAAAATGAACAACCACAATTAAAAGCATTTTACACCTCCAAGCAGCTGTGTGTCACATGACATGACAGCTGGTATCGCTTACATGACTGCTGCTAGTGTACTTGTACTTGAAGATGGATATGCCCTGGCTCTGTGTGTTCTTTCTATATTATATCACCACTGTGCTTCCCTCACTATTTGCAGGTACATGATGCAAATAGTGAGTGTTTTTGCTAATTCGGCATTTTATAGAAATGCATGCAATGGGTCTTTGTTTCCCAACTGGACAAAACTCTTCAATGACGTTGAAGTGCCACTTGTTGTTCTGGGTGATCCAGCATATCCACTTCTACCATGGCTGATGAAACCCTACTTGGAGACATCCAGTACACCAGAAGAACTGAACTTTAATTATAGGCAAAGCAGGGCAAGGATGGTGGTGGAGAATGCTTTTGGTCGGTTAAAGGGCCGATGGCGATGTCTACTGAAGAGAATAGACTCGAACTTGGCCAATGTACCAAGCATTGTTAGTTCATGCATAGTATTGCACAACGTGTGTGAGATCTATGGTGATCATTGTCAAGATAACTGGCTCAATCGGGAAGGCAGTGCAAGTGGAAGTGTATCAACCACAGCAGCAAGCAGTGGCACAGCTACAGCCATCAGAGACAAACTGTACTAACAATTAGCAGATCAGAATGGTTTATCATAGTATATAAATAAAATTGAATAACACAATAATAAGCTATGGTGAAGGTGAATAGTGGTGAGGGAAGTTAGGAGATGAAAAATAAGTTGGTGGTGGTGGTTGAGATGGGAAAAGTGCAAGGGGAAAGGGTGGGTGGGGGGGAAGAGAAGTGTGGAAACTATTAGGAGGGTACGTGGATGGTGGAGGATAATACTGCTGAACATGGCCATCATGCGTTCCTCGTGCTTCTCTTCCCTTTCCCTCCTCTTCGCCTCTAGTGCTAGCTCCTTCGCTTGCAGTTCTGCTTCCCTCTCTGCAGCACGGTCCTCCCTCTCAGCTGCACGCTTCTCTGCTGGTTGGAAGATTGCAGCAAGCTCCTTCAGCCCACTGTCTTCATGCCGGCGTTTTTGTCCTACCGGTTTAAAAGGAATAGTTAACACTGTATTGTACAAACTTCTAAATACAAACCTGGTTTCTTTCGAGCCGTCACTGCCTCTCTTCTGTGCTGAGAACTCAAGGTACCTAATAAATTAAATTCATCGTTAATATTGTAAAACAGCGAGCAAAACCCCAAAGCTTATAGCTAAACCAGCCAGCCAGCAAAACCCAAAAGCTTATAGATATACGGTCAAAACCAAAAAGCTTACCTTCCTATACCTCTGGGTGAGGTTCTTTACTTTCTTTTTACATTGTTGCCACGTCCGCTCGTGTCCCAGGTCTTTCATGGCTTGGACAATACGCTGGTACACCGACCTGTTCCTGGCCACGCCATCTAACTGAGCCTCATCCTCCCAGATTCCTACCAAAGCCTTCGTCTCCTCCAAGTCCTTCGTCTCCTCCAAGTAAGTCCAACCAGCTGCCATAACTCTTTCGTATCGCTAGCCGCGTTTTTGTCACGTGAGAATGCCACACCCATCATAGATTTCACTCGGATAGGACCTTATAGCGATCGGATCTACCTACCCCGGGTGGACCAGTCGGATCGCGATCGGATCGTACCCGGAAAAATGTGAGCGCAGTGCGGACAGGATTTATATCGATCGGATGTAGATCGTTGGTATAGTGCAGACAGGCCTTTACACAAACTCAAAACTCGATCCTCGGACATTAATTTATCAAAAACCTCCTAGACTTGTCCAGAGCAATCATAGGCCTATCGGTACTGGTGGTACCTCACCTTTAGCACAAGCTGGATTAAACTTACACCAACTTAAAACTCCTGTAGGACAATACTCGTGTTGGGATGTTCCATAGTTGACTTAAGGCCGGTTCACAATATGACGCTAGCCCAGCGTTTCGTTCCGTTCCGTTTCCTAGCGTCATACCGTCAATTTGTGAACATGCTCCGTTTTGAAGAAAAGAAGAAACGGAGAGCAGCGCTAGATTAGACTCGAGTTCTATTCTAGCGTCTGTTGACGCTAGCTTGACCAATCAGATTGCTTCATATTTTCACGTGTCATATCGTAGTTCTAATTAATGCCAATTTGTCAGTCGGATGAAAAGTTAGTTGAGGCTGTGCGAAACTTTGTATGTCTTTGGAAGGTAGGATCAAGCTCTTACAAGGATCTACGAGCTAAAGAGAGTTGCTAGCAAGGTAAACTACGTAGCTACTGAATTAAATTATCTTAGTAGTCGTCATATTCCCATAATATTCATAATATTGTTTAGGTTGGAGGCTACACAGCGGATGGATGCATCAAGAGGTGGAGGATTTTGAAGGACAAATTTGTGAGGGAACTGAAAAAGACCAAGAAGAAGAAGTCTGGAGATGCTGGGCCTGTTGTGGTGTCCAGTGAGCACAAGAAGTATGTAGCGAGGTTGAATATTGATCACTCTTCAGAAACCTTTCACCCCACTACCCCTCATTCCCATGATTCTATGGATTATTACAACTATTGAACTAGTGCATTATATTACATTGCATTTTGTTCAGTGAATGAATGATATAAATAATTAGTTGAGTTCTGCGAACATGGCTGTACTGCCAATCAACTTCTCCAGCAGGAGTACAGAAGTATTCTTGAAACCTTCCCTGATCTCCACAGCAGACTGAGAATGTCTTAATAAAAAGAAATAAACAACGCATATGCAACTATATAGATCAATTATGGCAAACCTGTTGCTGCCAGCATGACCAATTGATGTCATTCCCGTATTTTGGTTCTTCATCTCCTCTTCACCCACCATCAATCATGTTTCTACTACCATCTTCATTATCAGACATCCGCAGATACCTGAAATGGCTTTCTGGATCTGACAGACGCATCTCCTGAACAGGTTGTGATACTCGCCTTGCTGTCTTCGCATTCTAAATATTGGACTTACCACACTCTGTTCTGCCTTCTCCTATTCCTCCTCCTCCGCCTCCTGAGCAAAAGAATCAAAATAATAGCCTGCTTCACTGCCGAACTTCGAGTCATAGCTAGCCAGCCGTAGTCGAGGGTGTGGTAGGTAAAGGGTCGAACCTCAATTGGCAAAAATTGGCTCGAGGTGACGGAATGAAACGAAACGAAACGCCAATTTGTGAACAGACAGACGGAAGACGCTAGACGGAGATGAAACGGAGACGAAAACGAGACGGAACGAAACGCTGGGCTAGCGTCATATTGTGAACCGGCCTTAAGAGTGATAAAAAATCGCTTTCACATCGCAAATCATCCCCTCTAGGTTGTTCTTTCTAATTGCTCCGCTATAGTAGGTTTGCATTTTAACTATAGACACACGACTAACCCCCCTAGCACCACCCAAAGACACTAGGACCGTAAGGCTCGACTTCAAACAACCGTTTATGTGCATTTGTATACCCATCACTAATTTATGTGTGTGTACCTAAGCTTCAGTCTCTCCACTGAACGCTAAAAAAGTTTGTGTTCCTACAACTTCCATAGAACCCGAAGAGCCATCAAAATTGGCTTCACAATTTTTACCTTGTGACCCTCAAACCATTCCGTGTAACTTGCTACTGTTTCATCTTCAGGTCTTCGCGCACAAGCTTGACAGAACTTAGACATAAGATAATAATCTAAAACTTCTCCAGTGTCCCAAGACATCACCGCAACCAAGCCATAATTTGATTTGTGGCCCTGTCTAAGCCATGTGCCGTCAACAGTAATACTAACATCAATGATGTCTTCATGCCTAACCCTATAAAAATCATGTAACCTATGAGCGGCATCCAACATAATACTCTGTTACTGCATTTGCATCACTCCATGTAACCTATGAGCGGCATCCAACATAATATTCTGTTACTGCATTTGCGTCACTCCCTATTGACCTAGTATATTTTTAAAAACAAGTGGAACCAAGAGGGGGCAACATATCCATGACTGCAGCGATATCTTCCAGACCAGAATGACTAATTCCAGCAATGCGAGCGCACCCAGTACTGACTGGATGTTCAAAGAATGCTTCTACAGATACAGGGTTTGAGATGTATCGAGTGTTACTACAATTTGAACAAAAAGTGAGACACCATGCCTGCCCTACGGGCTTCAGTTGCAAGGGAGCTCAGTTACCACATTGAATACACTTATTACACCTTTCTATGACCTCTCTAAGCTTATCTAAGTTTATTATACGATTACCCTTACCTAGTTCTCCAACACCACCCGAGTCCAAAGAGGTAGAGCCAGTAGATCCAGTAGCAACAGCCACAGAAGCAGCTGAACGATCCATGAGAGCCAACTTCTTCCTGGGCATAGTCACTGGTCATAGTCACAAATGGAACTGGCCTCTCTTCATACATTTGCAATTGATTGGAAGGTAAGTGAAGGTTCACAGAAGGCGCTATCCCACCCACAGGATCCAAGAGACTCACTAACAAAGGAAGGAAACAGCTAGTAACTTTTTAGTACGGAGATAAACATTAAAACTTGCCTGGCGCGGCTACTGTGACAGGCTCAACAACAGCCGCCTGTAGGGCTTTCTTCTTCTTGTCGTCACTCTTCTTGAATCCTTGGCCTTTCTGTTTAAAATGCTTCTCTGTTCTCAACAGTGTGAAAGTTTCAAGCGAACCGACTAAAAAACACGTGAAAAAAACGTGCTTGTCTTAGAGGTTGCGCACTACCCCCCCCCCCCCCCGCCTGGCCAATTCATTGCGCAAACGACTGGTAAGGGTCTCCATGAAATTGGCAACATTTTGATATATAAAAACTGTATTTTGGGTAGGCGATCATCGCCAACCGCCCGATTGTAGCCAGGTAAGACTGGGAGAGAACCTCTTCCAATGTGAAGTGAAATGAAATGAAATGGAATAATAATGCACTGTATAAAAATGGCTATATCTTCTGATGCAAGTATTCACTTGCTCTGAAACGTGAAACTCAAACTCCAGACATACTATGAACCCTTTTGGGCCCCCCAAAAAAAATTTGAAAAAATATGTGTTTTCAGCCCTCTTCCCCCCTTAAGTCACTCCTCCACTGAATTTCAGCTAAGCTAACTGGGAAGGTTTCACAGATGAAATGAAAGTCAAACCCTGAGAGTTACACCAGCTTTTGTAGAATCCCAAAACACAAATAAACCTTGGGTTTTGTCAGCCACTGAGGAACTCCTGAAACAATACAAAGCTTCAGATGACCCTGATGTAGCTACAGAGCTCTTAGATCATTTAGTTGTAGCCAGAACACAACGCTGGCTAGAGTCTGTCAAAGAACTCTATTTCACAAACTCTAGTAGGAAGTCGTGGAATCTCCTTAAAAATCTTGAAGCAGCTTTACCCGCTGCTCACCAACCATCTTAGGTTTCAACAATGCAGTTGCTGCTAGGCTACTTCGATGGCTTCCATAAAAGAAGCCTGATGGGAAGTGGAAAAGAACTTTACAGAGACCCTCTACTCATCACCACTAATATCCACTTTCTGTGATCCTTACATCAGAGTTGATATCGATGCTGATCTCTCCTTTACCAAAGCAAGGAGGGCCACAGCTGTCGATGGCATCTACCCTGAATTCCTGAAGAACCTGGGAACCAGTGGACGTAAATGGTTGACTTCATTTTTCACCACAGTCCATGAACTGGTGTCATACCATCAATTTGGAGAAAGGATAAAATGATTGCCATCCTCAAGCCAGGGAATCTGCAGCTGATCCAGCTAGTTATTGACCCATATCACTCCTTTGCACTTTCTTCAAGTTATTTGAGTGCCTACTACTGACGAGGTTTTCTCCATTTGTTGTGCCTATATATACTTCCCAAGGAACAACTGGTCAGGTCTCACTAATAATTCTTGTGACCTAACTTTCTCTCTAAACCTCCCTTAAGCTACTATGCAATATAAGGTTCATTCTCAAATAACATAACTTACCACTCCATTCTGAGGTTTCACAAAGAATCACCTTAGGTCTTTTTTGTTTTTGCTTAACACCAATAACCTCCTGATACCATTCTAGGGTAAGATTATTTTCCAAAATTTCAAAATTCCAAAACTACAACATTATATTATGTGAATTTATGAATAAATACAGGACATGAGTATTACGATGAAGCAAACATTCTGTCACATGATGTGTAGTGAATATGAATGCAGTTAGGAAGTAGCACTCACTACATTCGTTTGACCTAGTTTTTAAAATGGTGGACAACAACCCCCCAAAATAACAGAGCTCATATACGCATACTGGCATATTTTTGCAGCTTTCCATAGTGTGCCCATGCATTGCTAAGATTAGAACTGGCAGATGTTAAAGTATGAAAACACTTTGAAATTCATTTTATCTTCAATCTCTGTTTCTAGTAGCAGAAGATTCCGTGTGTTGTAATACACATAGGCAACTATTCTGTTTCTAGATTGCAGCAAAAAGTGATGGCTAGTGTGGTTGTCAATTATGCAATTAAGCTAGCCCATGTGGTGTTTAATGATCAGGATGGAGTAAACAGTCATTTTTGCAAACATGACTCAAGTTACCCGACCGGCAACTACTGTTGACTAATCTTACTACTAAACATGAAGTGGACCTTCAACTTATGGACATGGGACTTGCACTATTAGTCACGTACATTCAGCCACGCTTATAATATACCTATGGTAGGGAAAGTGAAAGTGGCATAAGTGCTGAGCCTGCCTGTGAGCTTGATGCTAATTCTTCTCAGAAAGCATTGCAAGGCGGCTGTTTATTGGTTTGTCTCAGGAATGAAAAAGTTCACTGATTGGGAGTGACCCTTGTGTGTTTCATGGAAGGAGTGAACCTGCTCACCTATTCACAAGATCCTACTTCATCCCAGCTGTTCTAGGTAGTATCTCCCACTTCGACTAGCACCTGAGTTTACCACATGAAGCACACTTGGCTAATTCCCACTCAATGGTGCTCCCTTCCTCCCTGAGACAAATCAGTGAACTTCTGCCTTTCAATGAAACTAGTAGAAAGCTCACAAGTAAGCTCCGCACTAACAACACTTCAACTTCCACTCCTTACTATCCCTTAACTGTAGGTTGGAAGGAGAAGAAAGTTATACCAGATTGTAGCATATTTTGTGAGCTTTCCAGCCCTATAGTTTGGTCCATATACACAGTAAAATGGATGTGTAATACTCACGAATCCAAGTCATCAGTTGTCGACAGGACTCATCTTATGTAGTAGATGACAATTGAAATCACCAGCAAGGACTTCTGGTGAGTATTAACAGGAAGTACTTGATGCCACTTTGCATGAGGTTGTTTGTACACATTTTGATGATGGTATCCCCAACCTTCACAGTAATGGAGACATTTTTTGTGCTCGATTGATTGAGGATGGAGAAATCAGATCAGTCGGGTTGATGTCTTATGTAGGTTGCAATGCGCCATATTTAGTATGCAGCAAAAGTTTGAAGCCACAAATGTGGAGCTTTGAGGCTGGGATCATCGTTGATATGAATCCTTGCAAAATGAGAACATCACATCAATGTCCTTGGTAGATCATGACAAGTCATCACACCTTCCTCAAAACAGACCTCCCACATAAAGTGGATTAGCCTAGGTGCGATGCGTTTTTAGAAGGACGTGAAAAAGGTACTTGCCAATTATTGAAAAATCTCAATTTCCTGTTTGCCCAGCCATTACTAGCCTGTTATTGCAAGCAAAGCCTCAGGAATGTAATACTGCAGGCCAGGAAATGCTCTTTATTTGGATATAACATTGACCAGTGAGCTGCATTAGTTTTGTTTGTTGGTTATTTGGGGATGGCAGCAGAAGTTACCAGACCTTTCAAATGCTTTAGAAGAAGTAGTTCTGTCCCTGGAACATTTTTAGAGCTTGAACATGAGTATGGAGCAGCTGATATACAACAGCAAAGCATGGTGGAAGATCCGGATAGCTCCTCAAGAGAAAGTGACTTACAAGAAGAAGGCAGAGTTAAGAAATTCCTCTCAGACACATGTAATGCCATTTGGCTCTGGAAAATGAGCCTTGCTGTCTGGCACTTTCAGCTGATGCCATTCGTAATTGTAGACAGTCGTGTTTTGAACTTTCACATAATGAGCTAGACTTGGTGATCATGTCTCGGGTTCACTTTTTCAGAACTGTACATGGGGGAAATGCATGTACTAGGCCTGTTTCTAGCTTCTACTTTACATGGAGTTAAAATTTGCCAGGCTATGCACTGCATTAGTCGTAACTGATACTTGTGTGTTTTGGAATTGTGTGTTTTGGAATTGTACAAAAAAGAAGACTTAACTATGATAAACATGGCAATACTGGTTGGGTACCAAAGCACACGTGTACCTTTGAGCAAGTCAAAGAGGTTACAACTTTTGTTAAGAACTATGCAAGTGCCCATGGCTTACCTGTTCCTGGTCATTTACCAAACACGAAAGACAAATTGTTGTTACTTCCTTCGAACATGTCTAAAATATTTATATTTCAAATCTACAAAGAAGTAACACTACGCCCTTTTCCCTGTTCATAAAAGTAAGTTTTATAAACTGTGGTCTCAATTTACACCTTATGTAGCTGTAATGAGTGATCTTTGTTATAAGTGCAACAAAATAACTTGTCTATCATGAAAGGAGCACCAATGCCTAAACATGTAAGAAAAGAGAGGTACCAAAAGGCACCTTTACACCTTGATCAAGCCAGGAAAGCGAGACATTACTATTGAGAGCAGTGTAAAAAGGCCAAAAGGCTTACCTGGATGACAGTAAAAATGTATGCTTCATGCATTATTCATATGATTTTGCTGCTCAGCAGGTTCATTTTCCTTTTGATTCACAACATTAAAACTGCACGCAAGTGTGGAATATTTGATGTATGCTGTGAGGGGAAAAGTGAACAAGTGAATTACTTAATTGATTAGGCAGACAACCCTGGAAAAGGAGCTGATGGTACGATCTGTCTTGTTCATTCTGGAGAAGTATGGCTGTGGTGAGAACAATGTTGTTTTTCAAGCAGATAATTGCACAGGGCCAAACAAGCAATGGGTGATGACAGGTAGGCATGTAACTGCAGAACTGTCATTTATGCTGGTTGGACACACAAAGTTTGCTCCAGACAGGTTCTTTGGGTTGACAAAGAAGTGCTATAGGAGATCATGTGTGGACACCATTAACCACTTGTCTGCAGTTGTCAATGAGTCTACCATTACAAAACAGAACAAAGCACAACTTTATCAGAGACCTTACAGGACATAAGCATGTGAATTTTTATCAATGGACGATGTTCTTTCAGCAATTCTTCAAACCTATTCCTAATATCCTGCAGTATCACAGATTCTTTTTGACGCTAAGAAACCAGGTGTAGTTACAATGAGAGAAACTGCATTGTCAACAGATTCTACTGTATCTGTACTGAAGGTTGAACATCAGTTCATCCTTGATGCTGGTAAGCCACAGCTGTCAAACATCAAAGGCCTAGATGGACAACGTCAATGGTATCTTTATGAAAAAATCCCTTTTTGTAAAAGTGTTCTCTCAGCTGATTCCACATGCCCTATGGCAAGCTGTCCAAAGCCTGAAGCTAAAAGCAAACCGACAATGGTGAGCAGTACATCTGCAGAGTAAACAGTCTCTCAAAAACAGCCACAGAAGCAGCAAGTGACCGTGGAAAAAGGAAATGTTCGGTCTGCCATGAAATCGGACATACTAAAAAAACATGCAAAGGCATAAGGATATCATAATTTGCCTTCATACTTTGTGTAAATGTATTATAAACTTTTTTTATTGTAATGATCTCTTACCTTTGTATATACTTACAAGCCATTTTAACCATATTATTATACATTTTATTCTAATTATAAACGCCATCAAACTAATTAATTATTCACAAGCTTATAACTTGCAAACCACAACACATACATCCATAAAATTTAGTTTTCTGAAATTTCATTATGTGAACATTACATAAATGTGAAAAACTCAATTTTCAAGAATAATGAAACAATTCACATATGAATACATAGGCATGTGTGTCTACTTGAGTAATGCAACTACTTATGGTGCATGTATCTATGAATACACAGTCTACTTCAGTAATACACATGGTAATTAAGACTGGTTAGTTCTGGTGTTAGACTGAGCAACTTCTTGTAGGCGGCTGCTTGACTATAAGCTAGCAAATAGAAACTAGTTATATTTAAAAACTGGTACAAACAAATTTAAACTAGAATTTACCAATGTAGACAACAAACATTTACAGGATCCCTAATATAATGAGGACCAATATTTTAATACATAGATGCATAAATATATACATGTAGTTACATAATGAGATTCTTTGTGTGGCACATGGATTACCTAACTCTTACCTGGACGTGCTTGTAGCTATATTTTGTAGTATGTCTCACTTGTGGTATTACTATTGTATATTTTCCCAATTACCTCAGCAGATACTGGTATAATATATATATATATATATACACCAAAGTTACAACACCAAATGTAAATCTCACATGTGCATGAAATAGCTAAAATGTGCCCAGTAACTCTTGGTTGCCATGAATACCTGAAACTTGCAGTGAAGTTTAGTGCTATAGGCTAATTCCACTAATGATTTCTTGACTTGATCTTGTGACTCCAAAATCAGCATCTCAAGGGAGGAATGGCTCAATGGCTCAAACATGGCACATTTGCTTGACTTAGGTGCACCTATTCAATATGTTATTTGTGGAAGTGTTTGTACTCTTACACAAGCTTGGCAGGTGTGTACTTGGACATGCTTACTTTCATAAATGCACACATCACTGAATCTGCCTCTAGGACATGGAGATTACAGTGCATCCCACTCATCATATGATATGGATGGGTAGAGTAGTGTTGGTTACTGACTCTGCAGGTGCTCCTAAACAGAATGACCTGGTAATGCACTAGTGGTCATAATTGAATGATTCATTACTAGCTGTTGTGTGTGTCAGAGAAAGCACTGACAGCTGTTAGAGAGGAAGCTGTTAGAGGGGAAACACGTCAGAGGGAGGTTGGAGTGCCAGAGAAAGCCCTGACAGCTGTTAGAGAGGAAGCTGTTAGAGGGGAAACATGTCAGAGGGGATTAGACAGTACACAACCATGTTTACAAACTACACACCCACAAGTGGCAGGAGACACCCACCAACTCAGAACCAAAACCGCAACTATGGATCATCACACTTCAACAGCAGAGACCCCTGATTAGTTAGAAAAAGCAACTCCTGATTGGTCAGATCAGTCTCTGAGGAGAATGCACAAAACAAGAGAAACCGGCTGCCTATAAAAGAACAAGAGACTTCGAAAGAAAAGAGAGAAGGAGAAGTAGTAATCAATAAGCCGGGAGAAAGAAGGAAAGCCCCTCAACTAACTAACTCCTCAACGAACTGAAGAGAGACTCAGAACTGAGCTGACCTGGCTCTGTGTAATATATATAATTCGGTAGAAAACAATAGGAGTAATGATGTATTGATAGACATTGTGGTCGTGTACATCATTTTCTTATTGTTGATTATAATCAACTTTCCTTCTACAGAAAAGGAGGGCAGAGGTCTAGAGAGAGAGAGAAAAGACTCTGGTTGATTATATACTTGGTCTAGATAAGGCTATTGTGAGAGAGAAGCAATAGTAAGGTCTGGGCGTCAAAGAAAGCGAACCTGGAAAGAGAAGTTGTGCTGAGACTTCTTCCGAAGAATTATATTGTTAGGAAGTAATATTCCTAGAGTGGGAAGAGGGTTCGCCTTTCTCACAGTGTGCCATTAATTTGTGTGCCATTAATTTCCTATATATAGTATTTAGATATTTGAGAAATCAAATAGAATTGGAATTGGAGCTTGTAAATGAACTTTGGGAACATATGTATTGGTAAATCTGCTGGTAGAAAATCTGCTGGTAGAAAAGCTTGACATTTGTTCTTCTTCAATGGTTTAGCTAGATACTCTAGGCTTCTATGAAGGTATCTGCCAAAAGTGGAATTCTAGTACATGATGGTAATATTTGAACTGAAAAGGTGCGGATTCAGCAGAATCATATGCTGCAAGAATAAGCTTATAGCACATGATCTAGATCCCTTGGCAAAGCCACTTACTTTCCTGAGCTCTTGGACAAAATTGTGAAAGAGGCAAAACCCCTGACTGTGTAGGTGAACTTTGGGGGTTAGAGGTTAAGGTGCAAGATTGAACATAGCCCATTTGCTTGACCTTTAGGTCCACCTATTAATGATAGCAGAGAATGACATTGAAATAACTACAGAGCTTCTCATTATATAATGCGTATATACATGTATATATAATTTATGTTGATATATTTTTTAAAACAAAAAGAACTGTTAAGTTTAACAAGTCTTAATTAATTAATGGACATGTCCATAAGCTACATTATGTTGAAGTTCCACTTCATGTTTGGTAGTGTAGGTAGCTCTATGTCTTCATAGAGTGGGGCAGGAGGTGGGGTCTGGCTGGGGGGTGGGTGTGTCTCCCTGCTGCACTTGGTGTAGACAATGACTGCACCCACTCCTGCAGCCACTCCACACAACAGCCCCAGAAGGAAGATGCACACACCAGCTGTAACAACTACAGGTACACTCACTGCACATACACACACACAGCACACACACACACACACACACAATATTTATATAAATACCCACACCGTACATAGACTACACAGTCAGACCCATGGAAACTTAACCTTTTATCTCAAAATTCTGATGGGTGGGACACTTGCTCTAGCAAATCTGCCTGCCAGTGAGCAAAGAGAGTAGTGTAGTACTCCATATAATTCACACTAAACATGCATGATTTGTACATGGATCTAGGGCATGGCTGAGATGTGCATAAAAACTTAACTTGGCCTGAAATAATAGAGCTATTGTATTGTTGTGCCAGGCAGTGTTTATTGTTCGTAGCTACTCCCTAACTGCAAAGATTTTTCCAGGCCTCCACTTCATCAGCATCTTCACCTGAAGATTTACAAGTGTATCTTTGATGTCATTGTTGTCCTCTTCAATCTCCTTTGGAACACTTTCCCTGGTATGTATGTTCCCTCTGAGTCCTCTATGCTGTTTGAGCTCCCTCATAAAGGATGGAGTGGGCTCTGAAGACTAGCCTCACACTTTACGCTGCCAGCTATGCACTTTAGAGAAAGTCATCAATCCATTTTCAGTGGCAGTGACTTCAAGATTATCAGGCACATGAAGTTGTGCTTTGATGCATAGGCCCAATGTTGTATTTGGCTCCCTGAACATAACAAGAGCAGGGAGTTTGGTTCCATTCTCTGTTGCACACAAAGCTATTATGAAACACTTTTTTCAGCACCAGTGGTTGAAATTCGAACAGTTTCCTCTCCATGTCAATTATTTGTGGCATAAGGTGTGCTGAATTGAAGCTTACCTGCACATAGTTTAATTCTTGTTGCCAATCTCACATTTTCTCTAGCCATGAAGCTTTCTCAGAAATTGTTCTTGGTAAATGGTGAGCTGCAGCTTATAGTCTTATGGCACCCTTTGAAGATGTGTTCGTATGCCCCCTATAGCAAAAAGTGATGCTGTTACCTACATAATGAGCTTCGGCGATCATTCAAACACACATCAAGTCTTTCCATACCATTTTAGCCTCCAGTCTTGTTTTCAGAAGTGTGCAGTTGAGTGTAGTCCCAGGTTCTTTACTCTAGTCGAGCAATCCACTGAACGAACCATAATTACTGCAGTGAGCGTCAGTCTCCCGTCTTGAAGCAGTTTAGTTCTACGGACGAGCATAAGTCTCTCATCCATAAAAAAAAAAACTTGCTAGCTTTTATATTATTATCCCTTGGTAGGTGTGGTCTAGTAGCAGTGTTGTCAGCCAGTCTATCAAGAATCAGTGTAATCAGTGTAGGTTCCTGTGGCCCTTGCTTTCTGGAATAGTAGTGCCCCTTGCTTCCCTTAAAATTAGTACCCCTTGTGTAGGTTTCTGTTTCATTATCCTTCAATCATCAGGTATCCTATTTATGTGAGTATCATGGTGACAGAAACAAAAGATCTTGGGTTTGATGAGAGAGTGCTATACATCGACTACCATTGCCAAGGTACTGTCAGATGAAGGTCTGCCTAGAAGAAGTGTGGGGTAAGGAATTTTATGCTCTGCTACAGCAACACTGGAACATTGCCAGGCAGGAAGTGGAAGACGTTCTATTGTGATAGCAGAGATTAATAAAAAATTGAGAATGAGCAGATGAAGCTCCATGATGAAACCACAACTACCAGCTTCACCATGTATTGCAATCTAGAGGTGTTGGACTGCTCTTGGATGGATCTTTCGTGGCAGCTCTTACTGCCAACTTATCCAACATGCCAATAAGGTGTGTTTATAATTAGAGGTAAGGTTAACCTCATAATCTCTACCCTCAAGAGGTTAGAATGGGCTCAGTAGCTTCATAGAGAAGAGTCTGGCGGGTTTGAAGATGTAGTGTGGACTGATGAGTGAACACGACAACTTGAAACTTGCACGTGCTGCTCAAAAAGAGGTGCCCCCACCCAAAGAACAAACAAAGGTGCACTAATTAGGATGCACAAAACTAAGTGATTATTGATAAGGTTCATGTCTGGATTGAGATTAGCCTGCAGCGTGCAAGCAAGATTTGCATCTTTGAAGGCATCATGTCGGGCTTGTTGTATGTAGAACTTTCAAATAAGTCCTTTCTACCTTTTTTGCAGGACATTGTCCCTAACCACAGCCACTGGTTCATGCAGGACAATCATCCTAAGCACACATCCTGCTCGGCTAAGATCTCCATGGACCATAACTGCGTGACTGGTGGAGGACTGCACTTGAGGCCAACCCAATTGAAACCCTATGGCACAAACTGAAGGAATACATACAGAGGGAGGTGAAAGCAAGGACTAGGGAGGAATGGGTGAAGGCTGCAGAAGTACTTTGAACTTTCAGCTATGCTAATGCACCTAGTCATTATACACTTATGAAAGGTCCTGCCAAAGATGATTGACCTGATGGAGAGGCTACCAGCTACTGAGTTTTGCTAGTTACTGTTTTCTGACTGTTGCTGTCTAGTCAGTTGTTTCTTGCAGTGTTAATTATTCTCAGTTGTTTCTTGCAGTGTTAGATTATATAATTATTCTTCTATTTTGTCAGTTGTTTCTTGCAGTGTTAGATTATATAATTATTCTCAGTTGTTTCTTGAAGTGTTAGATTATATAATTATTCTTCTGTTTTGTCAGTTGTTTCTTGCAGTGTTAGATTATATAATTATTCTCAGTTGTTTCTTGCAGTGTTAGATTATATAATAATTATTCTATTTTGTCAGTTGTTTCTTGCAGTATTAGATTATATAATTATTCTTCTGTTTTGTCAGTTGTTTCTTGCAATGTTAGATTATATAATTATTCTTCTATTTTGCCAGTTGTTTCTTGCAGTGTTAGATTATATAATTATTCTTCTACTTTGCCAGTTGTTTCTTGCAGTGTTAGATTATATAATTATTATTCTATTTTGTCAGTTGTTTCTTGCAGTGTTAGATTATATAATTATTCTTCTGTTTTGTCAGTTGTTTCTTGCAGTGTTAGATTATATAATTATTCTTCTATTTTGTCAGTTGTTTCTTGCAGTGTTAGATTATATAATTATTCTCAGTTGTTTCTTGCAGTGTTAGATTATATAATTATTCTTCTATTTTGTCAGTTGTTTCTTGCAGTGTTAGATTATATAATTATTCTCAGTTGTTTCTTGCAGTGTTAGATTATATAATTCTTCTTCTATTTTGTCAGTTGTTTCTTGCAGTGTTAGATTATATAATTATTCTCAGTTGTTTCTTGCAGTGTTAGATTATATAATTCTTCTTCTATTTTGTCAGTTGTTTCTTGCAGTGTTAGATTATATAATTATTCTCAGTTGTTTCTTGCAGTGTTAGATTATATAATTATTGTTCTGTTTTGTTATACAAACAATGTACATATACCCCCTGAATTGGGGGTAACAATTCTTGAGAGCTATTTAAAGAAACTGTATATATTTTGAGAGAACACTTAGAAATGGAAGTGGGTGGAGCAAGGAGTAGGCCAACTTTTTGTGTGGCATGAATGGTTGACTTCAGTGTACAACGACTTGCCACTTATATTCTTTAACCCCCCAACTCTCCCAAAGCAACTGTATGAGCTTAAGAACCAATGCCTGACTCCCTACTAGAAGTGCATACAACTAGGTACTAATCTCTCATGTGCAGTGGTTTTGTACACTCTCCTCCTGTATTGAATAGTCCCTGAAGAGGCCCTTGCACAAATGAACTATATTAGTACAATTTTCTTTGGGGTTTTGTGAAGGAAAGTTCCAAAGGAGAAAATGAATTGGTCAGCCACAGCTTTATTTACACTATAGAAGGGGTCTGCATTACACACAGGAAGCACTCTAATGTTATTAGCCAGCGTCAGCAAATTGGTGAAGGTGACTGAGATGAAGTGTTGGGCTACCATGGTATTTGATGGGTATAACTAGATAACAGCAGTGGCTGTGTTCCATACATGATGTTTTGTTAGGAGGGGGGAAGAAATGTTAGGTAAATAATATTGCCTAATTTTTCTTCATATGTACATTTTTATAGGTGGTGATGGTGGGGAATGCTTACCTATTGGACAGATCATGCAGGGCTCTCTGTCTTACTAGGGGGTCTGGGAAAACTGTTTTGCTTTAGTACTTATAACAGCAGCAACTCACCCTTTAATTAATTAAATATTAAAAATAAAAAGTGGGGAGGCTCGAGTCCCCTTAGTCAACCGTTATCTACACACTTGCAATATGTGGTTAACAGCAACATCTTTTACTTCCCGAGATGTCGTGTCCTCATTCAATATCTTTGATCCTAAAAAAACAACCTCCAGGTAAACTGATGGGTAAGATTGTATTGACACTTATCCTGATTATGGTTAAAGATCTTTAGCTGGATCAGTGCTAGCAGAAGAGAGTGTTGAGTCAGCTTCTATTTCCTCTGATATCACTTTGGAATGGAAAATGTATCGAGATACATCACTCAACAGTCCAAAGAAGAAACTTAGCTAATAGCATGCTCATAGCAATGTTCCCTAACTTGAGCAACATAGCAAACATCCTTTTATCAATTCCTGTAAGAAATAATCGAGTCTATCCTATTAATTAAGATAGCCATTGAGTCACCAAAAAGTCCAATAGAGACTTGGAAGAGGTCACTGATGTCTGGAGCAGAAAGTCAAGACTGATTGTTGTATAAAACTAGTAATCTATACTCGGAGTTACTATTTATTGCTCGCATTATTGCTCGCATAATCCACCACTAAAGCCAAATATATTTAAATTTAAATTGCCGGGGCAGGGTGGGATGGGGCTGGGGGCAGGCACTAAATACACTCCCATATAGCATCATGCATGTGAAAATATTATACATGCAAAGTGGATGAGAGTTTCAATTTTCCCCGCCAAAAGTTCTCCCACCAAGTAAGTGCATTGACCCGCTAGATTATAGCCACACCCACCCAACCAACCATCCTATATATTCATGAAATCCTTGAAAGGTTTCTACTTTCAACTATTTGGTATTTGCAAAAAATAGTTGTTGCCACAAGAAGACGTAGAAAACTTCTGCTGTGGTCCTGTGTTAGGATCAGGTCATTGTGTTGTATGTTAGTATCTTGCAGACTACAGGAGGACTATCAGCTAGAGAGGTCAGGAGAGGTCCAACAGCTACTTTATATATGCAGCACACCATAATAGCAGGTGTCTCAGATGTCATCAATATATCAACTATCCAAAGGAACTTGCAGCATTTACAAGAGTTTGTACCATTATGTAGACACTATCACTTGTTTACACCTTATTATCAGGTATTTACAATAGTGTGGGGATGAGAACCTGGTACAGTGATGATCATGTTCTTACTTGAGTGGCATCATCAGAAGCCATCCACTTGCATATTGTATGGACACACACACTTCTTCTCCTCACAGACACATAACAGGTGAGGCAATTGCATACCTTGATTAGATTTGGTTGCAGTACATGTAGTAGGTGGTGTTGCTTCAGTTGCACTGGAGCAGCTCAGCAGTTGTGGGTCAGGCCTCCAACTTCCTTCCATAGTGCATGTAGCAGTCATTACATCTGCAGGACTCAAGCCAGACAGACACTGAAAGTTCACCACATCTCCTTCCACATACGTACGACTTTCATTAGCTTGCACTGACCCATTCAGAGGAGAGGGCGGGGCACTGCACACAACTAATAAATATTGTTATGATAACTAACAATATATAGTCAAGATTCAACCTACTTGAACAATCTAGTAGTGCTGGGTCAGGCACCCATACTCCAACACTGCCCACTTGTGAGCACAGAGATGTGTGGTTAGTTTGGGGTAAGTACCCATCTGAACAACTGTATGTAATAGTAGCTCCTTCAAGAGTGCTAGTGAAGGGCCACACTCTCACATCAGCAGCCACATTTGGAGTGGAGCAGTTCACTATAATAGAATGGAGTATAGCATAGGAGAGGCTACATTGCTGTGTGCATGTATCAATAGAACATGAGAATAGTGTGTGACTTGCATGGCTATATTATGTGGATACCTCATTGATACCAATCCTATCCTGCCACATCCACCAGAATATAATTCACACTGGCAAATAGTTAGCATCAATTGCAACTGCAAATTTCTAGAATGTTTTGTAACTTGCATCTTATAAAATTAATTTGTGCAGTCTGCCTTGATAATGGTCAAGTTTGTGTAAGTGTGTCCATGAGAGATGCACTCTGGAGAGTGTACCCAGGTAGGGGACGCCATGTCTACACTTGCTAAGCCTCTTGAACCTCGAGCAATGGACAGGATCATGTGTTTGCTGTTGCCACTGCATGCTTGTCATGCATCAACCACTGCCTCTGTCCACACTTATATAGTTCTGCACACTTCATACAACTTCTGCTCCAAGGCTGCACTGTTCAAGTAGTATGACCCGAGGCCTTCACATTGCACTGCATTGCATTCAGGCTTTCATAGTACGCTCATGACCATGTGCAGTCAATACCAAGAATTATGAACTCCATCCATCCTTTATGAACTTCAAAAATATCTTACATTCCAAATGACATGAATGTCAGTGTTTGTTACAGTTTTGAGGTGCATTTCTATATACTCCCATAATGAAGACATCAAGGCCTGCTGGGAATCCTAATAGCAGCTACAACCACATTTAGGCAGCTAGGAAACTGCCCATGTGAGTGTTGAGATGTGAGCTTGATGTTTGGGAACTTGCCATCCATGAAGTATAAGTGCCCCCCAAAACACCATAACTTGTCAAGTGTTCTGATGTGCATGTGTAGACAGCATTGCAGGCATAGAAAGAGAAAAAATGAAGATCAAAAATAGCATTTTTATGGCATGTGCTAATACATACAAGTTTATGTCTCCGTTATTTAGACCCATCCACTATTACGCTAATGACAATGTGGAAAATGGGAGAATAATTCCCCGCTTCTTTTGTCCTTGACTGCAGTCCTCGGAGAATTGGTAGTAGCCCTAAATATGACAGCATCTGAGGGCACCCAACATCACAGCATCTGAGGGCCCCCAATATCACAGCACGTGAGGAGGGCCCTCGACATTGCAGCATCTGAAGGCCTTTGACATTGCAGCATCTGAGGTCCCAGAATCTGAGGGCCCTCAACATTGCAGCATCTGAGGATGGTTTGGAGCAGCAGACATTAAAACACCAATTCTCAGAGTCGCTCTCAACTTTGGCGCACCAGCTCCTGGAAACTCTACACATGGACAGCTCACCTAAAGTGGCTTCATTTTCACCTCAGTTCACTGGCTGCTTGACTGCAGTAGCTTTTGACATCACCATTGCTGATTGTCATTTGAATGCAGTATCCAGACATCGCCACAGTTGACCGATGCTTAGTGCAGGTACTCTCTACACCACCATAGCTCCCTAGCCACTTACCTGGATACTGGACTAGCTCTTGGAATCTGCAAAGTTTACCTGCTGCTTGAATGCTGCAGCTCTGAACAGGACACAGCAATGAGGCCCCACCACGGAAAATAACAATCTTAAATGCACGTCATTAAAAATGAATTTCATGGAGGGTTCATGTAATCAGTATATTCTGTACGGACATCCAATGCTACGTAAATGTAAAGTATATTTTGACCTATTCAGAAAAAGAGAACATGATATTTAACTTGAATGTAGCTCTATCTATAATTAGACAAGTGCAATGTACCTCTCAAGAAGTTGATGACCTTCCTGTCCTGCCCTGCACAGTTGCTGGCTGTGATGATGAACATGTAGTTAGTGTTGTAAAGGAGAGTAATGGCAGCACTAAAGGTAGAAGAAGTAGTACTCTGCAGGGAACCCAGAGACACAGCAGAAGGTGAGACCTCCAGAGTGGGAGTTCCTCTCCCATTAGTGATGGTGAACAGCAGAGTCAGTCTCACGATGTTGGCTTCATTGATAGTACCAGCAGCAACCTGCACATCAGCCATGTATGGAGGAGTGGCTGGATAAAGGCAATAAGTACTGATATTAAATATATAAAAGAGGACTGGTGACTGATTGTTAGGCCTATAGAATTCCAGGGGGAACCTTGGTGGACTCAAAAGGGCTCTTTGGGGATAACCTTTCACGAGGAATGTCATGGGAATGTCCGATTGGAATAGGGGTTTCCCCTTGGGATTAAATCACACAGTACAACATAACAGCACAGCACTTGGCATTATCACCAGTCCGCCTTTTTATAGGGACATATTCCTGATGATACAAGACAAGTACTGCAACATGGCAGGATTTTAAGCTCATGAGCCAGCTAATGGGTGTCTAAAGCTGAGGATTTGTACAGTACCTATCCATCAGGAACCCACCTCCTATCCAAACCAAACTTTGTGTGGCCTTTAAAATAGCCCAAGGAAGGTTTGGTTTCCAACTTTTGAAATGAAGAAAGAAGGTCTTGTCATATTATTTGAGATCGTTGAAGGCCATTTTATTTAGGGAAATAACTGCTCATGTGTGTCTTAACACTCCCAAGGACACACACAACACAACAACAGCAGCAGCAGCAGCAGCAGAACCTTTGAAATGAAGAAAGGTCTTGTCATGCTGTTTGAGATCATATTGGACGGCCATTTTGTTTAGGGAAATATCTGTCCATGTGATCTTAACATTCCGAACACACACACAACAGCAGAAGCAGCAATATCAACAACTGCCCAGCAACATGCAGGAAATATATTTTCCTGAAATCACCAACACAAACCTAAAACTTCCAGAAAGCTATCAAAATTAAGTGAACGGTTTTGCAATTTCCTGAGAATTACTAACACGAACAAAATAGAAACAAATGAATTTATTTTAGTGCTCCATCAACCTAGACAACAACTAGCACCCTGGGGCTGGGCTCAGGAGAAGCTGCTCGCAGCAGGGGAATATGAAAAGAAGAACCTCCTTCATCATGAGGTCCTAGAAGGTACACCACAAAATACTAGAGCAGCATCCTAGGGGGCCACCAGGAGAAGCTGTACACAGCAAGATAAGAAGCAAAGAAGAAATTATTACTATGTGTATCATTGCAACACAGCAAAAGGGTGCCTATGCCCTGCTTCATGAGGGGCCAGCTACTGGGTGCCTTCTAGGCCTAGCTTCATGAGGGGCCAGCTAACTGGGTGCCCACTAGGCCTTGCTTCATGAGGCGCCAGCTACTGGGTGCCTACTAGGCCTTGCTTCATGAGGGGCCAGCTACTGGGTGTATATTACTCTAGGCCTTGCTTCATGAGGGCCAGGTTTGGGGTGTCTTCATGAGGGGGCAGTTAATGGGTGCCTACTAGGCCTCACTTCATTAGGGGCCAGCTACTGGGTGCCTACTCTGCCTTGCTTCATGAGGGCCAGGTATTGGATGCCCACTAGGCCTTGCTTCATGGGAGCCATAGAACAGAGAAAATATTTCATTTGGGTACTTTTATACTTTTGTGGGAATTTTCACCACTCTGTAAATAGTTTTCACCTCATATCAGCAACAACCTTTAATGTTGGACTGGAGGATGCAACTGTGATCAATACTTACATCACTTCTATTCCCCCCCGGGAAACACCCGGGTACTGCTGCTAATTAAACTGACAAAACTTTGCAACTAAATGACACCATTAAAAAGGTTAGGGGGGGGGAATCTTCTGGTATGATAGATCATACCTTACCATGCATATTCGCAAGAAGGGCACAAAGCAAGTGGTGGCTGCTGATATTGTATCACAGTCCTATGCTAGGACCAGTGGTCAAACTTGTTGTGTACTACACTTTTAATAAAGGTTGAGCAATGACCCTATATGGTATTCACATCTAAAGTGTGTAGAATAGCACTGTGCCCATGGTGATGCTTGCCTTAAAAGAATTCTTGCTTAACCCTCTCACCGCTGTAAGCGCCATATGGCGTAATGGACTTTAAAAATCGCTAATAAATCGATCGCTTAGTCTATAGTCATAATTTGCATACCACCGGAAAGAACAACTCTTACTCTATAATTATGATCTCCAAAAATCACATCCGGAAACTCCCAATTAGTTAGCGAAACGTACGTGCAACTACCGACGGTTCGCTGTTTTGACGACCTAAAAATGGGTGGATTTTTAACGCTTGAAAAAGTACTTTCCCTGGTTTCTAGCGAGGATTTTGCTGTCTCTGAGGATGAGTCAGAGGAAGAAGAACATGAAGAAATATGTGGCTACCTTGGAAATTCAAGTTCTGATCGTGTAGCAGTGCATTCTTTAGCCGCTGTAGTCGACCCTACTTTAGACCTCAGGATTATTCCTTTTGCTTTCCAGCTCTCTAGTAATGACGAAATGGATCAGGAAGCCTTCTCAGGTTTGTTAAAGTATCTATATATTTGTATTTAAATTTTCTTTCTCAAATAGCTGAATTTCAATAACATAAAGTAAACCATTGTATACTAGGCTATAGAATCCTATGAGCAAATTTTGTCGAAAATCCTCAGCTATATTCTGCTATATGCCTCAAATATTATGACTAATGTTTAATAATTGCTAACTAAATGTTAGTAAATATATTATAAACATTTTTTTTGGATTAAATGTTAGATATTGAAAGAGAATTTTTATAAATGATATTCATATTTTGTGGTTAATAATGTGGTTAGCTGATGAGACCACATTGTTTATAAATAATGGTAATATCACATGACAAAATTGCAAGTGATATCAATGGATTGCTGATTTTATAATAATTTTTTTTGTAGCTGGTATATATAGTTTAGAAAAAATGTCCAGCGGTGAGAGGGTTAAATGAAAGCAGTCTTTCTAAGACCCTGCAAGTGACAAATCGCTCAACTGGAGCAGACCTGTCACCTTCAAGAATTGAGTTTTGCAAGTGCATGCACACACATAACAGATGAAGACTGACAGTCTCTGACTGAAGACAACAACTGTAGTGAATGAAATTCTAAAAACAGTTAGTAAATAGTTGGTATCTATTTCCTGCACATGTTATATAGCGTTGTAGATTGCCTAGCAGATTCCGGCAACTCCTTTGGAGGTTCCGCTGTGATACAAGAATTAATATTGCCTAATTCTACTTGAATAACTGAAGGCAAATTAGAGCGCTAGAGTAGCTAGTAGTTTCATGGTTGAGTTACTATGTAGCTTGTGGCATTGTAACTATATCTATACAGGTATAAGCGGTGAAACCTGTTTTATAGCTAGCTGGTGAAGCTGCATATTAGCGCTGTCACATAGCTACAGCAATCACTTCTCACCCAAAACCACCATAATCCATACTCCAGCATGATAGCAGTCGCTGCTGTCCAATGATGATGAAGTCAGGGTCGACTCTTTCTGTATTGTTGTAATGTTACTGGTAGTATATTGTGAACATGCAAAATATGCCGATACGATACCATACGATTGGCTGATACGATACACTATAACATATAGCAATGCTTCTATTCTGACCAGATAGCGTGCGTCTGTGAGCTCGATTAGCTAGCCAGTGAGAAGGTGAGACAAACACTGAAATCATGAGACTCATGGATATTGCATGAGAGTTGGTACGCCAGCTGGAGTGAAATAGAGTGCACCCTGATAAGTCTTGCACGCCTACCTAAACCTGCACTGTAATGTGCATGCTCGTTGTAAGTTGAACTCAGAGAAATGCAATACACAATCATAAACAGAGTAAGGCAAGTAGTGATCACTGTCCATGTATAAGCAAGCAACATGCAGGCATTTCAGTGATCTATGCACATACAGCAGGATAAGGGTGGGGTGATGCACTACATGTCCAGTATGTAGATTCTGTCCAAATTACATGCACATGCACAATAATATGGAACTGGCACACTTAGCAAATGGCGTGCATCTATAGGAAGCACAGTATTTGTGCTATAGTAAAACTGGAAAAGAAACATGCAGGAAAAAATCCAAAGTTTAGTGGACTTGAAGGTTTATGTGGAATGGCACAACAGAAACAAGCAAACAATACAACACAAGGAGCAACCTCACAAAGAGAGTCTTGCAGACTGCTGAGGGTCTAGGCTTGCAAGGATTCCCTGCATCCCACATGTGGCATCCCACATGTGCTGTCCTGGCACAGTGAGAGCAAGTGATGTATGTGATGGCAATGCTGGTTTAATTTCAGCTGATGCTGAATGGTGTCTTGGCTAATGCTCTGTTCGGGCACGCTCGACTTCAGGTCGGACTATATCTCATGAAGTTTATACAACACATTTGCTCTCCCAATGAAGGGCCATTATGAGGAAGGCTATTGTTGAGGATGCAGAGACACCCCGTGGAGCAGAACATGGGACCTTCCAACTAAACCGAGATGTCTGTTTGAAGTATATGTTGGGTGTGGTAGAGGTGGAGTGGAAAATTCATGATATCCTTGTGGTGAACTTTCAATAACTGTATATAGTTTTCCAATAAATATAAAATGTCGTGATATTACGACATTTGTTTATTAGAAGACTAAGGCTGGCAGAATAAATGATTTTAACTCAGAAGAGTTTCCATCAGTAAGTTATGGAGACATAATTATAGTAGCTCAGTCTTACCAGATCACCAACACTGGCAAGTATTAGTGCCTTATTCTCAATGGCCGTAATAGACAGTTTCTCTAGATTTGGCAAACATTAAATAATAGATTGTGTATGGCCAAGATTCATCTGTTCACACAACTAATGCCCTAATCACACTTCAAACTCTAACATATTAGCCAGTTAGAGAGTTTTATGCTTGAGTGGTAATTATATTTATCTCTGGACAGTGCACAGCTAAACAAAATATCTGGGGAATGCAGAATGAATGAATTGCATGCATTATAATCACTGGTTTAAATATTAGGGGAAAGGATTCAAATATGGAAATAAGCATACCTTCATGATCAGGAGTGATGAACTCAGAGAAGAAGGAATTAATTTTTTTAATCCTACACGAGAAATTTTAGTATATGTAAGTATTACAGTAGACCCTCGTATATCTGAATGCATTGGGACCCAACATAGTTTGAATATGCAGAAGTTTGGTTATGCAAAAATGCCAAATTTCATGAATATAATTAAAATACTAGATTCTGGTGTTTTAAATTATCAATATGATTTTTAACTGCAAGGGCTTGGGATGTGAGTTGCTTACTTCCTGGTCCTACGGGAGCACCCGAGTTCTTAGGAACTGCCATGATGTCTCACAAACATACGCTCACATATTTAATTTATGTATTGTATATAAGCAATTGTTCATCACAACAGGTTCTGTACATACACTACTAAAATAAGTTGTTTGCTTCAGGTTATAATGCCTCTTCATGCATACCAGAGGTCTCACTCCTTTAAGGATTATCGGTGATGCCTGAGAGGATTCAGCTACACTTATTGGTTTGTCACATCAGTATATAGCCTGCTTGCACTAGCCAGAAAATGGCGGTGCTTCAGATTCTCGTTCGTGTAACTTGTCATGGATATTCGCTGCTTTCTCTCTTAGCAATGATCCACTGACTGGAGTGCCTTCTTCCCTTATCTGAATGAACCAGAGATATAGTCCAAGCTGGTCGCCTTTAGCAAGACTATCAATGGTGCTTGCAAATACTGTCTTTCCAAATACTTTACTCTTCTTCAAGTCCAGTTCGAGTAGTTTTTCGGATTTCTTGCCCAAGATACTCAATAGACGAGGCTTTCACATGCAAATCTATAGCCTGCCCAACCCAACTAATTTTCCTGTTAATGATCATTACCATGTTTTACTATTTTACCGAGTTTGGATAAACCGAGCATTCAGATAATCGAGATTCGGATATGTGAGGGTCTACTGTACTAAGGTGCATAATGTGGCTATAGGTTATGACAAAGATAGGGTATAGAAATCACCATATTGGGGTATGAGGTACCACTCACATCTTGACTCCCCTCCTCTTTGTGGCATACAGAACCATCACAGCAAGTTTGATCTATTCCATCATAATGTAGACCTGCTATATAGTAACTGATATGCCAGTAAGGAATAGAGAGCCTCAGAGTCACTTATATTAATAAGTATTTAACATGAAAATATAGAGACAAGTTTATAAAAACACATTTCTATGTTGCATGTCCATCTCTTCCCTCATAATTAATATCATATTTCCTTGAATGGTTATGCAGGTTCAAATAGTTTCAGGCGTCCTAATGGAATGAACACTACACTAAGCAAGTGAATGCAATTAAAGTGCATACACTACTAATCGCAAACCAGGCTGGCTCTTCTGTGTGGTCATTGATGAGCTCGAGCCACAAACAAATTGAATCTAGTGAGAGGAAATGGTAGCAGTTGGGCCGAAAAAAGTTGGGAACAAAGTTTGCTAGTCCTCAAGTCCTCAGTCATCAACTAGTATTTTCACTAGTTTCCAGTTCTTCATCATTATCATTAAGTTCCGCAGAAGGGTCGCTAGAATCCTGACATTCTCAACTTTCCAGCTTGGAATTGAGCTCAGCAATTAGTGATGTGCCTTCACCTATGACCTCTCTCTGCTTTAGACAGTGAATTTCTCCATGTTCACTGCCATCCGCATGATGTTCTCAACTATCATCTAGGAATCAAAATTTACCTGCACCCACACAAGATGTGTACATATTGCAAATACCATTCCAGGAAATATGGTAGTAAATTAATGAAGCAAACTTAGCGTAACAGCATATCTCAGAGTAGCTCACCATCACTAACAACACGTATGGTTGCTTCTGAAGCAGTTAGTGCAGTACAACGCAAGACCTTCCCATCTGTAGCTGAACAACACGTATGGTTGCTTCTGAAGCAGTTAGTGCAGTACAACGCAAGACCTTCCCATCTGTAGCTGGCTGGAGTGGCAGTGAAGCTAATGTTGGATGAGGTTAGAGTGCTGCTTTGTGTTATCAGAATCGCTGAGAAGTCAACTCCATCCACTGTATGGGTGGTAGTAGCACCTACAGTCTCCCGGTCACTCAAGGCTACCACACGCATACCATCATATTCCCACACCAATACACTGTCATCTCTGCTGCAACTGGCTGTGGCTGTGTCCTCAGAACACACTTCATCAGGAAATGTAAACATATCGGCAGCTGTAATAATTACACACAGAGCAGAATGTTATCATAAAGCATTTCATGAACACATTAACAAACAAAAAATATATATATATATTTTTAAATTTACTTCTATTTTTTAGGATCAACATGTTTTAGCAAGAGTCAAGTGTCTTCTTTATCCCTTGAGGGCTCATCAGGTAAGCAGGTGCACTGTTGTTGTTGGCTTGTCTAGCATCATTAAGAGTAAGCATAGGGACTTGGAGTGTGTTTATTTTATTTTATTTTATTAATTTCTCTAGCATGGTATATAGCTTTTTAGCCAAAGACCAAAGCAATATTTAGCCTTCGAGTAAGCTGTAGTTCAGCAGGCAATGGAGTTTGTGTCAGAGCTAAATGATTTGCTGCAGCTAGGTACTTGCATAGCTCTACAGGGTAACTCACTTTTAATTTTTGTAATTTTGGAGCTGTCGACAATGACGGTTCCCATCATTTCAGCAACTGCAGTGTATTTCTAACATGGTGGCACTAGCAAATACTCTGAGTTAGAAATCATCAAGGGAGCTCTAGTTCCAAGTTGCATATCCAGTGCCATCAGAAACATGTAAAACACATGTGCAGAACTATACATCCTTTACAAGATGCCCAACAACAGGAAATTGAAAATGCTCAAACTATTAAATTTTGTGCAAAGTTTGTGGTTACCTACAGATTTTGAGATGATTACCACGGAGCATGCTGGGGAGAATGGAGTGCAGTTTTCTGTTGGTGTAGAGCTAGTGGCTCCTGGTGAGCATGCAAGCGACAGACAACAGAGAATCACATAGTGCACATGGTCTGATGCAGACTTGGCAAGGTCAGCCAGAGGGCACTTGGTTTTTAGAGATTACTCTTCAAGATAATGTCAGTATATGAAGAGCATGTTATAGTTCCATAAATTAGCAGTCTAAGAATGCCTGACTGACTACAATCACATGTATCTCCATATCCTATTGTTTGTCACAGTTATTATTACTAGTGAAAATATATTGTAAGTGCCCAAATATTACATCACCACATTCATAATAAGTTTAACAAAATACTGAAAAGACGTACAAGCCCCCCAAAACATGGTGCTTGTGTTGCGTACGTTAATAAATGCATGCAGCAAACGCCAAAAAACATGTGCAGGCCGTAAATGTTAAACTATTGGTCAGCGAACATTAATGAACTGTCTGCATAGTGGTGCTACAGAGCATGTGCCTGCAATAAAAGTGACAGTGCACTAGTAAGCCTCAAGTCAAGTAATTGAGCATTTTTCAAGTCTTCTCTTTGTTACAGAGCTTTCCTTATTCCCACCTGAAGTGGTGCAGTGTAGTCTAATAAGCCTCCTGTTCTCTGTGCTCCAACTGAGGATCGAACCTATCAAGAATCAGCAGTACAGTCATCCGTCTCCTACCTGAAGCACTTTCATTCTATAGTGGAGCATACGTCTCCGTACCACTTGCTTGCTATATTCCTGGTGAACACTAGAGCATCTAATCAAAATGTTGAAATTCAAGGAGAAGGTCATTGTATTTTCATTATGTCAACTGTGAGTTCATTGAGACATATTTATGATGCAGGGCCCACTTTTGAATCCACAATCAACCAGCATTCAAGATGATCTGGCACCAAGGTGGGTGGAGCAATTGAAGCTCGAGGCACTGGAGTAGTTACCCGAGCTAACCTATCCTCTAGTGCTTATTGATTGTTTGTTTTAAAATTTTATTATAATACATATATATTATTATTAAGTGATGCTCTCTTTTATTTTGTTTGCTACCTGGACACTGTTCAATTAATTATAAATGTTATTTAAATTCAGTTGTTGTGTTTTTGTTGTCAACAAAAAAAACATTCTCCCTCTGAATTGGGTAAATTGTTCAGAACAGGTTTGTTGATGATCTAAGAGCATTTCCTGAGCAACCAGCTTAGCCAGTAACATATTATTATAGTGCATGTACAGCTATGCTAGCATAAACTATTATTCTTATTGCATTGTGAAAGTATAACTAAAATAATGCCACATGATTGTTGTATTAAAGAGACATGCACGCACATCTCTTCACATGATTCCTTATACTATATATAGAGGCACAGCAGGTAATACAATTAGTATACAAGTTATAGGGGAAGAATAATACTGGTATTGGCATATATGATTATTAAAGGGATCATCAAACTGATTGTGATCTACATGGGCACAGTCCTGTTTGCTTTCTCTGTTGAGCAATCAGTCCAACAGACTACTACTACTACTACTACTACTACTACTACTACTAGTAGTAGTTGTAATTGATGTTGTTGTTGTTTAAAAACAACAACATAATTCTTGTTTACACTTGTTTAGTTGTTGGTGTTTTAGAGTTGCACTCTGAGGCAAGCAAACCTCAGCAAGGCAATGAGTCACTCCTAGTAAACACCTCATCTAACTTATTATTATTGTAGTGCAGTACAGAAGTGGCTTTACACACCATACCTTGTTGCTTTGTTGTTAGAGTTAGCCAGGGAGAGGTGCAGAAGTTGCAGAGGAGACTCCAGAATCTTTAAGGAGTAGACAAGAGATGCATGTTCCAGATGCTTTAAGGGCTAGGCAAGAGTTGCAAAATCCAGATCATTCAAGGGCATAGCGAGAATTGCAGAGGAGAACTCCAGAATTAACTAAACAGCAGATGTTATGCTATGCCATGTTCATTGCTAATTTAGACACACATAATTATATGCTTGTAGAGTGGCCTGCTTTTGCTTGTTCTTGTTTGAAGAAGATTATTCATCAGCAAATCAACTGACCTCTCAGTTGACATTCAGCTGCACAGCATAGCATAGCCCAAGTGTGATGGATGTCAACTCTGATTATAAAGAGAACTAGTTTGACTGCATCATTGATAAATACCTTCAATCAAGTAGTCACTGAGTCATGGATGTGCATTGGAAGATTTGGAGTCTTCTGGTGCTAAAGTATTTATAAATGGACCTCTTATATGCAAGTTGTGTGGGAGGACACAAAGACAGGTACATATGATACATGCATAGATAGTTCAAGATCACTTCACACCTTCTATGGGGTTTTTTGGTCTGTAGTTCACTATTTTAGTGAAGGGTTCAAGGTACACTGCAAGTCTTTTGGACAATAGTAACAGCCAAAACACCATTAGGCAGCTAAGAATCTGCCAATGGGAGTTTTAACTGAATATGACCTTTGGATTTTGGGGGGTTATCTTCCATTTTTAAAAGTGGGTCAAACAAATATAGATATAGTAATAGCATACTCCCTGATAACTTTAGACTATGACCTGGATAACTACCAACCCACTGCAGCTGAAGAGGATACAGATGGCCAACCCACTGCAGCTGATGCTCGCAACAAGGTAAAGGAAAACCAAGTCAATGTTTGGTGTGGGGGAGGGGGCATTCAACTTTTTTCAGCATGTATTATTCAAACATAATAATCTGGCCGAGTGAATTTCTTTGTAAGACTAGCCATAAGCACAGATGAATACACTCAACAGACTGTAGGCTAACATCCATGGACTGCGCAATAAGTTTCTTCAAACTGTGGCAGTAATTGAGAGAGAAATCTACTAGACAAACATACACCTCCAGAGCACCGAGTTTCAGTAACAGATCTGGAAGTTCTACAGTTTTCATGGAAACACCTGTTTGATGATTAAATATTTATACCTGTCAACGAACATGATGAAATTACAATGACTTTGAGAATAATAAACTTGAAATTTACTTTCTTGACATTTTGAATAGATGCTCTAGATAGCCTTCATCAGGAATAATGAGGTGCTAAGACTCGCATGAGCTTGTTTTGTTACATTCAGGTAGCTAGCTAATGGCATACAAATCGTTTATTATCTTTATTGTATTTTTGCCACATATGGTTCACATGCTGGAAACACAGACTGACCAGAAGTAGCTCTTGTCCCAGACCCTCCTTGTTTACCATGTGCCTATATAGGCATGTAAGAGAGTATGATATTATATAAGGGCTTGATATAGAATGTCTATATGCACGTCAAGCAAGAGCATAACTACAAGAAGCATAATACTGCTATACTCCTTATAGCTGTCACTCCAGTGGAGCTGCATCGGTTCTGTCCAAGTGCTGGGGTGGAGAGCAGGTCATCATGACAAATACATCAGCCTAAGCAATGATTTAGAAAGATATATCCCGCGGTGAAGAGATAGTTTTAGCTGACACACACGAGAGTTTAAAATTGCAGAAGAAGTGGTGCTAATCTTTAAATACCAGTTATGCGTGAGTGAAGTATAAACTTAAGGAGAATATCTCAAGTACATGTTCCCATGTAAAGATAAATACTTGCAGGATTCCTGAAGAACAGATATGCTATTCTCCATGATACACTTCCCGATGGCTCCATCATGCATAGGGATGGCATAGAATATGCAAGTATAGAGTAGCTGCTGTTGAAATCTGGTAAAGCTCAGTCTTAGTGGGAAGTGGCGTATGAATAATAAGTGTGCTAGCTCTGAGAGCAATGTCACCAAACACCACTAGCCTCTCACTCACACTGAGGCCACTACTTTTCAAAACTTTGCTAGAACTTGCCAAAGCTGACTTGACTTGAAGGATCTTGAAGGATCTGGTGTACTATTGCTACTTTCTTGAGAGAATGGCTACTCTTGTGTGCATCCTCCAGGTCAGCTGATAGAATAAGTAATTATATGTCCATACTTCAACTGACCAACTAGCCATATCTATAGTATATAAATGTTTTAGCAATTTATGGAAAATATGTTCCACAAGCTGCACAGACTAACACAAATAAGGTTCTCAATGTGTGTCTCTTTCCCCTCACAGTTCAGTGTCTTGGAATAGCTATGCATCTGCTGTACTAGTCATTGTCCCTGCACTCCATTTTTGCTTTTGCTAGCCAGGGCTGACAATCCACCCAGCAGGGAAGTTGCTGTTGTTGTTTAGAACCAGAAGTGATAAGGTTGTTGTATTTTACACTATATTTAATAACAATGTCAACATAATTGTAGAGGGGACTATAATGTGAGCACATTGAACTACTAATAAGATGCACATTCAAAGCTTATTTCATGCAGACTCAAATGTTTACTATGTAGTAGCGTGGGCAAGCCATTAGCATACCATTACTAGTAGTCTCTCCATAGTTCTACTGTATAGGGTAGTAGCTAACATAACACTCCATGATACACCTATCAAGTTGTAGCCCTAGCCCTAGCCCTAGCCCTAGCCCTAGCCCGTCTTATGTCAAACACTGCAACATAATTACTACCAGCTGATATTTCGTTCGTGGACATTTACTTGTAAATTTACAACGTATAACTACGTACCTGATACTGCTCCTAAGAGAGTGCACAGAATAGGAAAGCTGTTCATCTGTACACACAAAAGAAGTGCCAAAACTCAGGGATGACAAGATCAAAATTCACGATCACTTATGCGAGAGGAACAAGGTCGTCACTTAACGTGAAACCCACCACTTCCGCAATTTTTTTCCTCGACCGATCTGAGGTACGGAGGTGTGGTTTACACGAAAAGGTGTGGTTCCAGTCATGTGATATTTCCGCCAGGTACAGGTGGTACCGGGGTGTAATTTTCACGGGGGGTGGTGGGGGAACAAAGTTCTTAGGGTTGTTATCGGTGGTTAGAAACTGTGCTTGGAATGGATACTGCTTGCTAAACAGCTGTGATGGACTTAGCTAGGCTGCTCTATCGTGTGCAGTGTTAGTATAAACATTGCTGATTGGACACAATAGCTTGCTAGTGCTGAAGACTGTATCACCTCCAAAAGCCCTTGAAAGTTTTGTTCCCACTCTAGCCCCAGCCCTAGCCCTAGCCTTATATTCAAGTGCCAGTCCCATGAGATTCATAAAAACCCTCTGCCAGCTATTGTGTCAAAGCAGCAATGTTTATACTATCACTGACACGATAGAGCAGCATAGCTACAGTCCATCACAGCTTTTTAGGAAGCAGTATCGATTCCAAGTAGCAGTTTCTAGCACCACTGACCACGCCAGAACTTTTCCCAGCCAGAAATTTATCACATGACTTGAACCACACCTTTTCATGTAAACCACACACCCGTACCTCAGATCGAGTGAATTTAGTGAATCCCAATTATACATAGTGGGCGGAGCTCACTGGCTTCACAATTGAGCTACTTGTCCTAATGTACACTTTCACCAGAGACAAGCACGCTCTTCCCCGCCCCCACCACAAGATGTGGTAAGGTTTGCCCCACAATAACTTATAATTATTGTCTGGTCGAAGCAATTGGTGTTTGAAGTTAGCCACTCTGTGGGAACTGAATGTTGTATGTTGTTGGCCTCTCTATTTTTCTTCTCTCATTATTTTCCTCTTATATTTTATATTTTTCTCAATTATGTTGACTGACCGACACATCATAACACACATCATTACACACATCATTACATCTGATCGATATTGATTTCTGAAAAACCCAAATCTGACACTATATTTAATAGAAATAACTTGAACTTGCAACCCTTGAATTCAAAGCATAGCTGGTAAACTATCAGCTGGAAATGTTGCACTTGCAATGTATCTAGGAAATCAAGGTTAATACTACAGTAGGCTGAAGTTGTGCTTATTATTACCTGGAAAGCTACTGTATTTTTTTCCTAGCAGGAGTCTTGATGCTCAGAAGCACTTAGCTATTTCTCCCAATATTATGGTAACGATATCTGCCAAGGCCTACCACTATATATGGTTTTTGTATCAATATATACAAGTTAAAAAAGATTTGCTCACTTTGTAGGTTACAACATTATTCATACTCATTAACTATCTACTCACCACCATGAAACTCTCTCCATGTAAGAGCTGCTGAAGAGTAAAGAGGTAGGAACATAGAGATGTCCACCAAGATGAATTTTTGTTGGTCTACAATTTCATCAAGCAACTGTGAAAATAATGGTGATGAATGGTAAACTGCTGCATACAAACCTCAAGTCCCTACGTGCTGGGACAGGTGAAGACAGGCTCAACTTTAAGGCTATATAATTGTATGTACACAGTACTGTAATATTACTAAACCCTTGTACTTTAGCTACCAAGTCAGATTGCACAAAAGCATCACACATCACATGACACATTTGCTAAATTATGTGTGTTTGAACATACCAGGATGGTTAGATCCTGCAACCATTCCCTTCCAATGCATGCAAATAGTCACAGAATGTGTTTCAGACTTTTTAACATTTTGAATTTGGTTTCAAACTTCCCATTTTAACCTCTAAGTCTTTCAGTAAAATAATACTCAGAAAATGTGTTGATTGGATGTAAAATTTGAACAAGTGATAACTATGTCATAAACTTGGAGCAGAAGTTAAGTCAGTTGCTAATTTGAGGGACAAGTCATATACAGCTGTGAAGCACTTATATACTTGTGAGTTGAATGTGCAGTATGAGTGAGCATCAATTTCAAATAATAAGTCGAGAGCTCCAATATTTGATGCATTTGCGAAGTACCTCCTGAAAGAGAAAAAGTTGCTTTGGAGAACTGTTAAAATATTCTGTAGTAATCATACCTTATAAATCTGTATTAACAACCACAAATTTCCGAAATATAATTACCAATATAAATATAGTGATGTTTACAAATATAAGCACACATTGTGTCTATATATAGAACCTCTGGAAGTCTCTATGGTATCATGTCTCCACCTACTAGTTTATGATGAAGGTACAAATATATTCAATTTGAAGAGGGAGGGGGAACATATGAAGTTTAAAATATATCATCTAAACTGACTCGTGCGATTCCGACAACCTGTTTTGACAAAGAAATATTGTACCGAAGACATACATAAACATACATTATTGACATTCCAAACTTTAAAATTTACTCACTCGACATTTCGTCTAGATGTTCTAGCCTTCATCATGATGAAGGATAGAGCATCTAGCCTTCATCATGATGAAGGAGAGTAGCATCTAGCCTTCATAATGATGAAGGATAGAGCATCTAGCCTTCATAATGATGAAGGAGAGTAGCATCTAGCCTTCATAATGATGAATAGAGCATCTAGCCCTTCATAATGATGAAGGATAAAGCATCTAGCCTTCATGATGATGAAGAATAGAGCATCTAGCCCTTCATAATGATGAAGGATAGAGCATCTAGCCTTCATGATGATGAAGAATAGAGCATCTAGCCCTTCATAATGATGAAGGATAGAGCATCTAGCCCTTCATAATGATGAAGGATAGAGCATCTAGCCTTCATGATGATGAAGGATAGAGCATCTAGCCTTCATGATGATGAAGGATAGAGCATCTAGCCATCATGATGATGAAGGATAGAGCATCTAGCCTTCATGATGATGAAGGATAGAGCATCTAGCCATCATGATGATCAAGGATAGAGCACAACTCTGCATGTAATAATTATATAGCACCAGTGTTATATTAGATGGACCCATAATTAACTGGAATTAGAGCAAGCTATACAAACCTCTGATCTGCTGGCAATGGAACTATTCACTCTCTATTCAATTAAATTTTCATCAATGGCTGCTGGATCAAGCCCAATCCAGTAATGTCTGATTTAGCCTCCTAGCACCAGTGCTAGTGATGCATTGAAACATGTTTGTAGGATCAAGTATCATCACTACCCATGAATAAGAACTGATTTTAAAAACAATTGCACTACTAGACTAGAAGGAAAAAAACACCAAACATATAACCCAAAGCCCCCCTCAAGAATCTATCCAATGACCTCTTACAAGGGCAGAGTTCCCTCTTTGAATCACCACTGCCAGCCACTGCTTTTGAGTAACTTCTCTTCTCCACAGATCTGTCATCAAGATACCAGGAAGCAAGCAGAGAGCTAGTGTTGGTTTATAGACTTGCAGTAAGTTTGTTGCTGAACTCGACCTCTGTGGAACTCTTTATGTGCATCAAATCTCATGCGCAACACTTGGCTCATCTATTAGCTACTTGGCCACATGTATTATTATTCCTACTACTTCTGCAGGTCTTTTGTTAGTACCTACTCTAGAACTTTAGTCTTAGCTTATTTAAAAGGTGTCCCAGCTATAGATAACGGAATTTTTCTTATTTCAGAAGCATCAGAACTCAACTTGCTTTGGTGTTTACAAATTAATATTTATGTGTAAACTTTTTTGGTTTAAAAGTGGGTGGCTTATTGTATTTTCACTGGATTGAAAATGTCCAAATTCCATACATGGTTACGAGGTGGCCATCTTGCAGTGTTGGTTAGGGTTGCTATAAACTCAACTGATGAAAGTCTCATTGGTAAATGCTCGAGGAAATGTTAACTGCAAGCATTCACAAAGACATTGCCACCCAAACCAACTGCATGGAAGTGGTCTGGGAAATATATTATGGAGCTTTGAACAACAGCCAATTGTTTAACTCTAATCTCCCCGTATTAGATTTGTTATCACAAGAATTTATGTGGAAGATGTGTGTGTAATCTTCCCTACATGATTTCTGCAGTGAACTGATTATTGCTCATGGAGTATTCAACATGAATACCATAGAACTTATACAGAAAAGCATCAGCACATAATAATGGGACTTACTATGTTGAGCTACACCTACCAATAATTCTATGAAAATAGGAAAATGTACTGTTGTTCATGACTTCGTGAGTATTGCACATCTATTTTAATGTATACATGGACCAAACTATAGGGGTGAAAAGCTCACAGTATAATTATATGCTATTCCTTCCTGCCTACAGTTGAGGGATAGTAAATAGTGGAAGTTGAAGTGTTGTTAGTGCAGAGATTACTTGTTTGCTTGCTACTAGTTACATTGTAAGAGGTTCACTGATTTTCTCAGAGAAGAAGGGAGCACCATTGAGTGGGAATTAGCCAAGTGTGTTACATGTAGTAAACTCAGGTGCTGATTGAAGTAGTGGGAGATACTACTACCTACAACAGCTGGGAAGAAGTAGGATGTAGTGAATAAATGAGTAGACTCCCTCCCTCCATGAAATGCACTAGGCTCACTCCCATTCAGTGAACTTTTACATTCCTGAAAAAACAGCCGCCTTGCAATGCATTCTGAGAAGAATTAGCAGCAAGCTCACCGGCAGGCTCAGCACTTACACCACTTTCACTTTCATTCCTCAAACACACCTTGCACAGACACAATCAGATTGTGATAGAGTTTGTGAGCTTTCCAGTCTTATAATTTGGTACATATATTCTAATGCTCACAAAGTCATTGCAAATCTAGAAGAACCAGACATTTTCCTGTGCATAAAATTATTGAAGTCCTCCATTAACATGTCCATAAATTGATTCATGTTTAGTAGTAAGATTATTCCACAGTAAATCAAGTTGCCGTTCAGGTAACTTTGATCATGTTTCCAAAATGACAACTTTACCCCATCCCAATTATTAAATACCACATGGGCTAGCTTGATAGCATAATTGACAGCCACACTAGCCTTCCCTTTTTGCTGCAATACAGAAATAGAATAGTTGCAGATGTGTATTGCAACATATGTAGTCTTCTGGTAGTAAAAACAGAGATAGAAGGTAGATCTTTTGGTGCTTCAATACTTGCCAAGTTTTAACATCTGCTAGTTCTAATCTTAGCAATGCATATATACACGGCACACTAGAAGTCTTTTCGGAGCTAATAGCAGCGAAACATGCAAATCTGTGTTTGAGCTGAGCTCTGTTATTTTTGGGGGGTGGGGGTGGGGCCGGTGGTTGTCCACCATATTTTTTAAAAAAGGTGTCAAACTAATGTAGTGAGTGTTACTTCCTAACTGCATTCACATTAACTACACATCATGTAACAGATGTCTACTTCATCATAATACTCATGTCCTATATTTATTGGTTACATATTCACATTATATTCTAGTTTTGGAATTTGGAAATTATTGAAAAGACAATCTTACCCTAGCAAATAACCATAAGGTAACAGGAGGTCATTGCTGTTGAGCAAAAATCAAAAACAAAAAAGACCTAAGAAGCTTCCTTGTGAAATCCCAGAATGGACTGGTAAAGTATTTGAGAATGAACCTTCTATGCATACAAAGTGCTGAGGCTAGAAAGGTAAGCTTGAACCATAACCACAGGGCGCCAGTGATTTAGCAATTCTGCACATGGTACAGAGTCAAATGCTTTCTAATAATAATAAAAATCACATCTGCAGAGCATATTTTTTCCACTGATTGGTTATATAAGGTGGTAAACTGTTGAAATTTTCAAACACTGTTGGAGACTGTGATTCCTCAATGCAGCTTAGATGATAAATGTGAGCTGGCATTTCATTTGCTGGTGTGCCTGTAAAGTTGGCCCTAATGAATGTAGAGTTAAACAAGTTATTGAAGAACTCAGCACTCTTAATGGGATTATGTACTTAATGAAGGTGTCAAAGATTAAATTATGGATTTACTGAGATGACTTATGTAGCTTAGCTTGGTTTGAGTGTTGAAGTGTCACTAGAGTTGCCTAAAACTAAAACTTAAACCTTCTTGTTAGCCTTGTGAGAGTTGATTACATGTTTGCGAGTTTATGAAGTCTAGTAGAAGATGGTTTTCTCTCATATACAATAACCTTCTCAATAATCAACTTGAAATTGTATTCTCTTGATGTTTCGACTAGATGCTCTAGCCTCTTCATCAGGAATAATGATACTCTAAGACTCACATGAGCCTGCTATATACCTATTCACCATTTGGTAAGAAGTGTTGTACTCTTTTTGTGCATGTGAGCATTTGAGTTACTTGAGATTTGAACCAAATTGGGTTACACTTTTTCTCAACTCTCATCTTTGGCACAAACAGATCACGTGCATGCATAACCTTTCCCTTCAACATGGACCAATCTACTTCCACATTGTTAGAGGAGAGGTAGCAGTCAAATGGAGTTTCCAGTAAGAGGTCATCGGACTGACAAATCTTTCTTTGAAGTTGAAAACTTTGTTTGGAATGGCCTTAACCTTTTTTAATCATGTAACTACATTGAAGGTTATAACTTATAACTTGTTGATCTGAAAGGCTAGAGCAACTTGAACTATCAACAGTAAAGGTTACACAGAAAATGAGGAAAAATAGATCAATCTAGAATAATTATGAGGAGTAGCTTTTCTTACACTAATTAAGTGAAGAACTATCAGTTGGACCTGACCAGTTGACATCCAGGATGTTGAAATCACCCATTACTAGAAAATGGTCCTCTTCTGGCATATAGCAGATCATATAGAAGCAGGTCCAGGTTTGTGAGCCAGGTCACATCATACATACAAGTTGATTTCCTTGATGCCTCCTGGAAATTTTATCTGTATACCATCATCACAATAGTCTGATCCGGGTAGAAAAATTCAGTTATCTTGAAAATTCTACCTTGTGAGATGATGTCTGTCCTGGCATGTAGGGTGTACATCCTATCGATGGCAGTCCAGTATCACTTACTGAGGTTAAGTCATGGAGACATCACAGCAGGGTCCTGCATAAACTCCTTGTTGGTAAATCCATGTTTCCCAGACGCTGACCCAAGCTCTCTCAGTCAATATGTGCTTCATTCAGGGACTCTGCAGATACCCAGTATGATCTCCATTACTTTAGTCACAGTCTGGGAAGATTCTCTAGGTCATCGTGAACAGGTAGGTCTGGGTTGGTTTGAATGCATCACATTCCCTCAGGGTCCTCGTCATTTGTCATATATCAGTTTGTGAGATATTGGACAGGACTGGGAGCCTCTGAAGGGGAGCAAATTTCAGTGTACCACCCTATCCACATTGATGAGTTCAAGATAGTGTCAAGGCATTTGGTGTGGAGATTCTCAGCCAACACAGGGAAGCAAAATATAAGAGCTATATATCTGAAGGATGCATGCACTGGAGCCCCTGTGAGAGAAGTTCTTCTTTATTCCTGTATCAATGATAATTGTGGATATGTACGGATGTGGTTCATGGGTGTGCGACCCACTTCTGATTTTTGGGGGATTGTCGATTGCATTTTTTAGAAGCACCAGTTGTCATTTGGCCTTTGATTGAAGATGGTTAGTTGAGCTGTGCTAGTGTGTTAGGTTATGTTTGTACTGTCCCAGATGGAGATGCATTGGTTGATTTCTTACAGTAATGGGGTAAGTTTCTCATGCTGACTTGCGGGAATTAGACCTCTATAGTGTATATAGTAGGTGAGATATGTTTGCCATATCAGCCTCAGTTAGAGCAGTCAGTGTGGCTAGGCTAATGACAACCCTAAACAAACACAAGAAAAATTTTCTATTTAAGAATAAACAACAATATTTGATTGATCTGTTAAAAGAGAAAGGAAACAAGAGTTATGAATGTAGAGCACAGCCAGTGAGATGACTCTTGACTATTTAAAATCATAATTATAGACAAACAGATTTTACAATGTTGGTGTAGGTGATTGAGGTGAAAGGGCATCTAACTGGTTGTAGTCTACATGAGTATATATGGTCATGTTTGCTTCCAATATTGTGTGTTGTTATTATTCTGTTTGTTCTGATGTTTCTCATATCTTAGCTGAGCGGGGGAGAACTACAGCAAGTGTCTTCTTCTTATTCTTCACTGTACCCAAGTAGGCCACTCACAAAATTCAGCCCAAGATATCATGAAGCTATTGTTGATTGTAGCTATGTAGGATGAGCTACTGCCTCATTCAAGGACTTGGTAACAGGTTTCACAGGAGAATTCCACCAATTAATGCAGATGTTTTGGTAGACAATCTGCTACTGTCACCTTTGCACTTGATACCTGCTTCCCAAGAGTGAGAACTCCACAAACCAAACAGCAGAACACAGCATGTGTCATTCATTCTGCTTATAATTGGTGAGTGAAGCAAGTCCTCGTGGATAGTTGGAAGGAAAAGTTGCTATTGCTGCACATGGAGCATGTATTGGGGGATGTAGTCACTCTCTATAATCATAGATTTCACCACCATTTTATAAAGGCAAATTAAATTATATCAAGTACATTTATCATAAATTGAAATATTTAGTCAACAACGAAAACTTTCAAAAAGCCAAGGTTAGTGCAAAACTTGCAAGATCCTCGCAACTGTGTTTTGGGGGGTAAGGGGGGGAATCCACCCCCCAGTACTTACACCAGAGGCTAAAACTCACTTTGGTTAGCACCTTAAGCGGTGTTTCAGTGGATTTTGACACCAAACAGACTTCGAGCATGCCTTGAATCCTCTGTAAAGATAGTAAGCTCACAGCCCCCAAACAGGACTGGGCATGGATGCTTATATTTGGAGCCGGTTTCATTATCTCAAAAAAGTAAGAGTCGAGAGCCACTAAGTGAAACAATGCAACAGAAATATAAACATTACAAGATATTAAAACATATTATATAAGATGAAAATCTGATGATTTAAAAGTTTATAGGGAAATGCAAAGAGCATTAACCAGATGTGTTCAGGAGAGACATGTCTGGTGCTCATTCTTATTGGCACATATATAAAAGGCTCTTTCACAGCTACAGTAGTTTCAGGGGACAGTGCCATTACACCAGGAGCAACATAACTCAATTCAGGATGACCTTCCTTCATTTATATGGACCAAAATTTAGCAACTGATATGATGGTAGATGTCATCCATAATCTGATAATGTCTGATCTTGAACGCTCACTTACTTCTTGCTTAATCATTAGCAGACATCAAAACTATCGATGACAGTTTCCTCACAGAGAGAGCACTGCTAGATCTATGTACATGAAATGTAATCCATATGAAAGTATATGATTTAGTCTGCACCATTGGCTTGGAGCCTGTAGAGGCTATCAGATTAGTACCCAATACTATGGTCGGAATTCAGTCCATACTTACATGTGTACTAAGTATGGAAAATCCTCTTTGAACTGTAGCCTTTGTTTTAATTACAACTTTGTAAGTTGTAGCAAAAATTGAAAGCCACCATTGGTGCTGGAGCACCCACTCATGGCAAAACCCTGCTTAATACTCTGAAATTGCATATTTTAGACCTTGCATTGGAGAGCGCAGGGTTTGCATGCCATCTCACAGGGTGATCGGAGTGTTATATTCTCTCACGTTTCTGTGCAGTAAACTCACAATATCACGTCCCACATGATCTATCAGCTCTACTGGTATATTAGCAGCCTGATTGGATATAATAGACTTGGGCGTGTCTATCCAAGAACTGTTTCGGTGCGGATTGCCACCTCATACCACAGAGTTTGCAAGGAAATTAGATGTGGAGTTTTGCGAACAGATGCGTATCCTACAACTGAGGAGGTCATATCATATTTTGTGGCATTCGTGTATCAGGAGCGTCTGTCAGCTGGAACCATTAAGAGCTGCTTATCACCAGTGTGGTTGGCACATTGCTCTAGGTTAGGAATACGTTTGTGAAATGCACAAATTGATTAAAGTGGACAAGATGACAGACAGTAGGACTAGGAGCTCTGAAGAGAACCCAATACTCCACAATTCCTTGGTGGCATCAGGGTGGAGTGGCACAAGAGCCATAGGTGGGCTACAGCTATATATGTTACAGGCAGCAGCTTGTGCCTACTTCTTCGGTTCATGTATATTTATAATTATATATCTGCTCCCAAACATACATTCACCAAATGTCAAACTCTCGAGGTAGCTAACTATGTACTCAGTAACTTATCATTATGTGGTTGTCATGAATATCTGAAACTTGCATTGTGGTTTATTGATATAAGCTAATCATGTTAATTTCACTAATGGAGTGAATTGATTTCTTGACTTGATCTTGTGACTCCAAAATCAGCATCACAAGGAGGAATGGGAAAGAACCTCAAACAACCTAAAACATGGCACATTTGCTTGACTTTAGGTGCACCTATTAAATATGTTATTTGTGGAAGTGTTTGTACTCTTACACGAGCTTGGCAGGTGTGTACTTGGACATGCTAACTTTCATAAATGCACACATCACTGAATCTGCCTCTAGGACATGGAGATTACAGGGTCTCACTCATCATATGATATGATGGGCAGAGCAAAGTTGGTTACTATTATGATTTACTCTGAAGGTGCTTCCAAACAGAATGACCTGGTAATGCACTAGTGGTCATAATTGAATGATTCATCACTTGATGTTGTGTGCCATTAATTTCCTATGGTATTTAGATATTAATTTTGAGAAATCATCAGAATTGGACTTGGAGCTTGTAAATGTCAGTGATAACTGCTGGTTGAAAGGCTTGACATTTGTTCCTCAATGGTTTAGCTATATAGATGCATGAACCTGTAACACATGATCCAGATCACTTGACAAAGCCACTTACTTTCCTGAACTCTTGGACAAAATTGTGAAAATGGCAAAATCCGACTGTGTAGGTGGACCTTGGTTGGAGGTTAAGATGCAAGATTGAACACAGCTGATTTGCTTTTAGGTCCACCTATAAGAGGTGGACCATAATAGAGAATGACATTAACATTACTAAAATGCTTCTGGTTGACATGTGGGTACATAAATAAATATATATATATATATAACTATCCAGTCTTAACAAGTATTAATCATAACAAGTCTTAATTAATGGACATGTCCATAACTACATTATGTTGAAGTTCCACTTCATGTTTAGTAGTACTAGGTAGCTCTATGTCATCATAGAGTGGAGCAAGAGGTGGGGGCTGGGAGATGGATGCTGCACTTGATGTAGACAATGATTGCACCCACTCCTGCAGCCACTCCAGACAACAGCCCCAGAAGGAATATGCACATACCAGCAGCAACAACTACAGGTACACTCACTGCACATACACACACACACACACATACACACACATATAATATGCACAGTCAAACGCTCATGGGCACTTAACCTTTTATCTCAAGATTATGATGGGCCTCTAGCAAACTTGCCTGCCAGTAAGCAAAGGGATTAATGTAGTACTCCATATAATGCACACTAAACTTTGTACTTGATTTGTCCATGCATCCAGGTCAGAGCGTCCAGGTCAGGGTGCAGCACGTACATAAAAACTTAACTCAGCCTGAAATAATAGAGTTGATGTGCCAGGCGGTGTTTATTGTTGGAAGACACTCACCACCCTCATCACCAGATTCTTCAAAGCGTAGCTCTCCATTTGTCAGCTTCTTCACTTGAAGATATGCAAGGGTATCCTTTGTTGTCATTGTTTTCCACTTCAAACTCCTTTTGAAACTTTCCGTGGATGTTTGTTCTCCTATGAGCCCTCTATGCTGTTTGAGCTCCCACATAAAGAATGGAGTGAACTCTGAAAAGTAGCCCCACACTTTACGCTGCCAGCTATGCACTTTAGAGAAAGTCATCCATCGATTTTCAGTGGCAAAAACTTCAAGATTATCAAGCACATGAAGTTGTGCTGTGATGCGTGGGCCCAATGTTCCTTTTTGCTCCTTGAAGATGACAAGTGCGGGGAGTTTGTATCCATTTCCTGATGCAAACCTCTCTTTTCAGTACCAGTGGTAACAATTCAAACAATTCGCTCTCTACGACAGTTGTTTGTGGCAGAAGGTGCTTAATCAAAGCTTACATGCACAATACTTGAACCATGTTCCCAATCTCACATCTTCTGTAGCCATGAAGCTCTCTCAGAAATGGTTCTTGGTAAAGGGTCAGCTGCAGTTTATACTCTTCTGGCAACTTTGAGATGTGTTCGCATGCCACCTATACCCCACATTCAATTGCTTCTTCCAGTCAGTCAGCCACATGGAAGTTACAGGAAGCCTATTCTCTCAGCATTGTGTAAGACCTTCTGCAGGAGATCCATGTTACAAACTACCCTGCCTTCGGACTGAGAGAACTCTAGCTCTAGGTAATGGAAGACCTCCGAGTCAACTTGTTGGCTGAAAATTGGTGCTCCTCCATGTAGTTTCCTCTACTTCCTACACTGGCCTCATATTTTTCATTCCTCTCTCTCACTCTTTTTCCGTCCACTACAAACTATTTTAGCAGTCAATCTCACGTTCTGCATCACTTGTGCCCTACCACTACACAACTTCTACTTTGAAAAAGCTGTGTGCTCGCTCATTTTGAATGGGTGTGGTTTCACATTATAACTCTCCAGCTAGCTTCCAATAGATCATTACTATGAAGTGTCCAACTCTTCAGCTTTCTCCAGATAATCGTACGTAACTGCAATCTTCGAATTGGCATAGTCTAGGATATTCCTGGTGGTAACTTCGTCCAAATCATAATAATCGAGGTAGTGGACCCTTACTACATACACAATATATATATTATATATGCAGGTAACTAACTATAATTATATCCATGAAATTAAACCTTTTTCTTCATTATAATGTTCATGTCCTAGATCCTAGTTTTGTTCAGCATAACATGTTTTAATATGAATGCACAATCTTTTCTTTAAGTGCAACATTCATCAAATTTCAGGATTAAAGTACAGCACAAGGAAAATGTAAAACTTACAAGCTGTTTGGTTGCATATGAAGCTAAACAATGCATGCTGTAAAAAGCTAAACAATGCATGCTGTAAAAAGCTAAACAATGCATGCTATAAAAAGCTAAACAATGCATGCTGTAAAAGTTAAAATGCATGCTGTAAAAAGCTAAACAACGCATGCTGTAAAAAGCTAAACAATGCATGCTGTAAAAAGCTAAACAATGCATGCTGTAAAAAGTTAAACAATGCATGCTGTAAAAAGCTAAACAATACACGCTGTACAATGCATGCTGTAAAAAGCTGAACTATGCATGCTTTAAAAAGTTAAACAATGCAAGCTGTAAAAGTTAAACAATGCATGCTGTAAAAAGCTAAACAACACATGCTGTAAAAAGCTAAACAATGCATGCTGTAAAAAGCTAAACAATGCATGCGGTAAAAAGTTAAACAATGCATGCTGTAAAAAGCTAAACAATGCATGCTATAAAAAGTTAAACAATGCGTACTATAAAAAGTTAATCAATGCATGCTGTAAAAAGCTGACCAATGCATGCTGTAAAAAGTTTAACAGTGCATGCTGTAAAAGTAAAAACAATGCATGCTGTAAAAAGCTAAGCTAAACAATGCATGCTGTAAAAGTTAAATAATGCATGCTTTAAAAGTCAACAATAAATGCTGTAAAAGTCATGCTGTAAAAAGCTAAACAATGCATCCTGTAAAAGCTAAACAATGCATGCTGTGGGCTAGAATCAGTGTAATTACTAATCAGTGTAAGTCTCTGTGGACTTGTTTTCTGGAATAGTAGTGCCCCTTGCTTCCCTTAATATTAGTACCCCTTGTGTAGGTTTCTGTTTCATTATTCTCGATCATCAGGTGTCCTATTTCTGTAAGTGTCATGGTGGTAGAAACAAAAGATCCTGTGTTTGATGAGAGAGTGCTAACATCGACTACCATTTGCAAAGATACTGGCAGAGTAAGGCAAGTAGTGTGGGATGAAGAATTCTATGCTCTGCTACAGCAATAATGGAAACATTGCTGGGCGGACCGGCAGTGAAAGACGTTCTAAAGTGATGGCAGAGATAAAAAAATTGTGAATTAGCAGATGAAGCTCGATGATAAGACTACAGCAGCTCACCATGTATTGCAATCTAGACTACGCAATCTCTCACCGCACAGTTCTCCGGTGTTACTCTTGGATGAATATTTCGTGGCATTTCTTACTGCCAACTTATCCAACATGCCAATAAGGTGTGCATAAATTATTCTAACTGATTGTTTCTACCATCCTATATACCAGGTCAAGAGATTAGAGCGGGCTCAGTAGCTTCATAGAGAAGGAGGGTGTGGCGGGTTTGAAGATGTAGTGTGGGCTGATGAGTGTTCACTGCAACTTGAAACTCACACATGCTCCTGCTGCTGAAAAAGAGGTGACCTCCCATCCCCTCATGAACAAATCAAGGTGCACTAATTAGGATACTACATAATTACAGGTGATAGATGTAATTACAGGCCAAACTCAGTGAAGGTTCATGTCTGGGCTGGGATAAGCCTGTGAGGTGCAAGCAAGAGTTGCATCTTTGAAGGCATCATGCGGGTCTGTTGTATGTAATATTTTTGGAAAAGACCTTACTACTTTCTTACATGACATTTTCCCTGACTGCAACCACCGGTTCATGCAGGACAATCTTCCTAAGCATGCATCTCACTTGGCTAAGATCTTCATGGACCATAACTGTGTTAAATTATGGAGGACGGCACTGGAATTACCTGACGCCAACACAATTGAAACTCTATGGCACAAACGAAAGGAATACATACAGAGGGATTGGTGAAAGGCACAGAAGAACTTTGAACTCTCAGCCACCTAGTCATTAGACACTTATGAAAGGTCCTACCAAAGATGATTGGACTGATGGAGAGGCTACAAGCTACTGAGTTTTGCTAGTTGCTGTTTTCTGACTGTTGCTGTCTAGTCAGTTGTTTCTTGCAGTGTTAGATTATATAATTATTATTCTGTTTTGTCAGTTGTTGCTTGCAGTGTTAGATTATATAATTATTATTATGTTTTGTTGTACACAAAAAACATTTATAATGTATACCCCCTGAATTCGCGGAAACATTTCATTTAAAGAAAGCATATTTTTAGAGAGAGCACCTACAAATGGAGGTGGGTGGGGCAAGAGGGCAGGCCAACATATATTTCCGTGTGTACCACTGTACAGTGGCCATGAATGGTTGACTTGAGTGTGCAAGGACTTGCCACTAAACCCCCAACTTTTTGAAAGCAAGCAAGTATAATTTTAAGAACCAATGGCTAACAGCAACTTGTTGATGTGCATGTATATTATATATTCAACCCTCGAGATATAAACTGCAACATCCACTCACATTCTGCCAAACACTTATTTGTGTACATAAAACATAATTATTTTATAAGTACACACAAAATACTTAAGCATCCAAAATATAAAACAGCATTGCGGAGTACATGTGCTCTATGAATATGTCATAGAGCAATTGCATACCTTGACTAGATTTGGTTGCAGTAGTAGGTCGTGTTGCTTCAGTTGGTCTGGAGCAGCTCAGCAGTTGTGGGTCAGGCCTCCAAATTCCTTCCATAGTGCATGTAGCAGTCATTACATCTGCAGGACTCAAGCCAGACACACACTGAAAGTTCACGACATCTCCTTCCACATACGTACGACTTTCATTAGCTTGCACTGACCCATTCAGAGGAGAGGGTGGGGCACTGCACACAACTAATAAGGATTAAAACAGCTATGATGACTTCCTGACAATAATTTTCTTGCATTAAATTCGGACTAGATGTTCAAGCCTTCATCAAGAATTACCTGATGAAGGCTAGAACATCAGCCCAAACAGCCAGTGAGTAAATATAAGTTGACTATGAGATAGTCAGTGCACATATACTATGCCAAGTGGGAGTGTTTGTTGAGCACTAAATACATGAAGGCAATATAAAGTCAAGATTCAACCTACTTGAGCAATCTAGTAGTGCTGGGTCAGGCATTCATACTCCACCACTGCCCACTCATGAGCAGTGAGATGTGTGGTTAGTTTGGGGTAAGTACTCATCTGAACAGCTATATGTAATAGTAGCTTCTTCAAGAATGCTAGTGAAGGGCCACACTCTCACATCAGCAGCCACATTTGGAGTGGAGCAGTTCACTATAATAGAATTAAGTATAGCATAGGAGAGGCTTCATTGCTGTGTGCACGTATAGCAATAGAACATGATTTAATTAACACATTGAGCACAGAACCATATTCATGCCACACACAGACAATGTATTTTTCTCATAATTATGAACAAGATAAAAGTCTTTCTTCAAATCTGACATAAATTTTTTATTATAAGTTTCACCATGACCAAACTCTGAGGTAGCCACATAAATGAGATCTTGTAAAGGTAGCCACATGACTACTCGTAAAGGTAGCTACATGACTACTTGTAAAGGTAGCCACAAGACTACTTGTAAAGGTAGCCACATGACTACTTGTAAAGGTAGCCACATGATGACTTGTAAAGGTAGCCACAAGACCACTTGTAAAGGTAGCCACATGCAGACCTCTCAACCGTCCAGGGATGCCCTGGACTGTCCAGGGATTTAGCCTTTTCAAGATTCTGTCCAGGGTTCCAGGGATTTGCTACATTTGTCCAGGGATTCTCACCCCAATGATCAAGGTCCAATATACACATTTCCTTTTTGTGGTAAAAATGAGCCCCATATTAATGATCAAGGTCTTCTTTCTGCTGGACTGCAACTTGAAGAAGTTTAAGAAAAACTACCGCGCAGTCTCAGTCAGAATAATTTGAGTCTGGCAGTGACTAACCTTGCATTTTTCATTAGCTAGTAAGTATATGCTAGTATTGTTGATTTCAAATTTTATGTAAATCTTTTGCTCAGTAGCTATAATATACAGTACACTGTTTGTGGGAGGTGGGTGTCCAGGGAAATGACTCGTTGTCCAGGGAAAATTGGTCATATGTCCAGGGATTTAATCTGCCAAGGTTGGGAGGTCTGCACATGACTACTTGTAAAGTTAGCCACATGACTACTTGTAAAGGTAGCCACAAGACTAATCGTAAAGGTAGCCACATGACTACTTGTAAAGGTAGCCACATGACTACTTGTAAAGGTAGCCACATGACTACTTGTAAAGGTAGTCACATGACTGCTTGGAAAGGTAGCCACATTACTACTTGTAAAGGTAGCTACATGACTACTTGTAAAGGTAGCCACATGACTACTTGTAAAGGTAGCCACATGACTACTTGTAAAGGTAGTCACATGACTGCTTGGAAAGGTAGCCACATGACTACTTGTAAAGGTAGCCACAAGACTAATCGTAAAGGTAGCCACATGACTACTTGTAAAGGTAGCCACATGACTACTTGTAAAGGTAGCCACATGACTACTTGTAAAGGTAGTCACATGACTACTTGTAAAGGTAGTCACATGACTACTTGTAAAGGTAGCCACATGACTACTTGGAAAGGTAGCTACATGACTACTTGTAAAGGTAGTCACATGACTACCTGTAAAGGTAGCCACATGCCTAATTGTAAAGGTAGCTACATGACTATTTGCCACATGGCTACTTGTAAAGGTAGTCACATGACTTCTTGTAAAGGTAGCACATGGCTTCTTGTAAAGGTAGCCACATGACTACTTGTAAAGGTAGCCACAAGGTAGCCACATGACTATTTGTAAAAGTAGCCACATGACTACTTGTAAAAGTAGCCACATGACTACTTGTAAAAGTAGCTACTTGTAAAGGTAGCCACATGACTACCAGTGGGGGATCCAGGGGGGTTGCATTGGTTGCATTTGCAACTCCCTTTGTGAACAAAATAAATTTTCAAGCTCTGCCTCAGTAGTCTGTATGGACACTATTTCTGTGCGCTTCCAGACATTGCTTCTGGTATTGCACATATTAACACTTTATATGCAAGAAAAGTGCAGATCTTATAATGGACAGTACATGTATGTCTGCCCAAATTTGGAATGGTCTTTTACAAATTGAACAGATGCAAGATCGTTAATTATTCAAACACTGCTGCCTAAAATTAGTGCAACTACACCATAGAAATAATTATAGCTAGCCAATTACATGCCAGAAAAGCACATGGCCACTAAAAACTAGCTGCTGCATCTGATGAGTATGGATAAGTTAAAGAGAAAGAGACCTAGTTCAGACACGTGTACTATCACATCATTATTCAAAATAAGATCACCAGGTACGTATGAAGTTATGTCTTACCTCAGTAAATAAAATAATGCTATAGCAAGTGATTCTGGACCTAGCAGTTCCATGACAGCTTCTGCTATAGATCTTGATCCAACCTTGTCACACACTGACTTTGAACCTGGCCAACCTGAGTTACCCACAACACCAGACTCCAATGACAATGAGAGCAATATGGGTAAGAATAGAATTTCACGCTATGGGGTGTGGACAGTCACACTAGAATGAAATATATATATATATATGTTGCTTCTATATTGTTGTCATGATAACCTGGATTGTTGAAAGAGACTTTGGTAAGCTATTAGAGTCAAATGTAGACATTCGGAAGCTTTGTAATGATCACAAATACCAACTACTAATGATGAAGCTAAGTCCTGATCCATCTTCTTATCGGTACAGTCGTTGTAAAGAAAGAGAACCACTTCGCCGTTTCAAACCAGAGTGATTAAAGCTATACCCATGGCTGTGCTATAGTCCTCATCTTGATGGTGTATTTTGCCATGCATGCATGCTTTTTGCTCCAAATAGAGTAGGAGGGCAAGTTTTTCATTCTTTTGTTACAAAGCCATTTAAATTATTGGGTGTAAAATCACACTAACTGAATGGGTATGCTACATCAGATTACCATAATTATGACATCCCTTACTAAGAATTCTTGGCTGACTACAGAAATCCCTCTGAAATGATTCAATCTAAGTTACAGGCAGAAACCCAAAGAAGAATTGAAGAGAACCCAAAAGTTGTTGAATCATTTGCTAAAAGTAGTAATGGTGGAAAACAGGGATATTCTTTATGCGGTTATCATGATGACAAAATCAATTGGGATGAAAATGAGTTTGATTTAGAAACCTGTGGTAATTTTATTGAATTAGTGCGTTTCAGAGCCGAAACAGATACAAATTTGAAGAAGCACCTTCAGAATGCGCAAAAAAAACCCATTACACTTCACAAACTATTCAGAATCAATTATTGGTACTCATATTAGAGGTGACATACTGGATGAAGTCAACAATGCTAATTTTTATTCAGTAATATGTGATGAAGTATCGGATATATCAAATAAGGAGCAGGTCTCAGTTATTCTCCATTATGTCACTTGTGACTATCAAGTAAAAGAAATGTTTGTGGACTTCATTGAGGTTGAAAGAATTACTGGGAAAGCCTTGCTTAAGCAATCTTGCAGCGCTTGTCGGTTTGGGGTTTATTCCTGGCTGATCTTTGGGGGCAATGTTATGATAGTGCTTCCAACATGGCTGGAGCAAGATCTTATTGCTGAACTATAATACAACAGCATGCCTCTAAAGCAGTATATTTTGTTCATTGTGCTGCTCACAGGCTTAATTTAGCAATTATTTATGCTTGCAAAATCCAGGAATTCAGAAATTGTGAATCTTATAATTTATTGGAGAGATATATAGCACACTTCTTTAAATTTTCTGCGAAGAGACAACGCTTGCTAGATAAAGCCTAATGCTAGAGCAAAGAAGCTGAGGGTGCATGTAAAATATGCTGGATTCAGCATATTGATGCCTATGACATTTCTTGAGCTTCTTCCTGCTCTGTGTATGTCTTTACATTCTATTATTGATTGCTCTCAGGATAATGAAGACCTTGGTGGTACAAATTGGAGTTGGGATAGTGAAACCATTACTAAAGCAAATGGTTTCTTTTATCAGCTTGATTTTTATTGTGTTTTAAAACTCTTCTGGAAGTTTTGTCATCTCTTCGACCACTCACATTGAAGTTTCAAATGCAAGCTGTGGATATTCTCTATGCATACACAGAATGCAAAAAGATTGTTGCAACACTTACTAAAATGAGGGATGATCCAGAAAAAGAGTTTAAAATAGTGTATGAAGAAACCTCAAAGCTTGGAGAGGCTATCCATGGAGATAGCTTTGTTTTGAAAAAGCCAAGTTACATGGAAACCACAATACTTTAGAATAACCTTGTACAATGAGTTTCTATCTCACATTAATGAGCTAAAGGAAAGATTAGTAGACAACCCAGCTCTGGTTATAGGTTTGCTTAAACTGTTGCCATAGCAATTTGAGGAATCTGACAATGAAATACTAGACCAGCTTGGAGCTGCAGTTGACTTCTACAAGATGAGTTACCTCATGCTGCTATGTTATTGATGCCTATGCTATATACATTTCTTGAGCTTCTTCCTGCTTTGTATAATATTATCTCTTTACATTCTATTATTGATTGCTCTCAGGATAATGAAGACCTTGGTACAAATTGGAGTTGGGATAATGAAACCATTACTAAAGCAAATGGTTTCTTTTATCAGTTAGAATCATCTTCATTTTTATTGTGTTTTAAAACTCTTCTGGAAGTTATGTCATCTCTTCGACCACTTACATTGAAGCTTCAAATGCAAGCTGTGGATGTTCTCTATGCATACACGCAAAACTTACTAAAATGAGGGAAGATTCAGAAAACGAGTTTAAAATAGTGTATGAAGAAACCTCAAAGCTTGGAGAGGCTATGGAGATAGCTTTGTTTTGAAAAAGCCAAGGATTACTAGGTGCCAAACACAAAGTAGTAACATAGAAAGCACAATACTGAAGAGTACTTTAGAATAACCTTGTACAATGACTTTCTATCTCACATTAATGAGCTGAAGGAAAGATTAGTAGACAACCCAGCTCTGGTTATAGGTTTGCTTAAACTGTTGCCAAAGCAAGTTGAGGAGTCTGACAATGAAATACCAGACCTGCAGTTGACTTCTACAAGATGAGTTACCTCATGCTGCTATGTTTTCGGTAGAGTACAGAATGTGGGTTCGTAAATGGAAAGAACTTAGTACAGATGCTGCTACCAAACTGGTAAATACTCTGTCAGTATGTGATTCTGTGGCATTTCCCAAACTACTTCTTAAACTTGCTTTGACTGTCCTTATCACATCTTTGAATGTGAAAGAATTTTTAGCCAGCTAAAACTTATTAAAGCATCACATCGTTCTACAATGACTTCACAAAAAGACTAGCTGGATTAGCACTAATAAAAATCAACCGAAAAGAATGTGAAAAACAACAGAATTCTACAAAAATAAAAGAATTGGTTATTAAATTTAACCAGCTGCATCCTCGAAGGATGAAGTTTCCTTTTCTGCTGGCAGAATAGTTAATAGTTACTGAACAATGTAATGTATTTTAACTCAATTTTTACACCTAGCATCAATCACACTTAACTATCTATCATTATAATCTTTATTATTCCTGAATTATTTCACTTATCACTCTCCAAAACCCACACACACATACACAGAACATCCTCACTATGCCATAAAGTGGGCATGGTCAGTAAAACCTTCGGTTAGTGAGCATATGCCACATTTGTAACCCCCTTTCACCAATCCTAGATCCCCCACTGATTCCTTATACTATATCGGCACAGCAGGTAATCCCTTTCAAACCACATACACAATGAATGTCTAGTATAGTATAGGTCCAATATTGGCATATATGATTTAAAGTAAAAGATCATCTAACTGACTGTAATCTACATGGGCACAGTCTCGTTTGCGGTCTTTTTTGATCAGTCTAACATACTAGTGGTAGTAGTTGTTGTTGTTTAACATAATTCTTGTTTACACTTGTTTAGTTGTTGGTGTTTTAGAGTTGCACTCTGAGGCAAGCATAACTCAGCAAGCCAATGAGCCACTGCTATTAAACACCTCATCTAACTTATTATTATTGTAGTGCAGTACAGAAGTGGCACTACATACCATACCTTGTTGCTTTGTTGTTAGAGTTAGCCCGGGAGAGGTGCAGGAGTTGCAGAGGAGAACTCCAGAATCTATAAGGAGTAGACAAGAGATGCATGTCCTAGATGCTTTAAGGACTAGGCAAGAGTTGTAAAATCCAGATCATTCAAGGGCGTAGCGAGAATTGCAGAGGAGAACCAGAACTAACCAAACAGCAGATGTTATTCTATGCCATGTTCATTGCTAATGCAGAGACATATAATTATATGCTTGTAGAGTGCCTGCTTTTGCTTGTTTTTGTTTCATCAGCAGATCAACTGACCTCTCAGTTGGCATTCAGCTGCACAACATAGCATAGCCCAAGTCCTGTGAAGGATGTCCCTTACCCAACTCTGATTATAAACAGCACATGAGCTGGCTGGACTGCATCATATAAATGCCTTTCTATGGCATCAAGTCATGGATGTGCATTGGAAGATTTGGAGTCTTCTGGTGCTAGAGTTATTCTGAATAGACTTATTGTATGCAAGTTATGTGTGGGTGGACACAGAGACAGGTACATATGATACATGCATAAATCCTTGAAGATGATTTCACACCTACTATGGTTTTTTGGTCTGCAGTTTACTACTTTAGTGAAGGGTTCAAGGTACTCTGTGAGCCTTTTTGGCAATAATAGCATCGACAACCACCATTTAGGCAGCTGTGACTTTTAGCTGAATATGACCTTTGGATTTTGGGGCTTTATCTTCAATTTTAAAAAGTGGGTCAAACAAATATAGATATAGTAATAGCATACGTCCTGATAACTTTAGACTATGATCTGGATAACTACCAACCCACTGCAGCTGAAGAGGATAGAGATGGTCAACCCACTCACTGCAGCTGAAGAGGATAGAGATGGTCAATCCACTGCAGCTGAAGAGGATATAGATGGCCAACACACTGCAGATGAAGAGTATAGAGATGGTCAACCCACTGCAGCTGAAGAGGATATAGATGGCCAACCCACTGCAGCTGAAGAGGATATAGATGGCCAACACACTGCAGATGAAGAGTATAGAGATGGTCAACCCACTGCAGCTGATGAGGATACATACAGTTGGCCAACCTACTGCAGCTGAAGAGGATACAGATGGCCAACACACTGCAGCTGAAGAGTATAGAGATGGTCAACCCACTACAGCTGAAGAGGATAGAGATGGCAAACCCAATGCAGCAGAAGAAGATACAGATGGTCAACCCACTGCAGCTGAAACTTGCGACAAGGGTAAAGAAAACCAAGTCTGGATTTGGGGTGTGGGGAGGGGTCATCAATTTGGGGCAACTTTTTTTCAGCATGTATCTTTCAAACTCTACAAACAGAATTATCTGGCAGAGTGGAATTTCTTTGCAAGTCTAGCTATAAGCACAGATGAATATAATGTAGGCCAACATCCATGGATTGTACAACAAGTTTCTTCATCAAACTGTAGCACTAATTGAGAGAGAAATCTATAGATCAGACTACACAATCCACAGCTGCAAGTTTCAGTAACATATATAGAGGTTCTACAGTTCACCTTTCTGATGATTAGATATGTAGCTCTAAATCTCAATGAACTCTCAGTTGAAATAAAAAAATTATATGACGTAGCTACATAATAATCAATTTGACATTAACTCTCGCAATATTTCAACTAGATGCTCTAACCTTCATCAGGAATAATGTGATGCTAAGACTCACGTGAGCTTGTTTTGTTACATACAGGTAGCTAGACTAATGATTATCTTTATTGTAAGAATATTTATAAGAAATTTGTAACTACCATAACATTTTCCCTCCTCTTTCCTCTGTACAGGTATTTTTGGTAAACTTTTGTAAAGCACACAGAACAAGCATCAGCACAACAGTTTAATACCAAAATTACCTGCACAGAGGAAAGAAGGGAAAATTATTTCAATTTTGTTTTAATTTTGACCACTTGTTGTTGTTGTTGTTGTTTGTTTGTATTTAACACTCAAAGTTCATTAGGTGGAAGTTAATCTAATATTAATGTCAAGTGTTGAATACCTTATTTTAATGAAGGATATTAATGATGAAGGCTAGAGCATCTGGCTGAAATGACGAGTGAGTAAATTCAAGTCGATTATTGAAACAGTCATTGTATTTCTAGTTGTTGAACCTTCACAGAAGGTGACCAACAAGATAATTTGTAGGGGAAATATTAGTAGTGAAACTTCTGAATAACAGACAATCTCAGGATCTAGCCTTTTGTCCTTTGTAGAGAGTTTGGTCTCTTTCAGAGGCCATTTTGTATAGAGTATTATATACAAGGCACTTTCAGATTGCCAAGTTTGACCCCTTTGATAATGTCCTTTATCTGAGGTTTAACTATAGATAGTGTAGCGATCAAAACCACTCCATGCTCTGCTATTTTTTCTCATACCTACTTGTATACTGTAATGTATTCTAACCATGAAAACCGTAGATACTAAATATATAGAAAATACCTGTCTCTACAGTATTCTGTGATAGTTTTTAGTTAACTCTGGATATGTTATTGAGTACATGTACTGGTGGATATCAAATTCTTGCCAGCTAGTATATTATGAAGTTCTAAAGTGTTTTTGTTTCTGTTCTCCTTTTTCCTTGTTTTGGGTCAATATATTATTTGTAGATATATGTCAAGTTTTGTTAAGTAATGTCTACCTTGAAGATGGACAAATTCTAAAACAATTTTTATCTCTGTGTGCAGGATGGTGCCAGGTATACCACCTTGTCCTCCTAAGCAAGTACCTGCCCTGGCTTTAAAACAGCCTGTAACTCCACCCTGGCCATCTAAGAAATAGATTAAGTTTCTGTTTCTTTTAACTTGAATTGCGTGAAATTTATACAATTTGTTTGTTTTTGCTTTGTCTTTATATTTATCAAACCGACAATGATTAACTTTACTAAACTGAGCTTAGTTAAGTGTACATATTTAAATTAGTGCGTATTAGATGTGCTGAACATGTTTGTTGCAATATACACCCAGATAGATTGAACTGGCAAACATGTTATTTTAATGATATTTACTCCTGATTTGCTTGTGGCGGACCAAACAATATTTGTGGTTCCAATTTTCCATTGGCCCATTTTGTGGTTTTGTGTGTCTGCATGTGTATAAGTGTGTGTGGGAGGGGAGCAGTATTAAAGGCAAGAGCAAGGCTAGCTGTCCAAAGCTTACATGTCTAGTGATCATTCTTAACGGCTTCATCACATAAAAAGTTTCTTTCACAGCTGTAGTATTTTCAGGTGACAGTGCCATTATACCTGAAGCAACATGACTTCATTCAGGATAGCTTTCCTTTATTAGTGTGGACCAAAATTCAAGTAGATTTCAACTGTAATGATGGAGATGTTGTCCATAATCTGTTGATACCTTATATCTTGAATACTCAATCACAACCTTGTATTAATCACTAGAAGGAAACTATCACTGACAATTTCCTCACAGAGACAGTAACGCTAGATCTAACTAGTAGAAATGTTATTCATATGAAAATGTGTAGTAAGTTTAGTCTGCACCATTGGCTGGGATACTATTCATAGCACCATCAGAGTAGTACACAATAGTATGGTCCAGTTCATACATACCGATACACTTTTACATTCGTACACTACTCTTAAAAATGAACTTTGAACTGTAGCCTTTGCCTTAATTGCAGTTTTGTAAGTTGTTGCAAAAAATTGAAAGCCACCCATTGGCATATTGCTTCTGGCTTCTGTAATGCCCATTCCTGCCAAACAGTTAAAACTGTGAAATTTCATCTTGAGACCTCATATTGGATAACACAGGGTTTGCACCCCCTATAATTGGTTGACCTTTATCTGGAAATGGTGTCAGAAAAGTTTATATGCCAGCAAGACCCACCTTGGCAGCTTTTTAGTCATACGGTATTTTCTACCAACCAAAAACTCTTCATTAATGCCATGAATCCTTCATGAAGGTAGTAAAGAGGAAAAGTCCCAAAATCATGTAGAATATCTTGTATTGGGGATTGCTGTAACAAAGTCTATGTATCCATAAATCCTACAAGTCCCTGGGGCTTCTTAGATGACTACAAATATCGCCTTATTAGTTTAAGTAGTCTTCCCCTAATGATGACTCTGGAAATAATTATATCTTGTTTGTTGTAAAATCTCTAAAAATGAACATTTAATTACATTTCTATGTCCACTATAACTATATACCAGATTTACTAATCTAAAAATCATTCTCATAATAATTATAAAGAACCTGCACTCATTTTTCACTCACATTCCTCATCTTTGGACTAGTATACTCTTGAATCTTTCATTATAATATATTATAAAATATCACCACTCATGTTTCTATATATGTATATGTACTGTAAGGTGATAATAATAATATAATAATAATAATAATAATAATAATAATAATAATAATAATAATAATAATAATAATAATAATAATAATAATAATAATAATAATAATAATAATAATAATAATAATAATAATAATAATAATAATAATAATAATAATAATAATAATAATAATAATAATAATAATAATAATAATATAAAATAATAATAATAATAATAATAATAATAATAATAATAATAATAATAATAATAATAATAATAATAATAATAATAATAATAATAATAATAATAATAATAGTAATAGTAATAATAATAGTTAGTAGTAGTAGTATTAATAATAATAAATATAATAATAATAATAATAGTAATAATAATAATAATAATAATAATAATAATAATAATAATAATAACAACAACAATAATAAAAACAACAACAATAATAGTATTAGTAGTAGTAATAATAAATAATAATAGTATTATTAGTAGTAGTAATAATAATAATAATAATAATAATAATAATAATAATAATAATAATAATAAATAATAACAACAACAACAACAATAATAATAATAGTGATAATAATAGTGACAATAATAGTGCGACAATAATAATGACAATAATAATGACAATAATAATGACAGTAATAATGAGAATAACAATAATAATGAGATGATAATGAGAATAATAATAACAATAATAATGAGATGATAATGAGAATAATAATGACAATAATAACGACAATATAATAATGACAATATTAGTGACAATAATAATATTAATGACAATAATAATGACAATAATTGCAATAATAATGACAATGCAATAATAATGACAATAATAATAGCATAATCATAATTTTCTTATAATTACTTTGCCCCCATTTTAATATGGCAGACCAAAAAACTCCAAAGTTTACTAATTGGCAGCATTTTTAGCACTGTAAGTGCAATTCAAGGGCCAAACTCAACCAGGCAGACATGCACAAGCTCATTTAGCCTTGCGCAATAGCTCCTCCCAGTCATCGATGAATGGTACAGTTAACCTAGGACAATAGATTGTGGCCACATGCATGGGAGTTGGGTCCATGTGTTGAGGATGGTGCAGGTTGATGCTTGTAGCAGTCTTGTGCAGCAGCCAGGGTCAGTGGACAATCACACAGCCAGGATCAGAGCTAACAGAGAGCTGACTTCAACCTTCTGCAGTGTAGCTGTACATTACTCAGGTGTCATTACACCATGTGTGCAGTAGCTATGGGGGCCCAACCCACCAGTGGCATGTCTTAAATGCCCACATGGACAGGCCAAGGTCCAGCAGGCCAGATAGGAGCTCACAACTAAGCTGGAAGTAATCAGACTTACCCAGAGAGCTGGTGTGACTTATGCAGATAATTTAGCACTGTCTAGACCTGATCTTTGATATGAATGGTAAATGGATTCCAATTTGTGTTCTTACGGGCTAGGGCTAAGGCTAGGGCTAGGGCTTGGTGGGTTATGTAGGATGTAGGTAGCATGCTGAAAAAAGGGGCAACAGTGATCAGGGACCCCTGAGGAAATAACCTGCAGGTGGCCATGCCTTAAGTACACAAGTGACTTGTCTATGGACAGCTGCTACTCCATGAGGTCAAAGGTGCATGAGTTGGTAACCCCACTTACTGAGGGATAACCTGGACCAGCAATTTAGAGCATGCATGGCCAATGGCATCCACTCTGGTGGTAATCAGGCTACAGAGTGTTCAGATGACAGGTTATAGGTCTGGATCCCCATGAATTATACTCAGCTCCAGATCGAAAGTTTGGGGCTTCCCTAAAGGCACTTCAGGAAAATTGTAGATTTTGTGCTAGAGTTGTTAATTCATTAGAAAACCTACTAGCGTAAACTCGCCACATTATGTCCATACAGCTGCTCATCAGCCCTAGAGCTAGTAGCAGTGAATGATTATAATGCAGCCACGAAGGGGACAGCCCCACCCTTCTGCAGGCACCACCCATTCATTGCATCCACTTAAACTTTTTCAGCATAAAGTAAAAACTTCACAATGGTTCTCAAGTGGCGCTAATGAGATATATGCTACCAATTAATACCATTCTCTAATCGGGTGTCAATAATAAGGTGACAAGATGTGTGGACCAAAATTTAGCAACTGATATGATGGTAGATGTCCTCCATAATCTGATAATGTCTGATCTTGAATGCTCACTTACTTCTTGCTTAATCATTAGCATACATCAAAACTATGGATGACAGTTTCCTCACAGAGAGAGCACTGCAAGATCCATCTACCTAAAATGTAATCCATATGAAAGTATATGATTTAGTGTGCACCATTGGCTTGGAGCCTGTAGAGGCTATCAGAGTAGTACCCACTACTATGGTCGGCATTCAGTCCGTACTTACATGTGTACTAAGTATGGAAAATCAACTTTGAACTGTAGCCTTTGTTTAATTACAACTTTGTAAGTTGTAGCAAAAATTGAAAGCCACCATTGGTGCTGGAACACCCACTCCTGGCAAAACCCTGCTTAATACTCTGAAATTGCATATTTTAGATCTTGCATTGGAGAGCTGTCAGAGATGCACCCTCTGACTGGAGAACAGACAGCTACTGAGGTGCCAGATGACCTACAGGATGTGCAGGGCTGTACACGGGAGGAAGTACATGTCGTTAATGATGAGATCATAACCACAACAGGAAGAAGGGACTTACCTCTAAGAATGAACTCACCTGATGTCAAGGGCGAGGTCGAGAAGAATACGCAGCTCAAGCTTATAGATGAATTCCAGAAGCCGGTGGGCGTTCTCTGATTGATCGACCAATGAGAGACGGGAGAACTGAACTAGATAGTTGGAGTGAACGTTACTGAGTGGTATGCGTTGTTGTAATCGAGAGTGAGTACTATGTTCTAGAGCCTTGTTGTATGAGATATAATTGAAAAGGCGGCATACCTCGTTTGTGCCAAAGCATCGTTAATGGTATATGGTATTTTCTAGATCGGCTGTCTAACTATACTATCTCTTTTCGTAAGAGGGTAAACAACTAAGGGAGTTGATTTTGGCTGACTGAGACTTTAGTGGGGAACTGAGGTTAGGTTGGCGTCGAACGAGATACGGATCCGTCTGGGAAATCAAAAGGCATTGTCCCAGAGAAGGGTATTCTCATCACAAGAGCACTGGGTTTGCATGCCATCTCATGGGGTGATCGGAGTGTTATGTTCTCTCACATTTCTGTGTAGTCAATTCACAATATCACGTCCCACATGACCTATCAGCTCTACTGGTATAATTATTAGCAGCCTGATTGGATATCATATACTTGGGTGTGGCTATCAAAGCATTGGTTTGCCACCTCAAACCACAGAGTTTGCGAGGGAATTAGGTCATATCGTATTTTGAGGCATTTGTGTATCAGGAGCGTCTGTCAGCTGGAACCATTAAGAGCTGCTTATCAGCAGTGTCGTTGGTCATATTGCTCTAGGTTAGGGATTCCTACATTTTGTGAAATGCCCAAATAATTTTAAAGTGGACAAGTTGAGAGACAGTAGGACTGGGAGCTCTGAAGAGATACTCCATTACTCCACAAGTCCTTGGTGGCATCAGGGTAGAGTGGCAGCAAGAGCCAAATAGGTGGGCTGCAGCTATATATGTTACAGGCAGCAGCTTGTGCCTACTTCTTTGGTTCATGTATATTTATATATAGCTGCTCCCAAACATACATACACCAAATGTCAAACTCACATGCTCATGAGGTAGCTAACTATATACCCAGTAATCCATCATTATAATATGGTTGTCATGAATATCAGTGTGGTTTAGTGATATAAGCTAATCATGTTAATTTCAGTTATGGAGTGAAATGATTTCTTGACTTGATCTTGTGATTCCAAAATCAGCATCTCAAGGGAGGAATGGGAAAGAACCTCAAACATGGCACATTTGCTTGACTTTAGGTGCACCTATTAAATATGTTATTTGTGCAAGTGTTTGTACTCTTACACAAGCTTGGCAGGTGTGTACTTGGACATGTTAACTTTCATAAATGCACACATCACTGAATCTGCATCTAGGACATGGAGATTACAGTGCATCCCACTCATCATATGATATGGATGGGCAGAGCAAACTTGATTACTATAATGATTTACTCTGCAGGTGCTTCCAAACAGAATGACCTGATAATGCACTAGTGGTCATAATTGAATAATTCATCACTTGATGTTGTGTGCCATTAATTTCCTATATAGTATTTAGATATTTGATAAATCATCAGAATTGGAGTTGGAGCTTGTGAATGTCAGTAATAACTGCTGGTTGAAAGGCTTGACATTTGTTCCTCAATGGTTTAGCTACAATTTATAGATGCATGAACCTGTAACACATGATCCAGATCCCTTGACAAAGCAATTAGTATCCCTAACTTAAATCTCAACTAGAAAATAATTTTAAACAAGCTGGTTTCAACTGATTTTAGTAGGTATGGGTGTCAAGATTTACCAAAAAAAAGTAAGGTGGGGTAGGGGGTGGGGAAAACTTTTTCTGGGGTTAAAGGTCATTTATCCCCGGCCTAAATCACTTAAACTTGTATCTCGGTAACAAAACAAGGTCATGTGGTTGATCCTGGTGTCAAAATGCACAGAATTATGCAAGAAGGGCCCCCCAAATTTTTTTGGACCCTTAGTTACCAAACCTTGACCTCCAAATGTGAGGTCAAAGGTCAAAAAGTGTCATTGACATGGCATAATATTATTATGTATCATATAATTTTGAAGCTGCATGGTGTCAAACAATGCATCAAAGAATCAAGTGCAAAGAATCAAGTAGTAAACAAATAATTGAAATACTGATTACAGCATAGCTATAACATATTTAGTCATTTTCCTCTTCATCGCTACCAAGTTCCTCTACATCTGCTCCATTAGAACAGTGTCCACAGCACACACCACATGCAGAAACACATGACATGCCAGCTCTCATGCAGCTGCATTTCATGGTTTGGCACTGCCTCTCCCCTTCCTTGCAGTTGCAGCAAATTCCTTTCAGAAGGTTGTCTGGGGCAATAGGAATGGACAGCATCTTCGGTCTGAGTTTTCCATTGCTACCTATCCCATCATCTTCCAATTGGCTTAAGAACAGTGGTGTTTAGATGCTTCCATACCACAACTTGAAGATGTACACGAAGGGAATGCTGTGCTGTTGCATTTTCCGTTGGAGGTAAGCGATCGGGGTCGATTTTACCCTTTGATGCTTGCTTCTGGAACTTCAGATAGCGAGCCTTTTCAAGATGAGTATCCCCACAGCCGTATGTGATCTGCATTGCTTTTAATCCAGCTGTTCGAATAGTGGATTCAGTTGAAGTCATACTTGTAAATGCAGTGATGACACTGGCAGGGAATTTGCATTTGTAGAGAGCACATTTGGTATGTCCATGAATGCATGAAACAGTGTCGTTTCCAGACCAGCCGTACTTGAAGAGGAACTCTTCCTGGTCAACAACGTCTATAGTAGAGATGTCATAAAGACCATCAACATCTGATTGCAAGTACAAATTAGAACAGTTGCTTGGCCGGTGATAACAGAGCAAAACCAATATATCAGTGTCTTGTGCGACAACGACAACTGGGGTATTCACACTTGTGACCAAGTCCAATGCAGTCTTTACAATGAGCGTGTCACCATCATCTTTTGCTTGACGTACAACAATATTGTGGTTTGCCATCTCTGTAGACAGTATCATGATTAGAGCTCCTTTGTTCTTCTCATTTGCCAGGAAAACTTCTCTGTCACATGATATAGTCAATTCTGGTGTAACCCTTAAGTCCCGAGAAACCTTCTTCCCAGCCATCCGCCGCATATGTTCATGATCTTTCGATGATGCTTCTTCCCCATAGCCATCAAAGACTACAGTAGAATCCTTGAATTTGGCTGTAACATACCTGGCATAGGTAGTAACTATGGTCTTGATGGTTGCACCGCTGGCCCACTTTACCTGATGAAGTAGCCATCCTCCATCAACAACATGCATTTTGTTGTTCATGTCCAAGTCAAGTTTTGTTGTTGTTTCCTTGAGCATCCTTCCAAACTCATGCTTTGGGGGTTTCCTCATCATACGATCCATAGTGAAGAGAGACGCCGGGACAGGTGTCAGTTCAAAGCGGAATATCTCTTTAATCCCTTCATCTCTCTCTGCCATGATGATCAACCTATTAAAGAGTAGGGTCTTTTCGATGTACACCTTCTTGTCTCCTATTCTTACTTTCTTCTGAAGGGCAGCCAGATTTTTGCATTTGTTTGATGTCTTCATGCTTTTAACAGGTGACTCATCATCAAGATCCTTCTGCATTTCTTTCCCTATCCTCACTGCATCTTCGCAGTTGACAGCTGACTTGTCGGTGGTAGTCCCTCCACTAGACAGTGAAGCAATGGTCATGGGATTATGTACCTGAAATGACATACATAGATGCAATCGTTGTGTGATAACTTTGAAATGTCAATTGAAATCTAGAATGATGTCTGCACAACTATCAGTGCATGAAACACATACATACTAACCTTTGTGAAGGGGTTGTGGGTCGAAAACCATTCAGAAATGAACTTGACGCATTGTCTGTCGTTTTCCATATGCTTAGCTCCAAGGTCTTTGTGTGTCCTCTTACTCCGCTTCCCACCAATCATTTCCTCCATCAGGTCCCCTAGAAGCTTGAGATGTGAAAATGTGCCAGCCCATACTTTCACAGAATTCTCGTTACGCATCCTTCCTCTTGTTAAGCCACCATTTGATTTTGCTTTTCGCATAAGGGTTTCTTCGATTGTCTGGTCAGAAAACTGTCCAGAAAATTGCTCATTGGAGTAACGGGTTGTGTGATTTCCTTCCATGAATGCTTCATGAACCTGGAAAAGAAAAACAAAAAAATATCCTATACATTTTACCAGATAAGTGCATGCTTGCATATTAGTGTTTTTTTGTTGCTAACCTGAGGATATTGTTCTGCTATTCTCAGAAGTGATGTCTTAAGTGTGATAGTTGATGCCCGACGTATGGTCTGCTGTCTGGCAGGATGTCTTTCGTCAAAATGGATGTCCTCATTGCAGATGATACATCTTTCACTGTATGGAAATCGTGTAGGACCCCGGTCTGAAATTATTATCTGGACTAAGTTAGCCAAATCAACAGTATATTGTATGCATGTTATGTAGGGGATTGCAATAAGATTAGAAATTCAAGTGACTCTTACCATTATCGTCATTTACAGATTGTGACACTTTTTGACGTTTAGGGCGTGGTTCATGCTCCTGTTCTTCAACATCAGGCTCCTTTTGCATGAAAAGGGCTCTGCATCTTTGATGGACGGTCATAGGAATGTTGCTAGTCCATTTTCTTTCCAACAAGGAAGAGTCGCTGATATGTCTACAATGCTCAATTAGGTTCTCATAGCCCTTAGTGTACAACTTCTGTAGCTTTCCTGCTTCTGATGAGTCCTCAGTACAAATCTCACACCTCCTTTCCATTTTGCTCGAATGGAGTAAGATACCAACCTTATGCCAATGTCTAGTCCTTTTATAGACAAACGCAGCACACATAATGTTCTTGGAGAATCCTGCACAAACCACCAACTCCCATCAAAGGGTGCAAGCTGGGCAGGATCATGCAGGTTTTGTGCAAGATCCTGCAGGTTTCTAAGCAAGCCTGACCACAAGCCACAACTACTCCCATCAAAGGGTGCAAGCTGGGCAGGATCATGCAGGTTTTGTGCAAGATCCTGCAGGTTTCTAAGCAAACCTGACCACAAGCCACAACTACTCTCAATACAGATAACACCCACAAACATCTCTCAAGAGTTGGTCCTAAAGGATCCCAGATTTTTTGTGCATCATCATGGTACAATTCTGAGCATTTTGACACCAAGATTAAAATTTTTGGGTATTTAGTTGTCGAGATACAATGTTTTACAATTTTGGGGCGATCGATGACCTTTTGACCACCCAAAAGTTTTCCCCACCCCCTACCCCACCTTACTTTTTTTTGGTAAGTCTTGACACCCATACTTACCAAAATCAGTTGAAACCAGCTTGTTTAAAATTATTTCTTAGATTGGATCTAAATATGGCTAATTTTAGGATACTAAATTTACTTTCCTGAACTCTTGGCCAAAATTGTGAAAATGGCAAAATGCCTGACTGTGTAGGTGGACCTTGAAGGGTTAGAGGTTAAGATGTAAGATTGAACACAGCTCATTTGCTTGGCCTTTAGGTCCACCTATAAGAGGTGGACCATAATAGAGAATGACATTAAAATTACTAAAATGTTTCTGGTTATTTAATGAATAACATGTGGGTGCATATATATATATATAATAACTATCAAGTCTTACAAGTATTAATCTTAACAATTCTTTATTAATGTACATGTCCATAAGCTACATTATGTTGAAGGTCCACTTCATGTTTAGTAGTAGTAGGTAGCTCTATGTCCTCATAGAGAGGAGCAGGATATGGGGGCTGGCTTGTGGGTGGGCGTGTCTCCCTGCTACACTTGATGTAGACAATGACTGCACCCACTCCTGCAGCCACTCCAGACAAAAGACCCAGAAGGAAGATGCACACACCAGCAGCAACAACTACAGGTACACTAACTGCACATACACACACCACACACATTCAATATGCATACATGCACACATTTAATATGCATACACACACACAGTCAAACGCTCATGGGCACTTAACCTTTTATCTCAAGATTCTGATGGGTGGGTCTAGCAAACTTGCCTGCAAAGGGTTTAGTGTAGTACTCCATATAATGTACACTAAACTTTGTACTTGATTTGTCCATGGGTCCAGCACGTACATAAAAACTTAACTCGGCCTGAAATAATAGAGTTGTTGTGCCAGGTGGTGGATTGTTGGAAGCCACTCACCACCCTCATCACCAGATTCTTCCAAGCCCTCCATTTCATCAGCTTCTTCATCTTAAGGTTTGCAAGGGGATCTTTGTTGTCGTTGTTCTCCACTTCAATCTACTTTGGAAACTTTTCCTGGTATGTTTGTTCCTCTGAGCCCTGTATGCAGTTTAACCTCCCACATAGGATGGAGTGAACTCTGAAAACTAGCCCCACACTTTGTGCTGCCAGCTATGCACTTTAGAGAAAGTCATCCATCCATTTTCAGTGGCAGTGACTTCAAGATTATTAAGCACATGAAGTTGTGCTGTGATACGTGGGCCCAATGTTCCTTTTTGCTCCTTGAAGATGACGAGCGCAGGGAGTCTGTATCCATTCCCTGATGCTATTATGAAACCTCTCTTTTCAGCACCAGTGGTAAAAATTCAACAGTTCACTCTCTACGACAGTTGTTTGTGGCAGAAGGTGCTGAATCAAAGCTTACCTGCACAATACTTGACCCATATTGCCAATCTCACATTTTCTGTAGCCATGAAGCTCTCTTGGAAATAGTTCTTGGTAAAGGGTGAGCTGTAGCTTATAGTCTTCTGGCACCTTTGAGATGTGTTTGCATGCCACCTATATCCCACATTCCATTGGTTGTTTCAGCCAGGCAGCCACATGGAAGTTACAGGAAGCCATGGATACCAATTCTCTCAACATTGTATAAGACCTTCTGCAGGAGATCCATGTTACAAACTACCCTTCCTTAAGAGTGCTCTAGCTCTAGGTAGTAAGACCTCCGAGTCAACTTGTTGGCTGAAAACTGGTGCTCCACCATGGAGTTTCCTCTTCTTCTTCCCACTGCCTACACTGGCCTCAAGCAAAGCATCATATTTTTTATTCCTTTCTCTCACTTTTTTCCCTGTCCACTACAAACTATTTTAGCAGTCACGTTCTGCATCACTTCTACTTTGAAAGAGTTGTGTGCTCGCTCATTTTGAATGGGTGTGGTTTCATATTATAACTCTCCAGCTAGATTCAACAGGTCATTACTATGAACTGTTCAACTCTTCAGCTTTCTCCAGATCATCGTACATAACTGAAATCTTTGAATCAGCATAATCCAGGATATTCCTGGTGGTGTGCACTTAGTCCAGATCATAATAATCGAGGTAGTGGACTCTTACTACACACAATATATATTATATATGCATGAAATTAACTATATATCCATGGAATTAAACCTTTTTCTTCATTATAATGTTCATGTCCTAGATCCTAGTTTTATTCAGCATAACATGTTTAATATGAATGCACAATCTTTTCTTTAAGGCAACATCATCTTTCAGGATTAACTTACAGCACAAGGGAAAAAATTACAAGCAGTTAGGTTGCATATAAAAAGCTAAACAATGCATGCTGAAAAAAGCTAAACAATGCATGCTGTAAAAAGCAAAACAATGCATGCTGTAAAAATCTACACAATGCATGCTGTAAAAAGCTACACAATGCATGCTGTAAAAAGCTAAACCAATGCATGCTGTAAAAAGTTAAACAGTGCATGCTGTAAAAAGTTAAACAGTGCATGCTATAAAAGCTAAACAATGCATGCTGTAAAAAGCTAAACAGTGCATGCTGTAAAAAGCTACACAATGCATGCTGTAAAAAGTTAAACCAATGCATGCTGTAAAAAGCTAAACAGTGCATGCTATAAAAGCTAAACAATGCATGCTGTAAAAAGCTAAACAGTGCATGCTGTAAAAAGCTAAACAATGCATGCTGTAAAAGCTAAACAATGCATGCTGTAAAAAGCTACACAATGCATGCTGTAAAAAGCTAAACCAATGCATGCTGTAAAAAGCTAAACAGTGCATGCTATAAAAGCTGAACAATGTATGCTGTAAAAAGCTAAACAATGCATGCTGTAAAAAGCTAAACAATGCATGCTGTAAATGGTTACAAGCAAACACTTCAAATGGAACTTGTACACATTTGTAGTGCATGTAATTTGAAAGGGGAAGAAAGTGCCAGAGCTAGCTAGTGAGCCCCAGGAGAGCATTTGAGCATACATCAAGTCATTCCAGATAATTTTTTAGCTTCCATTTTTCCCCCTGAAGCATGTAGTCGAGTGTAGTCTTGGGTTCATGAAGCGATCCATTCGAATGAAATATAATTACTGCAGTGTGCGTCAGTCTCCCATCTTGAAGCTGTTTAATTCCACAGACAAGCATAAGTGTCTCATCCTCTTTTCTCTAACCTTGCTTGCTCTTATATTAGCACCCCTTGGTAGGTGTGGTCTAGTAGCAGTGTTTTGGATCAGTCTATCAAGAATCAGTGTAATTACTAATTGGTGTAAGTCCCTGTGGCCCTTGCTTTCTGGAATAGTAGTGTCACTTGCTTTCTTTAATGTTAGTACCACTTGTGTAGGTTTCTGTTTCATTATCCTCATTCATCAGGTGTCCTATTTCTGTGTATCAGGGTGACAGAAACAAAAGATCCTGTGTTGTGTTTGATAATAGAATACATTGTGAGGTAAGGAATTCTATGCTCTGCTACAGCATAACTGGAGCTATTGCCAGGTGGGCAGACAGTGGATGACCTTCTATTGTGATGGCAGAGATTAAAAAATTGTGAATGAGCAGATGAAGCTGGATGATGAGACCACAGCAGCTTCACCATGTAATTGCAATCTAGAGACTACGCTATCTCTCTCCGCACAGTTCTCCTGTATTGGACTACTCTTGGATGGATGTTTCGTGGCAGCTGTTAATGCCAACTTATCCAACATGCCAATAAGGTGTGCATAAATTATACTAACTGGGAGGTAAGGCTTACCTGAAGATCTAGTGTGGACTGATGAGTGCACAACTTGGAACTTGCACGTGCTTCTGCTGCTGAAAAAGGGGTGACCCCCCCCCCTCAAAGATAAATCAAGATGCACTAATTAGGATGCCACATAATTAGGTGATTATTGATGTAATTACGGGCCAAACTCAGTGAAGGTTCATGTCTGGGCTGGGATAAGCCTGTGAGGTGCAAGCAAGAGTTGCATCTTAGAAGGCATCATGCGGGCCTGTTGCATGTAATATTTTTGGAAAAGACCTTACTACCTTCTTGCATGACATTGTCCCTGACTACAACCACTGGTTCATGCAGGACAATCTTCCTAAGCACACATCTCACTTGGCTAAGATCTTCATGGACCATAACTGTTTTAACTGATGGAGGACTGCACTGGAATTACCTGATGCCATGAAACTCTATGGCACAAACTAAAGGAATATATACATACAGAGGGATTGGTGAAGGGCACAGAAGAACTTTGAACTCTCAACTATGCTAAGTGCACCTAGTTATTAGACACTTATGAAAGGTCCTGCCAAAGATGATTGACCTGGTGGAGAGGCTGCCAGCTACTGAGTTTTGCTAGTTGCTGTTTTCTGACTGTTGCTGTTTTGTCAGTTGTTTCTTGCAGTGTTAGATTATATAATTATTATTCTATTCTGTTGTACACAAAAACCATTTACAATGTTAACCCCCTGAATTGGGGTAAACAATGAAAGTATAGCAGCATCTTTTTAGAGAGAGCACCTACAAATGGAGGTGGTTGGAGCAAGAGGGCAGACCAACTTATATTACTGTGTGTACCACTGTACAGTGGCCATGAATGGTTGACTTGTGTGTACAAGGACTTGCCACTAAACCCACAACTCTTTGAAAGCAAGCAAGTATAATTTTAAGAACCAATGGCTAACAGCAACTTGTTGATGTGCATGTATATTATATATTCACTCCTCGAGATATAAACTGCAAGATCCACTCACATTCTTATTTGTGTAAATAAAACATAATTATTTTATAAGTACACACAAAATACTTAAGCATCCAAAATATAAAACAACATTGCGGAGTCCATGTGCTCTATGAATGTGTCATAGAGCAATTGCATACCTTGACTAGATTTGGTTGCAGTAGTAGGTGGTGTTGCTTCAGTTGGACTGGAGCAGCTCAGCAATTGTGGGTCAGGCCTCCAACTTCCTTCCATAGTGCATGTAGCAGTCATTACATCTGCAGGACTCAAGCCAGACAGACACTGAAAGTTCACCACATCTCCTTCCACATATGTACGGCAATCACAAGCTTGCACTGACCCATTCAGAGGAGATTGCGGGGCACTGCACACAACTAAAATATGTATGATGACTTTATTGATAATGACGTAAATTTTCTCACTTGAAGATGTTCTAGCCTTCATCAGGGATAATCTGATGAAGGCAAGAACATCAGCCTAAAACATCCAGTGAGTAAATATAAGTGGACTATTGGGATAGTCAGTGCACATATACTATGCCAAGTGAGAGTTTGTTGAGCACTAAATACATGTAGGCAATATAAAGTCACGATTCAACCTACTTGAGCAATCTAGTAGTGCTGGGTCAGGCATCCATACTCCAACACTGCCCACTTGTGTGCACTGAGATGTCTGGTTAGTTTGGGGTAAGTACCCATCTGAACAGCTGTATGTAATAGTAGCTCCTTCAAGAGTGCTAGTGAAGGGCCACACTCTCACATCAGCAGCCACATTTGGAGTGAAGCAGTTCACAAGTATAGCATAGGAGAGGCTTCATAGCTATGTGCACGGAACATGATTTAATTAACACATTGAGCACAGAACTATATTCATGCCACACACAGACAATGTATTTTTCTCATATATTATGAACAAGATAAAAGTCTTTCTTCCAATCTGACAGGAATTTTTGTAATTACGTTTCACCATGACCAAGCTCCGAGATAGTCACATGACTACATATAAAGGTAGTCACATGACTACTTGTAAAGGTAGACACATGACTACTTGTAAAGGTACACATGGATCCGGATTTCCCATAATTATTATTTGTGAACAAACACACACACACACACACTCCATTGAGCCAGAATGTAGAGAGATGCCTGGGGCTTGTTCCCTGTGGATAGGAGGCAAAGTAACGATTACATATCCAGACTAACCACAGATCATACTCCCACACATATAAGTACTCCTGTATGTGTCTGCCTGCCAGTCTGTCTGCTGGTCTGTATGTGTCTGCCTGCCAGTCTGTCTGCTGGTCTGTATGTGTCTGCCTGCCAGTCTGTCTGCTGGTCTGTATGTGTCTGCCTGGCAGTCTGTCCGCTGGTCTGTATGTGTCTGCCTGCCAGTCTGTCTGCTGGTCTGTATGTGTCTGCCTGCCAGTCTGTCTGCTGGTCTGTATGTGTCTGCCTGCCAGTCTGTCTGCTGGTCTGTATGTGTCTGCCTGGCAGTCTGTCCGCTGGTCTGTATGTGTCTACCTGCCAGTCTGTCTGCTGGTCTGTATGTGTCTACCTGCCAGTCTGCCTGCTGGATTAGTCCTCATAGCTCATATCCAATTACAAACATTAAGTTTTAGCACCTAATGAAACAAGTCATTGCATAGACCAGTGGTGCTGCTCTAGCACTTGTAATCTGGAGATCTTTGTGTGGCCACTCAAGGTTTTGAGGTAGTCCCGCTTTAGCTCCAACTTTGCTATAGTTATACCTATGAAAAATGTTTTAGTATCAAAACAGAGCACACACAGAGACCTTGAAGTTTGCAGAATGTATAGACTATAAAGTGGTAACCACAAGTTTTTTTAACACTTTACAACAAAAATGGTTTCGTCCCCTTAACCCTTTCACCGCCCACTTTAGAAAGGGATATTGATGACTACAACATTTTATTCCGTATAAAATCAGTGGTTGAGAAAAGTACCTAGCAACCATATATCTCTAGATTGTCCATGAATAGACAAACATTTTGATTAAATTTGGTTTCCTAGCAACTAAACCACAAATCGTGAATATGTTTATAATATGTTCTTTCTCTTATTGTACTTCAATATTGGATAAATAGTTATATAGATTAAGTAATAATTACATACCATACTAATATTATACCATACTAATAATTACATACCATACCAAGTTGTAGCCCATGCACTTTTGTATCTTTAGGTAAAATATGGTGACTCATAAATAAACTATACATATGTTATACTTAACTGTCTTTAATGGGTGACTGTATGTCAAAAATCCTTCTTTCAAACTGTTCTTGTACCTATCCTCTAGCAATTTAAAAACTTTGAGAGGCATTGGATGCTCCATTTTGAAGTTATGTTGGTTTTTGTCCATGTAACAGATCAAGAAACTACAAAGAGAACACATCTTACATGATATCTGCCCTAACTTGGACTATATTTTTCTCATTTTTTCTTGTTTTTTGGGGGCCATAAAGCTCATAACTTTCCTACACTTCACTTAAAATGATAATTTTTTATATCACTGGATAGCTCTTCTAATTATCTGTTTAATGTATGTGACAAATTTTTAATTGCTATAAGTATTCGGAAGTTATGGTGATTTGAAGTGGTGAGGTTGGGGATTTTCCCTGGTATTTTCCAGTTGCAAAAGCGGTGGCCTGTCACTCAAAAACCACATGTTTATTGATAATCTGTTCATGCTTTGCACAGATTAGGACCTCTTCTATCAGCTGACCAAATCTGGGACTTTGATCTTGATAATTAGAGCAGTTATAAACTTTTCTGCAAGTTAGATCAACTTTTTTAGGGATCTTGATGTATCTTCCGAGAAAAAATTTCTGCAGAGACGTTCAACATATCATTAGAAAGCATAAAGCATAAGGAACATAAAGGAAAAAAATTACCTGCATAGAGTGTATAGGAAAAAGGTTATGGCGATTTATAATACTTTGGTGGTGCTGACGTAGAGTCCCCGCTTAATAGCTAAAGATTTCATATCTTTTTTGATGGACCAGGAGCAGTTGATGGACCGGTAGAATGAGATGATGGTCTGCGAGCATGACTGTAAGTGCTTATTGACAGGCTCTGTCCTCGTCAATGTCCTTGTCCACGACATTGTCTATGGAGCATCCCCACGGCCACATCTTGGTATTGAATGCGAAGTTGGAATAGAGATTGGAAGAGTGGAAGGTAGTAGAGGAGGAGAGTACAATGGAGGAGAAGAAGCTGGTGGAGTTTGCGGAGAGTAAGCTACAGCAGTTGGGCCTACAGTATTCAAGTCTGAGGCAGAACCTGTCACAGAGACATACCATGTAATATTGCCATAGCCAGCTAGTTAGCTAACAATAATATTTATCTAGCTTTAGAGCAAGGTATAATGTTGAAGCTATCAACCATGCTCAATTTTGTATATTCTTACTTAGCTATAGCTTCCTATGACATTTCTTCCAATGTTCTAGCTATCTATATCGACTGTACTTAGCTTGAAATTGATCTCCTTCTGGATAACCATCGTCTACCTGGACAGAATCAACAGCTCTCCTGAGATCTGCCATGACCTCACAGAGCACAGCATCATCTCCGAGGTATTCCTGCATCCCAATATCTTCTTCGTCACTGCTTTCACCGTCCAAGAGGGTTAAATCGTCGTCGAATAGCAGCTCCAAAGCCGTAATGACATTTCACCCCGGTTTTTTAACTTGAACTTTGACCTCACATTTACCTAGCTCTATTCAATTGAAATGTTGCTTATTCGTAGAACAATCCTGTCCGCATATTTAGGCAAAATATTGAACAGAGTGAATGAACAGTCGATTTATTATGATTTTTTGGGTGAAGGTTCTCGGTTTTCCGCTTGTAAGCACTTAGGGCGGTGAGAGTGTTAGACCTCATTGTTAATACACAGTTTAGAGTCAAGGCACACTTCAGGACAAATAATGTCTACTATTGTATGTCCCTTCCCCAAGTTTGCAATTATTTTACTGTTTTTCTCCGAAACCTTTAGACACTTGTACTCTGAACTATCAGGCATAATGATCCAGCCTCAGGCTGTCATTGGTGACAATGTCAGTGTTGCCATAATTTTTTTGGTAATTTCCTAATTACTCGCCCACAACAAAAAATCCAAACAAAATCCAAACAACAATTTCATGAGAAATAACGTACTAAAGTGTGTTCATAGCATTTACACATGTCTTTAATAGTTCAGTGTTTAGTTTAAATTCATAGCACTTTTGAGGAACATTGAATTGCACTGTTAAAAGTTAGTCTGTTTCTGTGCTTCGTTTTGTTGAGACCAATGTGGCTGAATAAACGTTCGGTATCAGCATTGCCATGGGGTATAACTAGAAAGGCTTTTGCGAGTTTTGCCAATGTGTAGCAGTGATACTCAGTTTCCAAGCAGTCTTTGATTTGGCTGATTGCATGCCGATACTTATCCACCTCTGTGATGGCCGTGACTTTAGGAGGTAATGGCGATGTGCAGAAATCCATAAATTCCTCTTGAAGGCTGGGTTTGTCACCAACTTGAACTACCTGAGGAACACACTCTGCTGCAGCAAGCACCTGGCCAGCCATACTGTATTGTTGTAAGCCTGGTTGAAGCCATTTGAGATTGGAGAGTAACTTGTGACTCATAGGTAATCGTTTGACAGTTCACTTGGCTGCAGCAATCCACCAAGCTTGGATAGTCTCCCTAAATTTTCTCACATCTTAAGATGATAATCCATCCTTTTCTTCATTGTGTTGTGACCTACGAAAACTTCGTGTAAAGGGAGATACTCTTCTGAGTTATCAATACACACTTGTGAAACATGTTCAGCAGCACACACGTACTCAGAATTATGAACCGCAATAGAAATTGTCGTATTAAGCCATCGAGCTCTTGGTAGAGAACATGAAGAATTGGAGATTGCTGCTGCATGTATCTGTTTAATTATTAACAATTGTTAAGGCGGAACATAGATAGAGCAAGTAAGCTTTGGTCAGAGGCTTTTCAAGTACTCTTCTCACTACTGCCTTCTTATCCTCAGTACTTCGAAAGTATGAGAGTAAGGTTTCATATTGCTCGATAAGACGATTTAAACAAGCTTCAAGGCTGAGCCATCGTGTTTGGCATGCTTTTAACAACTTGTGTGGCTTGCATTTCACAAAACTCTGAAATTCTTCAAACAGTTGCAGCCTCCTTGAGCTCTTCTTCTGGAAATAATAACATACATCAGTTGTCAGATCTTCCAATTCATCAGGCAAGACTATGCAGGCCTCATTTGCTATTAGTGCTGCTATGTGACAATGGCAACTAAAGCTGGCTGCTTACATCATAACCGTGACATCACTGAATTTCGTGCTCCCAACAATACCACAGAGAGTGGTCCTGAAATAGGCTGCACATGATCTGCTATGCATGAAATGTCAAACAATTTTCTAATGATGAAAAATCCAAACATTTATTGATAAAATCCAAACAGAAAATTTAAGGGTCAAAAATCCAAACAGTTTTGATCCAACACTATGGCAACACTGCAAGTACCCCACAGTGCTGTACAGGAACTTGACCCACCAGAGCTAGTGCCTGGATACCAACACACAAAGTGTTCTGAGGCAGGGTCTGGTCAGGGCCACCTGATACCCCGTCATATTCTAGCCAGACATTGCTGTGTGCTGCTGTGCCTCCTAAATACCCAGTCATGCACTATGCAAGCATGTCCCATGCTCCTGGATCTGGCCACCTAATTACCACATATCATTGTATTCTATGTTGGAAGGGACATGACCTCATGCAACCTAGGCCTCAGTGCTCCTGGGAGCATAGCATAGTGGCCACCAAAGGTCTCCATCTGTTGAGTTAGATATCTGTTGAGAGTTCCCGCATCTCCATGGCATTAACAGAGCGGATTCTTCCCTCCAACATTGAGGGCAGGGCTCGATGGTTTAGTAACATACTAAATGCCATCCCAGGATCAGGGGTGTGGCTCATTCCTAACCAGATTGGGACGTTTGTTGGGAAGTAGATGTAGTCATAGGCTGTTCCCTTATTGCTCCTGCCAGTCGTGCCATTTAGCTCAGGTGTTGCTCCTGTCTGTCCTGCCATTTAGATCAGGTGATGCTCCTGCCAGTCCTGCCATTTATTCAGGTGTTGCTCCTGCCAGTCCTGCCATTTATTCAGGTGTTGCTCCTGCCAGTCCTGCCATTTAGATCAGGTGTTGCTCCAGCCAGTCCTGTCATTTAGATCAGTTGTTGCTCCTGCCAGTCCTACCATTTAGATCAGGTGTTGCTCCTGCCAGTCCTGTCATTTAGATCAGGTGTTGCTCCTGCCAGTCCTACCATTTAGATCAGGTGTTGCTCCTGCCAGTCCTACCATTTAGATCAGGTGTTGCTCCTGCCAGTCCTACCATTTAGATCAGGTGTTGCTCCTGTCTGTCCTGTCATTTAGATCAGGTGTTGCTCCTGCCAGTCCTGCCATTTATTCAGGTGTTGCTCCTGCCAGTCCTGCCATTTAGATCGGTGTTGCTCCTGCCAGTCCTACCATTTAGATCAGGTGTTGCTCCTGCCAGTCCTGTCATTTAGATCAGGTGTTGCTCCTGCCAGTCCTACCATTTAGATCAGGTGTTGCTCCTGCCAGTCTCCGGCCATTTAGATCAGGTGTTGCTCCTGCTAGTCCTGCCATTTAGATCAGGTGTTGCTCCTGCCAGTCTCCTACCATTTAGATCAGGTGTTGCTCCTGCCAGTCCTGACATTTAGATCAGGTGTTGCTCCTGCCAGTCCTGACATTTAGATCAGGTGTTGCTCCTGCCAGTCCTACCATTTAGATCAGGTCTGCCAGTCCTGCCATTTAGATCAGGTGATGCTCCGGCCAGTCCTGCCATTTAGATTAGGTGTTGCTCCTGCCAGTCCTGCCATTTAGATCAGGTGTTGCTTCTACCAGTTCTTCCATTTAGATAAGGTATGATAATGACCATGAGAGGCTCAAGGCCTGGTCAGTGTGTAAGGGCAGTCCAGCCAGACAACTGGTCCTTAATGGTACCAATACACGAGCCAATGGTAAGGAAATTACAAAGGCTAACTTGGTAAGTATCCAAGCCCAAAGTGAACACACTAAATGTCGTAGATGACTACTAATCTACAAAGCAACAAATTAAGGTTTCAAGATAATATATATATATTTCAGGCATACCTTCAGTTCCATCCAACAGCAGTCCCTGTGAACAATGTCCAAATTGCAACTCATCCTTCTAATGCTCCTATATGGAGTATTATACCATATGCCAATCAAGCAGAAGCCCCCCCCCCCCAACCTCAGCTGTAGTGATGGCTCCCGACAGATGGTTCACTTATCCCTAACATCCAGGTACAAAATGGGTTGGGTTGCTAAGAACGGAAGCAGATGGTCCAGACCATCCAGCAGGTGGTCGCCACAGACACCAGTGCCCAGCTATAGTCCCACCCACACTGGGTACACATCAATGTAAAAACTGGCCATAAAGTCTGCTCTACTACTGACTGACTAAGTACACACACTATATTATATGAACAATATAGAACCCAACATGCTGAACATTTGCCTCCCACTCCCATTGTAGGAGCACTGGTCCAAGCACCTCTCACATCACAGCTTAACAAATTTATGTCTCCAACACACATCACCTAGCAGCTTAGTGTCTTAGCAGCACAGAAAGGCCATGGTTGAATCATGGGTGGAACTTACACACCTCACCTAGAAGTTTAGTGTCTTATGCACCAGAGAAAGGCCATGGTTGAACCATGGGTGGAACTAACACAACTCACCTAGCAGCTTAGTGTCTTATGCACCACAGAAAGGCCATGGTTGAATCATGGGTGGAACTAACACACCTCACCTAGCAGCTTAGTGTCTTATACATCACAGAAAGGCCATGGTTGAATCATGGGTGGAACTAACACACCTCACCTAGCAGCTTAGTGTCTTATGCACCACAGAAAGGCCATGGTTGAATCATGGGTGGAACTAACACACTTCACCTAGCAGCTTACTGTCTTATGCATCACAGAAAGGCCATGGTTGAATCATGGGCGGAACTAACACACCTCACCTAGATGATAGTGTCTTATGCACCACAGAAAGGTCATGGTTGAATCATGGGTGGAACTAACACTCTGCAATGAGGAACTATTTGGGCATGTCTCACCTGCCACCGCCCACGCAGCAACAAGTGGAGGGTGTCACATCAACAAACCAAGCCCGAGCTACTAGGACACAACCACACCCAGAGGGTTAGTCCCCAACAGAGGAAACATACATCTCTGTCCTCTCTAAGGTTACATGAACAATATACAACTTTCCATAGTTAATTCGACCATGCCCCCTAATTAGCGTGCACCTTTCCCTTGACCACATCATTAATTTCATTAATTTCATACGTGATTTTTCGACCACATCACTTATTAGCATGTCACACCCACTAATTGATGATGTAATTTGTCCTTATTTGAAACATGAACATAAAATTGAAGTTTATGAATCTGAGTCAGAATGGGGACTAGCTACATAACTCTTTGTAGCCTTCTTGCACTCTGAGAGCAGTTCAGGAGGGAGTTTGATGTCCAGACTGCAACTATCAATGTTGAAGTTCATGGCCATAAGGGCAACAATGGAGGAGACTGGTCAAGATTTGACCTTTGATCAGACTGGATCTTTCTCAGTATGCGTTCAGACATTAGAGACTGGGATGGACATCAGACATGATATTAATTTGTGAAGGAGATTGAATCTTGGCTGCCCTTCCAATGTGATCATTTCCCCAATTTCCAACCAGAAAATCCCTGCCTTGGGTCTCATGACACCATCAGCTGCCTTATACTCGACAAATGTTGGTTAATCATTGGGAGAAAGCTTGAAGCCTTGAAATCGCACCTTCAGATTCTGCAGAGATACAGCATCGTTGTGACCAATCTGTGGAAAACGTTTAGCTAGTGAAGTGATGTTGTTGAAAGAGAACGATGAAGTGTGTTCAGGCTGAATGACCATTAAATCTTTCATCAACGAATCTCCAAAAGGAAATTTAACGAGCATTTTGTGCTGTTCTGTTCTCCACCTGACTGGTGCTGCATGAGGTCTGACTCACAGGCTGTACAGGCTCTAGCTGGTACCATCCAGTGGGAAGTAGCCCCTCGAATTTAAACACGGGTTTAAATAGCAGTATCCAGACTTCACTATAGTTGGCAGAAGCTCAGTGCAGTAGCTCTCTACATCACCACAGCTCTCTAGCCACTTACCTGGATACTGGACTATCTCTTGGAATCAGCAAAGTTTACCTGCTGCTAGAATGCTGCAGCCCTGAAGATCAACAGCAATGAGGCCACACCCACACACTATGGAAACTAACTTATCCATTAGAATTTAAATGCACGTCATTAAAAATGAATTTCATGCAGGGTCCATGCATTCAGTGTATTCTGCACGGTCCCATGCTACGTAAATGTAAAGTTTATTTTGACCTATTCCGTATATTAGAAAAAGAGAACATGATATTTAACTTGAATGTAGCTGTATGTATAATTAGACAAGTGCAATGTACCTCTCAAGAAGCTGATGATCCATCTGCCCTGCCCTGCACAGTTGCTGGCTGTGATGATGAAAATGTAGTTAGTGTTGTAAAGGAGAGTAATGGCAGCACTGAAGGTAGAAGAAGTAGTGTTCTGCAGAGAACCTAGAGACAGAGCAGAAGGTGAGACCTCCAGAGTGGGAGTTCCTCTTCCATTACTGAGGGTGAACTGCAGAGTCAGTCTCACGATGTTGGCTTCATTGATAATACCAGCTACCTGCACATCAGACACATCTGGAGCAGTAGCTGCAGAAGGAGTGGGGGGTGGGGCATTCAGATAAAAGAGGACTGATGACTGATTGACTGGCCTATAGAATTCCAGGGGCAGCCTTGGTGGACTCAAAAGGGCTCTTTGGAGGTAACTTTTAACGAGGAAGGTCATGGGTGGGGGTTAATAATAAAAAGGGTAAGAGGGTAAATCATGGTTATGAGGCTATGACTTTGGAGCTGCATAGATTCTACACACTTCATACTGTATGCATGACTTATATATATAGCTCAAGAGGTGGGTCTCTCTATGTGTTCTCTTGCGTAGGTGTAACCATGCCAATGTTACCCGAGACACTTCAAACTCTTGAGTGCTGCAAGTGTGGCTTCCAGCTAGTAAGTGCTAATCAACTAGAGAACACAATGTGGTTACAAGAATCTCTACATGTGCACTAACAATTGTGTGTTTTCATAGTGTGCAGGAGCAGCACTTACAGGGAAGTGTCTAATGAATATCAATTTTCTGCCATGACAACTCATCAACATTATCCGTGGTCCCATACCGCCTAGCGTGCCTTATGAAACACTCATTTGCAGAGTGGCTTCCTCTTGCTACACTAGTAATTATTGCTGCCTAGCACCTACCACATGAGAAGACATCTGCAGCCAATTCAGGCACTCAGATTTGAGGTGCCCCCACGTTAAAAGAGTGCACACAGGGAATCTATATTTTGAGCTAATGCAAAACTCATACAGTGAAGAACATCTATGCAACTCCAAAGTTGTAGTCTCAATCTTTTCTTTTCCCTTTTTATGGTTTAGGTCCACCTTCATTGGGAGCCCAGCTACTGGGTACAGATGACAGGGTAGGCTCCTATCATTATTTTCAAGCTGGTGTAGGGACTACTTACACCAACAATATACAGTCTGTGATCAATACTTGCATCCTTGCTCTGTTCTGTCTGGGCCATGCTACTAGTATATATATATATATATAATACTTGCATGCCTCCTCTGTTTTGTCTGGGCCATGCTGGCTGCACCTGCTAGTCTATATATATATATAATACTTGCATCCCTCCTCTGTTTTGTCTGGGCCATGCTGGCTGCCCCTGCTAGTCTATATATATATAATACTTGAATCCCTCCTCTGTTTTGTCTGGGCCATGCTGGCTGCCCCTGCTAGTCTATATATATATAATACTTGCATCCCTCCTCTGTTTTGTCTGGGCCATGCTGGCTGCACCTGCTAGTCTATATATATATAATACTTACATCCATCCTCTGTTTTGTCTGGGCCATGCTGGCTGCCCCTGCTAGTATATATATATATATATTATAATACTTGCATCCCTCCTCTGTTCTGTCTGGGCCATGCTGGCTGCCCCTGCTAGTCTATATATATATAATACTTGCATCCCTCCTCTGTTTTGTCTGGGCCATGCTGGCTGCCCCTGCTAGTCTATATATATATAATACTTGCATCCATCCTCTGTTTTGTCTGGGCCATGCTGGCTGCCCCTGCTAGTCTATATATATATAATACTTGCAACTCTCCTCTGTTTTGTCTGGGCCATGTTGGCTGCCCCTGCTAGTCTATATATATATAATACTTGCATCCTTCCTCTGTTTTGTCTGGGCCATGCTGGCTGCCTCTGCTAGTCTATATATATATATATAATACTTGCAACTCTCCTCTGTTTTGTCTGGGTTATGCTGGCTGCCCCTGCTAGTCTATATATATAATACTTGCATCCCTCCTCTGTTTTGTCTGGGTTATGCTGGCTGCCCCTGCTAGTCTATATATATATAATACTTGCATCCCTCCTCTGTTTTGTCTGGGCCATGTTGGCTGCCCCGGCTAGTCTATATATAAAACCACCTTCTCAATAATCAACTTCAACATTTATTCACTCGACATTTCGACTAGATGCTCTAGTCTTCATCACGAATAATGAGATGCTAAGGCTCACGTGGCGTGTTATATACCAGTAGCTATCTATCCACCACGTGCCAGTACATGCCTCTAGCACGTAACACCAGATGTAAAAAAAAAAAATCAAATAAATAAATTAATTTAAAAAACAAACAAAAAAACAACAACAATATAATTAATTATTTTATTTTAAATATTATATAAGTTGAAGTAATGATATTAGTTGAAGAAATCAGTAGCGGTTGACATATCAGCCGATCCCAACACTGAGGCCGCATTACCATGTTGTACAGCAACAGAGAGCTTCTGGACGAGGAAGATGGTAGAACTCTCCTGACCCGTAATCTGGGCTAGTCAGCGGCCATGATCTTTCAGGAGTGTCAGAGTCATGGGACCGAAAACCCCAGAAGTCTCGATGGCAATAGGGCTGAAGATGTGGGAGGGGTCCAGGTGAGAATATTTGGCCTTCTTCCTCTCCTTTGCCCTCTCCTTTGCCAAAGCTGCAACTGCCCCTGCCTTACTGGTGGCATTGGAAGCATATGAATGGGAAAACGTATCAGGGCATGTTGCGTCCCACTCCCACACACTAGCAACTTCAACTTTCCTCTCATACGGGACCACTGTAGTGTTATGCCATCTGGTCGCTTTCCATCCAAGCGATAAAGACCAGAAGGCTCCAGCCGAAATGGCACTTTGGCTGAGGCGAGTGCCCTGTGGACAATGTCATTCATTGCAGTGTGGCGGTGGTGATGGCCTTCACTTCTGCGACAACTTAGACCATGTAAGCCCAGGCTGTACACAGCAACACCACAATGATGACAGGTGTGGGGTCTGCACAGGGGAGCTCCCAGGCGGAGGCCAACTGCTATCCTGATGGTGTCATCACTCATACGTAGGCCAAGTGAAGAAATGGGCAACACATTCAGCCATGCCCCTGACTCTTTAGCTCTAGATGCAAGCAGACGGGCTCTGGCTTTTGTGTCTGTAGCTGACTCTAGCAGTGAATCAGCTAAAGCAGAGGCCTTGGCCAAGTCCCAGGCCTTCTGTCTATGTTGGGCCTCGCCTTCAGGAGGGTCTTCATGAAAACCTTCCGACCAATGATCCTTAGCATATCCAAATACGGCAGTGGAGAGTCTTGAAAATGAGGAGGGACTACGCATTTGACAAGGGTGGAGGAGGCCAGTACTGAGCTCAAAAAAGCAGAAGGGGCGATGTCCACAGCACACCCGATACCCAAGCCTCCTAACTTAACAGGTAGGGTAGCTTGTCTCCAAACCGGGTCATCTTCCTTGAAATTGATATTGGTGATGTCTGCTACAATTGACTTGAGCAACTTGTCGTAGACCTGCAAAGCAGGAGAAAGGAAGCAAGTGAAGTCATTAGGTTGTAGAGGAGTTTGGGGAGGGAAAAGGAATGCTTCAGGAGGAGGAGTGCATCATGCAAAGAGAAATGTTGGAGTCTGTCACCTATCCTTTTCAGTGAGGCCAATTGTGAAGTTAGGGTGCCGGATATTGATGTCACATCTCCAATTGAAGAACCCAAAACACTTGACTGGGGGGGAGGGGGGGTTCACCACTTGGGCACACTGTAGAAAGGGAAGGATGGAGTGTAGGGTATCCGTGTCTTCGCAAATAATCTCTGATTTGCTCCCATTTAACTGTAAACCAATTGCACAACCCTCTCGCTCAATCACATCTAAATCATGTTTAAGGTCAACTACACTTCCACCTAAGGTGATATCGTCAAGGTAGAACATAGAGAATTCAGAGCTCAGCTTAGTACCCATATGGTGAACACAGAGACAGAAAAGGAGTGGCCCCAGAGGATATCATTGTTGGACACCTTCTGAGGACAGAATGATTTTGTCTCCCCAGAAAAGTGTTGATGGTGACGAGTATGCCGAATAGAATAAAGGTTGAAGCTCAGGAGTGTGTGCAAGGACTGCGTCCAACATTTTGTCTCTGCGAATTGCATTGAATGCGTTCCTGAAATATTACTTCAAGACCGCATTGCTAGTACCAAGATTATTCAGGTACAACCTAGCTGCATGATCAGCAGCTTCTGACCCTTTTCTGACTCCATAACCTAGCTGTCGGGGTGCTAAGAGATCACTCATCACTCCCACAACCTTGCTCCCAGCCACTAGACGACGCAAGGTGCATATATATATATAAAATAAATAAAAATAGAACAGTAGCAACAGCAGAAGCAACAACAACAACAACAACAACAACAACAAATAAATAAATAAATAAACAAGCTAAAATGAGCTTTTCACCATGAAGGATGTCTAAATGGTTCCATAGATGAATATGCTTTGAGAGGTAGAGTCAAATGCTGACTATGCTTGAGAGGCCATCAATAGCTTCTTCTTAGTTCACCTCAAGAGATTTGCTCCTTCGTAACCTACCTTGAGAGACATAGACTTTCTTAGTCTGGTTTGAAAGTTTAGCTCCTTTCACTGGTTTGTGAGATAACTCCTCAGTTCTTTCATCTAGGAATAATTATGGAAAGTGTTTAGCAATAATGTTTCATAAGCACCTATTCACAGTTAAGTGGCTGTTCTCCTGCAGGTGGATTAGGAGTGTGGTGCTAGCTCATTACCTTCTAATGTGTTGCCCACTACCTTGTGACGAGTGTAGCACCATCTTCAAGTAGCTAGGCCAGTGGTCATGCTTGTTGCTCGAGGACAAGCTGCCCTCTTAAGGAGGGGGACGTGCAATGGCCATATATGGTATTGAACTCTCAGTTAACATAATAATATTATAATCACCTTCTGAATAATCAACTTCAAATAGTATTCACTCGATGTTTCGACTAGATGCTGCATTCTTCTTCTAGTCGAAATGTCGTGAGAATAAAATATGAAGTTGATTATTGATCACTCATCATCAGGTTGCCTAGGGTGATAACTGCCTAATAGAAAGCAGCTCTTAAGACTTCCCAAGACACCAAGTAGCTCACCTACGCACTGTTTACTACCTGGAGTGAAATAGAGCACACCCTGGTAAGTCCTTGCTTTCCTGCCTAGACCTGCACGGCAATGTGCACAATTCTAAGTGGAACTAATCATAAATAGTGTAAGGCAAATAGTCATCATTGTCCATTTTAAGTAGCAAGTACTATCGAGACATTTTCAGTATCTATCTACAGTAGTATTAGGATGGCACATGAAGCAAGTGCCCAGTATATATGCACACATACAACTAGGATGGTGCATGTAGCAAGTGCCTAGTATATATGCACACGTGCAATTATTGCAACTAGGATGGTACATGAAGCAAGTGCCCAGTATATATGCACACATGCAATTATTGCAACTAGGATGGTACATGAAGCAAGTGTCCAGTATATATGCACACATGCAATTATTGCAACTAGGATGGTACATGAAGCAAGTGTCCAGTATATATGCACACATGCAATTATTGCAACTAGGATGGTACATGAAGCAAGTGCCAGTATATATGCACACATGCAATTATTGCAACTAGGATGGTACATGAAGCAAGTGCCCAGTATATATGCACACATGCAATTATTGCAACTAGGATGGTGCATGAAGCAAGTGCTCAGTATATATGCACACATGCAATTATTGCAACTAGGATGGTGCATGAAGCAAGTGCTCAGTATATATGCACACATGCAATTATTGCAACTAGGATGGTGCATGAAGCAAGTGCTCAGTATATATGCACACATGCAATTATTGCAACTAGGATGGTGCATGAAGCAAGTGCTCAGTATATATGCACACATGCAATTATTGCAACTAGGATGGTACATGAAGCAAGTGCCCAGTACATATGCACACGTGCAATTATTGCAACTAGGATGGTACATGAAGCAAGTGCCCAGTATATATGAACACGTGCAATTATTGCAACTAGGATGGTACATGAAACAAGTGCCCAGTATATATGAACACGTGCAATTATTGCAACTAGGATGATACATGAAGCAAGTGCCCAGTACATATGCACACGTGCAATTATTGCAACTAGGATGGTGCATGAAGCAAGTGCTCAGTATATATGCACACATGCAATTATTGCAACTAGGATGGTACATGAAGCAAGTGCCCAGTATATATGAACACATGCAATTATTGCAACTAGGATGGTACATGAAGCAAGTGCCCAGTACATATGCACACATGTAATTATTGCAACTAGGATGGTGCATGAAGCAAGTGCCCAGTATATATGCACACGTGCAATTATTGCAACTAGGATGGTACATGAAGCAAGTGCCCAGTATATATGAACACGTGCAATTATTGCAACTAGGATGGTACATGAAGCAAGTGCCCAGTACATATGCACAAGTGCAATTATTGCAACTAGGATGGTGCATGAAGCAAGTGCCCAGTATATATGCACACATGCAATTATTGCAACTAGGATGGTGCATGAAGCAAGTGCTCAGTATATATGCACACATGCAATTATTGCAACTAGGATGGTACATGAAGCAAGTGCCCAGTATATATGCACACATGCAATTATTGCAACTAGGATGGTACATGAAGCAAGTGCCCAGTATATATGCACACATGTAATTATTGCAACTAGGATGGTACATGAAGCAAGTGCCAGTATATATGCACACATGCAATTATTGCAACTAGGATGGTACATGAAGCAAGTGTCCAGTATATATGCACACATGCAATTATTGCAACTAGGATGGTACATGAAGCAAGTGTCCAGTATATATGAACACGTGCAATTATTGCAACTAGGATGGTATATACATGAAGCAAGTGCCCAGTACATATGCACACATACATGTAATTATTGCAACAAGGATGGTACATGAAGCAAGTGCCCAGTATATACGCACACATGCAATTATTGCAACTAGGATGGTACATGAAGCAAGTGCCCAGTATATATGCACACATGCAATTATTGCAACTAGGATGGTACATGAAGCAAGTGCCCAGTATATATGAACACGTGCAATTATTGCAACTAGGATGATACATGAAGCAAGTGCCCAGTATATATGCACACATGCAATTATTGCAACTAGGATGGTACATGAAGCAAGTGCCCAGTATATATGCACACATGCAATTATTGCAACTAGGATGGTACATGAAGCAAGTGCCCAGTATATATGCACACATGCAATTATTGCAACTAGGATGGTACTTGAAGCAAGTGCCCAGTATATATGCACACATACAATTATTGCAACTGGGATGGTGCATGAAGCTAGTGCCCAGTATATATGCACACATGCAATTATTGCAACTATGATGGTACATGAAGCAAGTGTCCAGTATAATTATATGCACACGTGCAATTATTGCAACTATGATGGTACATGAAGCAAGTGCCCAGTATATATGCACACATGCAATTATTGCAACTAGGATGGTGCATGAAGCTAGTGCCCAGTATATATGCACACATACAATTATTGCAACTAGGATGCTTGGAGTGGGAATAGGGGAACTCAAGTGTGCTTGTTAGTCAGTTACACGTGACAACATGCTCCAGATCTTGGAGTGGGAATAGGGGAACTCAAGTGTGCTTGTTAGTCAGTTACACATGACAACATGCTCCAGATCTTGGAGTGGGAATAGGGGAACTCAAGTGTGCTTGTTAGTCAGTTACACATGACAACATGCTCCAGATCTTGGAGTGGGAATAGGGGAACTCAAGTGTGCTTGTTAGTCAGTTATACATGACAACATGCTCCAGATCTTGGAGTGGGAATAGGGGAACTCAAATGTGCTTGTTAGTCAGTTACACATGACAACATGCTGCAGATCTTGGAGTGGGAATAGGGGAACTCAAATGTGCTTGTTAGTCAGTTACACATGACAACATGCTCCAGATCATGGAGTGGGAATAGGGGAACTCAAATGTGCTTGTTAGTCAGTTACACATGACAACATGCTCCAGATCTTGGAGTGGGAATAGGGGAACTCAAGTGTGCTTGTTAGTCAGTTATACATGACAACATGCTCCAGATCTTGGAGTGGGAATAGGGGAACTCAAGTTTGCCTGTTAGTCAGTTACACATGACAACATGCTCCAGATCTTGGAGTGGGAATAGGGGAACTCAAGTGTGCTTGTTAGCTTGGGCAGGTTTGGCATCCTTATTTATTTATCTATTTTATTACTGGAAATCCCCCGAGAGGTAGGTGATAACCCCACTCCCCTCCTTTATTAAAATCCTACATCCACTACTGTAATAGAAAATTTTAAAGGTGCAAATATTTACACTTGGGTACATATTGTTAATATAGGTTGTGTAAACTTAAGGCTGGTTCACAATACAACGCAAATAGTTAACATCACATCGCGTCCTCAGGCGTCCTAAAGTGTCTTGTGAACTGTGCATGTCCGTACGCGTTCTAAAAAAAGTGAACGCTCCAAGACATTCGGATAGCCTCGAGTTCTATTTCTGCATCCAGGTGTGAAGCGTCCTCATCCGATCAGCCAATCAGATTGCTTCTTCATCCCATGTGATTTTGTCAACCTGCGCATTATTTAGAAAGCTACATTAAGCGGAGTTTGTAAGCAATGGATGTGCTGTGTTGTAGTCATCATCACTCTCAGAGCTGTCGTTGAAGTTGGACTCCCAAGTATTCACAATCTTCAATAAAGAAGTAAAAGGTTGGAAATCAGTAACGGTCGTTCACTCGGCATGTCTTCGAACAACATTGTGAACCATGACAATACGATAGAATGACTTTTGAGAATGTTTGTGGATGCTTCACACAATGACGCAGCTGAAAAAAGGTATTGTCACCAGCTTTTAGTATATGGAACACACTATATTGTGCACAAGGTGGCAGGATAGCCTTGTGGCTGGGATAGTGCTGTGTGTAGCATAGAGACTCAAACACTAAGTATGACCCACTCTATCATGCCTTAGCATAATATAGACTTGCAGCAACTGATATGGCCATAAAGAATAAAGAGTCACCGAGCAACTCATACAAATATCTATTTAACATTATTATGCTACCCTCCCAACCCCCTCCCATAAACTAATAATACACTAACGAAGCACACAGAGCATATGTGCATGTTAGTGGCTCACCATCTGATACAACACATATGGTTGCTGTTGAAGCAGTTACCCCAGCACAACGCAAGACCTTCCCATTTGTGGCTGGAGTGGCAGTGAAGCTAATGTTGGATGAGGTTAGAGTGCTGCTTTGGGATATCAGAGTCACAGAGAATTCAATTCCATCCACTGTATGTGTGGTAGTAGCACCTACAGTGTCCAGGTCAGTCAAGTCTACCACACGCACACCATCATATTCCTATATCAATGAGGCACCACCTCTGCTGCAACTGACAGTGGTTGTGTCCCCAGAACACACTTCATCAGGAAATGTAAGCACACTGGCAGCTGCAATAATTACATAGAAAGTGTTAATGTGTTCAAACAGAAACAAACAAGCAAAAGAAGTCATTGAGAGTAGTCATTAGCAGAAGTACAGCATTGCCAGGTCACCACCTGCATCATCATTATTCTATTAATAATCAAATTATCTAACAAAGGTCTCATTACACATTCAGTGTTGTGCATTGCTATGTGCACAGTGAATTAGAATGAGGAAATACCTCCTGATGTGATTCAGATTCAATGCACCTGCAGAGCTGGTCTGAATTGACTCAAACCGTCAGAGCAATAAATTGATTAGGAAAGTGTGCATTATATAAAACTTTGCATGTGAAGGTTACATGTCAGAGCTTGGAGGACACTAGAATGTTAATCAGGTATGACCTGCTTGAAGTTGTTGGCATAAACCATCTAGAGTCTCTAGATGTAGCAACTGATGAATACCTTGACTAATTATACTGCAGCTAGTGTTAAGGCTAGAGTTTTCCTCCTGACTTGTTTCCTCTGTGGGATTCATGGAGCTCCATACTTACATAATCCTGTCCTTCCCTTAGCCACATCATTTTTGTTCTGCAGGACGGGTCTCCTTCAGGTCAGTAGGTTACTAACCCCCAGTAGGGGAAACACAACATCATTGTTGGTGTTGCTGGGGCTCTTGTTTATAGTGAGAATACGACCAATCTGCACTGATGGGAATTCAGGTTATTCAGGCTGCAGGTGCTTATGAGTGGCAGAATGGACAGGCCTTCAACAACAGCAAGGGCCATGTGGCCTCCATATCCTCTGAGGGCTCTATCAGGTAATTGCTGCAGTGCACTGTTAGTTGTGGGCTTGCCCAGTGCCATTAATAAAGTGAGCATACAAGGAGTGGGAGTGTTTTCCCTTTGCTTCAGTTTGCTTTGTTTCTCTAGTATGCTAGTATTTAAGCTCAACACCCTAGCATGCTAGCTGGTGCCGTGCTCCACTAGTACAACACGTAATGCAAGACCCTAGCAGGCTAGCTGGTGTCTTGCTCCACTAGTACAACACGTAATGCAAGACACTAGCATGCTAGCTGGTGCCTTTGTCCACTAGTACAACACGTAATGCAAGACCCTAGCACGCTAGCTGGTGCCCCTGTCCACTAGTACAACATGTAATGCAAGACCCTAGCATGCTAGCTGGTGCCCCTGTCCACTAGTATAACAAGTAATGCAAGACACTAGCATGCTAGAGTTGCTCTCATCAAAATCATTTGCTGCCTTTATCCATATATGTACATTTACTCACTTTTCTTCATTTGTTTAATTTTCATAGCCGTTGACAACAACGCTGTATGCTATTAAAAACCATGACCTCAGCAGCATCAGTGAACTTCTAACAGAGTGGTATCAGATGCATCCTCACTAGCAAGGAGCTTGACTTAGAAACCACTAAGCAAGCTCTAGTGTGTTTCATCCATCTTCTCCTTCAGTGCACACATGTAATAGTATACTGCAAATAAAGACAAGAACTACAAAGTGCCAACAATGTGAGTGAGAGTCGCTCCTGCCAAGCTGCACTCTTTGTGTGGGTAGATCAAATATCAGCAAGCAAATGCAAAATGCATGTGCAGATATGTCTGTATATGTACCTATACTAGAGATCTTTAACAATGGAGAACACAATGACTTGCTCATTATATTAATAGGTAAAGGGTCATGAAAATGTTTGTAGTCAAGATTGATCAACGCTTCTTTCTTGACCAATATTGTTTTAAAGTTTATAATAGAAACATTTTTTCTTGTTTCTATTTGTTATAGTTGTTTTATATAGTCCAGCAGCCACTCACAAGTATAAGAAGTCGCTCACTATAGTTACCAATCATATACCAAAGTACACACACGTGCCTATGCATTCATATAGAGATATGCACCATAAGTGGTTGTATTACTCAAGTAGACCTATGTATTCATATATACACATAGACACATGCATCATAAGTAGTTGTATTACTCAAGTAGACACACATGCCTATGTATTCATATATACACATAGACACATGCATCATAAGTACTCAAGTAGACACACATGCCTATGTATTCATAAATACACATAGACACATGCATCATAAGTAGTTGTATTACTCAAGTAGACACACATGCCTATGTATTCATATATACACATAGACACATGCACCATAAGTGGTTGTATTACTCAAGTAGACACACGTGCCTATGTATTCATATATACACATAGACCATAAGTGGTTGTATTACTCAAGTAGACACATGTGTCTATCTATTCATATATACACATAGACACATGCACCATAAGTGGTTATATTAGACGGTGTCACAAGATATCAAAATTGGCAAGCAAAGGAGCCCCCACAGGGGGGAGTTGAATGGAAAACTTGATATTGCCCTCATGGCACGTGCTATCTAGGCATTGCCCTCATGGCACGTACTATCTATGCATGTATTCATCATCTGTAAAAATAGGAACAAGACACATGTCTATTAATGATACAAGAGAACAACTTAGCACCGGCTTCTCCTGGCAGGTGAGCTGCTTATGCCTATAAAGAAGCTACACTGAGTGGGTTTCCTCTGGAATGAATGTGCTTGATACTGAAACCAGAAAATAATTATCAGAGATCTTTACAGAAATAGCATTTTTATTTCACAGGGAATCCTTCCCCAAATAACAAGCAGGTTTCTGTGCACACTGTGCGGGCCCAGTAGTTCACCATGTGCTCAGCTTGGCTCTAGATTATGGAAATAATGATGACTGCATCCTGCACTGGCCCTGCCAAAGAGGAGAAGTGTGTGTGTGTGTGTGTATGTGTGTCTGTGTGTGTGGTGTGTGTGTGTGTAAAATAATATTACCTTGAGCTACCAATCTTTGTACCTTTAATCTAGCTGCCTCCATTGCCCTGTCTTATTCCTGCATGAAGGTGGGTCTAGCTACCTCCATCTCCCCCCTTGCCCAGTGTTATTCCTGCGTGAAGGTGGGCCTAGCTGCCTCCATCTCCCCCCTTGCCCTCCTGTCTTATTCCTGCATGAAGGTGGGCCTAGCTACCTCCATCTCCCCCCTTACCCTCCTGTCTTATTCATGCATGGTGGTGGGCCTAGCTGCCTCCATCTGCCCCCTTGCCCTCCTGTCTTATTCATGCATGGTGGTGGGCCTAGCTGCCTCCATCTGCCCCCTTGCCCTCCTGTCTTATTCCTGCATGAAGGTGGGCCTAGCTACCTCCATCTCCCCCCTTGCCCTCCTGTCTTAGTCCTGCATGAAGGTGGGCCTAGCTGCCTCCATCTCCCCCCTTACCCTCCTGTCTTATTCATGCATGAAGGTGGGCCTTTAGCTGGTGTGTATTAATGCAACATTATTAACACCACACTGCTGCATTAGCTTCCAATACCATTATTCATAGTATGCAAAGAATAATGCTTTCAACAAAACAAGCTCATTAACATGACCAGATGTAAATTGATGCTAAGTGTGACACACTCCACTATGCACGAGATATTTCCATATCTGCCATGCCCACAAGCCTCAGCTGTTGATATCATATAATCCATTGAGGTAAAAATATTGTTGGTACACACCACACCCACATAAAACCTGCGTACACATAAGCATGCTGGTGGGTAGATGCAGGCTCTTGGTTAGGCGTTGGGAGGTTTGTAGATGATCTTTGTTATACCTCCTAGGCAACCAGCTTAGCCAGTATATATAACATATTATTATAGTGCATGTACAGAGAATAGCATGTCACATGCACAATAAGTTATGCTAACATAAACTATTATTCTTATTGCATTGTGAAAGTATAACTAAAATACTGCCACATGATAGTTGTATTAAAGAGACATGCACGCACATCTCTTCACATGATCCCTTATACTATATATAGAGGCACAGCAGGTAATTCAATTAGTATACAAGTTATAGGGGAAGAATAATACTGGTATTGGCATATATGATTAAAGGTAAAGGATCATCAAACTGATTGTGATCTACATGGGCACAGGCTTGTTTGCTTTCTTTTTTTACAACCAGTCCAACATACTACTACTACTACTACTACTACTACTACTACTACTACTAGTAGTAGTAGTAGTAATTGTTGTTGTTGTTGTTGTTTAAAAACAAAAATATAATTCATGTTTACACTTGTTTTGTTGTTGGTGTTTTAGAGTTGCACTCTGAGGCAAGCCAACCTCAGCAAGGCAATGAGCCACTCCTAGTAAACACCTCATCTAACTTATTATTATTGTAGTGCAGTACAGAAGTGGCTCTACACACCATACCTTGTTGCTTTGTTGTTAGAGTTAGCCAGGGAGAGGTGCAGGAGTTGCAGAGGAGAACTCCAGAACTAACGAATCAGCAGACGGCCATGTTCATTGCTAATTAGATATATGCTTGTAGAGTGGCCTGCTTTTGCCTGTTCTTGCTTGATCAGCAAATCAACTGACCACTCAGTTGACATTCAGCTGCACAGCATAGCATAGCCCAAATCCTGTGAAGGATGTGCCTAACCCAACTCTGATTATAAACAGCACATGAGCTAGCTGGACTGCATCAAATGCCTTTCTATGGCAGTCAAGTCATCACTGAGTCATGGATGTGCATTGGAAGATTTGGAGTCTTTTGTTGCTAGAGTTCTTATGTATGCAAGTTATGTGTGGGAGGACACAGAGACAGGTACATATGATACATGCATAGCTCCTTAAAGATGATTTCACATCTGTTTTTTTTAATGCAGTTTACTACTTTAGTGAGGGTTCAGGGTATACTTCAAGTGTTTTTAGTGATAATAGCATCGACAACCAACATTTAGGCAGCTGTGAGTCTTAGCTGAATGACCTTTGGATTTTGGGGCTTTATTTTCCATTTTTAAAAGTGGATCAAACAAATATAGGTATAGCAATAGCATACTTCCTTATAACTTTAGACTATGACCTGGATAAGTACCAACCCACTCTAGCTGAATAGCTTAGAGTTGTGAAGCAGCCTAGCGGCAACTACGTCTGCTTCAATATGTGCTGGTTGGCAAACACCAGGTAAAGTAATCAGTGGGAAATGGCATATGAAGCAAATAATAGTGTGCTAGCTCTGAGAGCAAGGCCACCAAACACCAATAGCCTCTCACTCACTCGGAAACCAAGGCGGCTAATTTTCAAAACATGGTTGGAACTTGCCAACGCTGACTCGACTTGAAGGGTCTAGAAGTATCTACTGTACCATTGCTACTTTCTTGAGAGCAGCTACACTTGTGTGCGTCCTCCAGGTCAGCTGATGGAATAAGTAATTATATGTCCATACTTCAACTGACCAGCTAGTCACATACATAGTGTGAATATTTCGGCAATTTCTGAAAAATATGTACCACAAGCTACACAACTAACACAAATAAGGTTCTCAATGTATGCCTCTTTCCCCTCACAGTTCAGTGTCTTGGAATAGCTATGCATCTGTTGTACTAGTCATTGTCCCTACACTCCATTTATGCTTTTGCTAGCCAGGGCTGACAATCCACCCAGCAGGGAAGTGCTGTTGTTGTTTAGAACCAGAAGTGATAAGGTGGTTGTATTTTTGCAATCAACATAATTGTAGAGGTGACTATAATATGAACACATTGAACTGCTAATAAGATGCTTGTTCAAAGCTTATTTCATGACTCAAATGTTTACTATGGACTAGCGTGGACATGCCTTTAGCAAACCATTACTAGTAGTCACTCCTATGATAGTTCTACTGTATACTAACATAACACTCCATGATACACCCATCAAGTTGTGTTATGTCAACATAACACAGCTGATACTTCGTAATTTAAATTAACAATGTATAACTACGTACCTGATATTGTTCCTAAGAGAGTGCACAGAATAGGAAAGCTATTCATTTGGAAAATCTGTACACACAAAATAAGTGGTAAACTCGTAGGATCAAAATTCACAAGCTTGCGAGAGGAACGGCGAGAGGAACAAGGTCGTCAATTTGTCATGCGAAACCCACGTATAAGTTACCAGAAGACGACCCATAGTGGGGCGGAGCTCACTTGGGACAACACAAAGTAGTTCTGTCAATGTCGCACGATAATGGGAGAGATTGAGTATGCAGACCTGTCAAATAGAATGCCTGCTGTAGAGAGTCGGATTCCACTCTATGAGTGATCAAATTTCAGGACTTTTTTTTTTTACATTGCTTTTTACATTGTACGTTTCTACTAATGTACACTTTTTCCAGAGACATGCACTCTCTTCCCCGCCCCTACCACAAGCTGTGCTCAGGCTTGCCCCACAATTCTGGTGGAGCAATTGGTGTTTGAAGTAAGCAACACTCCATGGGAAGTGATGGTTTATTAAATTGGTATGCCTGTTATATATAATTATGTATCTTGTCGGCCTTGGTGGATTATGCTAGGACTTCTACATCTTTTTCTCTTCTTTTTTCCTCATTATTTTCTCCTTTTTTCCTACTTATTGTTCTTTCCAAATGTTTATACCTCAATTCTGATTACTTACTAAGTTCAGCTATGCCTACCAAGACACGGCAAACTGTATTGTTGTTCAGGGATTCTGCCATTGATCATTATCTCCTGTACGAAGCCAAGCAGCCAGGTTCTTTCCATTTATGCAGATGGAAGAATGACTCCAATCCTGACCTGTGTTTTTTCTAAACAGGTCAATGATCCCCTGCCTCCCAAAAGACCGTCTCCCATTACACACATAACCAGAATCAACCAGCTTTGATTCATATTGGTATTCAGATTCCTATGATTAATTCTTAAGTCACTCCTCCACTGAATTTCAGCTAAGCTAACTGGGAAGGTTTCACAGATGAAATGAAAGTCAAACCCTGAGAGTTACACCAGCTTTTGTAGAATCCCAAAACACAAATAAACCTTGGGTTTTGTCAGCCACTGAGGAACTCCTGAAACAATACAAAGCTTCAGATGACCCTGATATTGCTACAGAGCTCTTAGATCATTTAGTTGTAGCCAGAACACAACGCTGGCTAGAGTCTGTCAAAGAACTCTATTTCACAAACTCTAGTATATAGGAAGTCGTGGAATCTCCTTAAAAATCTTGAAGCAGCTTTACCCGCTGCTCACCAACCATCTTAGGTTTCAACAATGCAGTTGCTGCTAGGCTACTTCGATGGCTTCCATAAAAGAAGCCTGATGGGAAGTGGAAAAAAACTTTACAGAGACCCTCTCCTCATCACCACTAATATCAACAATTTCTGTGATCCTTACATCAGAGTTGATATCGATGCTGATCTCTCCTTTACCAAAGCAAGGAGGGTCACAGCTGTTGATGGGATCTACCCTGAATTCCTGAAGAACCTGGGAACCAGTGGACGTAAATGGTTGACTTCATTTTTCACCACAGTCCATGAACTGGTGTCATACCATCAATTTGGAGAAAGGATAAAATGATTACCATCCTAAAGCCAGGTAATCTGCAGCTGATCCAGCTAGTTATTGACCCATATCACTCCTTTGCACTTTCTTCAAGTTATTTGAGTGCCTACTGCTGACAAGCTTTTCTCCACTTGTTGTGCCTATCGTTCCCAAGGAACAACAGGTCAGGGGGTCTCACTAATAATTCTTGTGACCTAACTTTCTCTCTAAATCTCACTTAAACTACTATGCAATACAAGGTTCATTCTCAAATAACATAACTTACCACTCCATTCTGGGGTTTCACAAGGAATCATTTGTTTTTTTATTAACAACAATGACCTGATACCTTATACTTTTATTCTGGTAAGATTATTTTCCAAAATTCCAAAATTCCAAAACTACAACATATTATGTGAATTATGAATAAATACAGGACATGAGTATTACGATGAAGCAAACATTCTGTCACATGATGTGTAGTGAATATGAATGCAGTTAGGAAGTACCACTCACTACATTAGTTAGATCTAGTTTTTTAAATGGTGGACCACAACCCTCCAAAATAACAGAGCTCATATCTCTGATGAAAAATACATTGGCAAAGACTTCTGGTGTGCCCATGCATTGCTAAGATTAGAACTGGCAGATGTTAAAACTGTGAAAGTAACAAAACACTTTGAAATTCATCTTATCTTCTATCTCTCTGCGCCCTGGTCATAAAAGATATAAACTGTGGTCTCAATTTACACCTTATGTAAGCTGTAATGAAGCCAGCGAGTGATCTTTGTTATAAGTCAACTTGTCTATCATGAAATCAGAACCAATGCCTGAACATGTAAGAAAAGAGAGGTATCAAAAGGTACCTTTACACCTTGATCAAGCCAGGGAAGAGAGACATTACCATCGAGAGCAGTGTGAAAAGGCCAAGGATTCTTGGAAGGCTTACCGGATGACAGTAAAAATGTATGCTTCATGCATTATTCATATGATTTTGCTGCTCAGCAGGTTCATTTTCCTTTTGATTCACAACAAACAGGACTAGCATGTTTTAAAACTGCACGCAAGTGTGGAATATTTGGTGTATGCTGTGAGGGGAAAAGTGAACAAATGAATTACTTAATTGATGGGGCGGAGAACCCTGGAAAAGGAGCTGATGGTACGATTAGTCTCTTGTTCATTCTGGAGAAGTATGGCTGTGGTGAGAACAATGTTGTTTTTCAAGCATATAAATGCACAAGGCAAAACAAAAATAATGCAATCCTACGGTGGGTGATGACAGGTAGGCATGTAACTGCAGAACTGTCATTTATGCTGGTTGGACACACAAAATTAGCTCCAGATAGGTTCTTTGGGTTGATAAAGAAGTGCTATAGGAGATCATGTGTGGACATCATTAACCACTTGTCTGCAGTTGTCAATGAGTCTACCATTACAAAGCAGAACAAAGCACAACTTTATCAGAGATCTTACAGGACGTAAGCATGTGAATTTATCAATGGACGATGTTCTTTCAGCAATTCTTCAAACCGATTCCTAATATCCTGCAGTATCCTAGGTTCTTTTTTGACGCTAAGAAACCAGGTGTAGTTACAGTGAGAGAAACTGCATTGTCAACAGATTCTACTGTATCTGTACTGAAGGTTGAACATCAGTTCATCCTTGATGTTGGTATGCCACAGCTGTCAAACATCAAAGGCCTAGATGAACAACGTCAATGGTATCTTTATGAACAAATCCATTTTTGTAAAAGTGTTCTCTCAGCTGATTCCACATGCCCTATGGCAAGCTGTCCAAAGCCTGCAGCTAAAAGCAAACCGACAATGGTGAGCAGTACATCTGCAGAGTCAACAGTCTCTCAAAAACAGCCACAGAAGCAGCAAGTGACCGTGGAAAAAGGAAATGTTCCGTGTGCCATGAAATCGGACATACTAAAAGAACATACAAAGGCGTAAGGATATCTTAATTTGCCTTCATACTTTGTGTAAATGTATTATAAACTCTGTTATTGTAATGATCTCTTAACTTTGTATATATATACTTACAAGCCATTTTAACCATATACATTTTATTCTAATTATAACGCCATCAAACTAATTAATTATTCACAAGCTTATAACTTGCAAACCACAACACATACATCCATAAAATTTAGTTTTCTGAAATTTCAATTTTCAACAATTCACATATGAATACATAGGCATGTGTGTCTACTCAACTACTTATGGTACATGTATCTATGAATACACAGTCTACTTGAGTAATACACATGGTAATTAAGACTGGTTAGTTCTGGTGTTAGACTCAGCAACTTCTTGTAGGCGGCTGCTTGACTATAAGCTAGCAAATAGAAACTAGTTATATTTAAAAACTGGTACAAACAAATTTAAACTAGAATTTACCAATGTAGACAAAAAACATTTACAGGATCCTTAATAATTTATAATGAGGACCAATATTATAATACATAGATGCATAAATATACATGTAGTTACATAATGAGATGCTTTGTGTGGCACATGGATTACCTAACTCTTACCTGGACGTGCTTGTAGCTATATTTTGTAGTATGTCTCACTTATGGTATTACTATTGTATATTTTCCCAATGACCTCAGCAGATATACTGGTATAATATATATATATATAATATATATAAAGTTACAACACCAAATGTAAATCTCACATGTGCATGAGATAGCTAAAATGTGCCCAGTAACTCTTGGTTGCCATGAATACCTGAAACTTGCAGTGAAGTTTAGTGCTATAGGCTAATTCCACTAATGATTTCTTGACTTGATCTTGTGATTCCAAAATCAGCATCTCAAGGGAGGAATGGCTCAAACATGGCACATTTGTTTGACTTTAGGTGCACCTATTAAATATGTTATTTGTGGAAGTGTTTGTACTCTTACACAAGCTTGGCAGGTGTGTACTTGTGCATGCTAACTTTCATAAATGCACACATCACTGAATCTGCCTCTAGGACATGGAGATTACAGTGCATCCCACTCATCATATGATATGGATGGGTAGATAGTGTTGGTTACTGACTCTGCAGGTGCTCCTAAACAGAATGACCTGGTAATGCACTAGTGGTCATAATTGAATGATTCATTACTATATAACTGTTGTGTGTGTCAGAGAAAACCCTGACATCTGTTAGAGAGGAAGCTGTTAGAGGGGAAACACGTCAAAGGGAGGTTGGAGTGCCCCTGACAGCTGTTAGAGAGGAAGCTGTTAGAGGGGAAACACGTCAGAGGGGATTAGACAGTACACAACCATGTTTACAAACTACACACCCACAAGTGGCAGGAGACACCCACCAACTCAGAACCAAAACTGCAACTATGGATCATCCCACTTCAACAGCAGAGACCCCTGATTGGTTAGAAAAAGCAAATCCTGATTGGTTAGATCAGTCTCTGAGGAGAATGCACAAAACAAGAGAAACCGGCTGCCTATAAAAGAACAAGAGACTTCGAAAGAAAAGAGAGAAGTAGAAGGAGTAATCAACAAGCCGGGAGAAAGAAGGAAAGCCCCTCAACTAACTAACTCCTCAACGAACTGAAGAGAGACTCAGAACTGAGCTGATCTGGCTCTGTGTAATATATATAATTCGGTAGAAAACAATAGGAGTAATGATGTAATGATAGACATTGTGGTCGTGTACATCATTTTCTTATTGTTGATTATAATCAACTTTCCTTATACAGAAAAGGAGGGCAGAGGTCTAGAAAGAGAGAGAGAAAAGACTCTGGTTGATTATATACTTGGTCTAGATAAGGCTATTGTGAGAGAGAAGCAATAGTAAGGTCTGGGCGTCAAAGAAAGCGAACCTGGAAAGAGAAGTTGTGCTGAGACTTCTTCCGAAGAATTATATTGTTAGGAAGTAATATTCCTAGAGTGGGAAGAGGGTTTGCCTTTCTCACAGTGTGCCATTAATTTGTGTGCCATTAATTTCCTATATATACTATTTAGATATTTGAGAAATCAAATAGAATTGGAATTGGAGCTTGTAAATGAACTTTGGGAACATGTATTGGTAAATCTGCTGCTGGTAGAAAAGCTTGACATTTGTTCTTCTTCAATGGTTTAGCTATATACTCTAGGCTTCTATGAAGGTATCTGCCAAAGTGGAATTCTAGTACATGATGGTAATATTTGAACTGAAAAGGTGCGGATTCAGCAGAATCATATGCTGCAAGAATAAGCTTATAGCACATGATCTAGATCCCTTGGCAAAGCCACTTACTTTCCTGAGCTCTTGGACAAAATTGTGAAAGAGGCATAACACCTGACTGTGTAGGTGAACATTGGGGGTTAGAGGTTAAGGTGCAAGATTGAACATAGCCCATTTGCTTGACCTTTAGGTCCACCTATTAATGATAGCAGAGAATGACATTGAAATAACTACAGAGCTTCTCATTATATAATGCGTATATACATGTATATATAATTTATGTTGATATATTTTTAAAAACAAAAAGAACTATTAAGTTTAACAAGTCATAATTAATGGGCATGTCCATAAGCTTCATTATGTTGAAGTTCCACTTCATGTTTGGTAGTAGTAGGTAGCTCTATGTCCTCATACAGTGGAGCAGGAGGTGGGGTCTGGCTGGGGGTTGGGTGTGTCTCCCTGCTGCACTTGGTGTAGACAATGAGTGCACCCATTCCTGCAGCCACTCCACACAACAGCCCCAGAAGGAAGATGCACACACCAGCTGTAACAACTACAGGTACACTCACTGCACATGCAGCACATACACACACACACACACACACAATATTTATATAAATACGCACACCGTACATAGACTATACAGTCAGCACCCATGGACACTTAACCTTTTATCTCAAAATTCTGATGGGTGGGATACTTGCTCTAGCAAATATGCCAGCCAGTGAGCAAAGAGAGTAGTATAGTACTCCATATAATTCACACTAAACATGCATGATTTGTACATGGATCTAGGGCATGGCTGAGATGTGCATAAAAACTTAACTTGGCCTGAAATAATAGAGCTATTGTATTGTTGTGCCAGGCAGTGTGTATTGTTCGTAGCTACTCCCTCACTGCAAATTTTTTTCCAGGCCTCCACTTCATCAGCTTAGGTGAAGATTTACAAGTGTATCTTTGATGTCATTGTTGTCCTCTTCAATCTCCTTTGAAACACTTTCCCTGGTATGTATGTTCCCTCTGAGTCCTCTATGCTGTTTGAGTTCCCACATAAAGGATGGAGTGGGCTGTGAAGACTAGCCTCACACTTTACGCTGCCAGCTATGCACTTTAGAGAAAGTCATCAATCCATTTTCAGTGGCAGTGACTTCAAGATTATCAGGCACATGAAGTTGTGCTTTGATGCATGGGCCCAATGTTGTATTTGGCTCCCTGAAGATAACAAGAGCAGGGAGTTTGGTTCCATTCTCTGTTGCACACAAAGCTATTATGAAACACTTTTTTCAGCACCAGTGGTTGAAATTCGAACAGTTTCCTCTCCATGTCAATTATTTGTGGCATAAGGTGTGCTGAATTGAAGCTTACCTGCACATTGTTTAATTCATGTTACCAATCTCACATTTTCTCTAGCCATGAAGCTTTCTCAGAAATTGTTCTTGGTAAATGGTGAGCTGCAGCTTATAGTCTTATGGCACCCTTTGAATGTGTTTGTATGCCCCCTATAGCAAAAAGTGATGCTGTTACCTACATAATGAGCTTCGGCGATCATTGAAACACACATCAAGTCTTTCCATACCATTTTAGCGTCCACTCTTCTTTCCTGAAGTGTGTAGTTGAGTGTAGTCCCAGGTTCTTTACTCTAGCCAAGCAATCCACTGAACGAACCATAATTACTGCAGTGAGCGTCAGTCTCCTGTCTTGAAGCAGTTTAGTTCTACGGACGAGCATAAGTATCTCATCCATTAAAAAAATATCTTGTTAGCTTTTATATTATTACCCCTTGGTAGGTGTGGTCTAGTAGCAGTGTTGTCAGCCAGTCTATCAAGAATCAGTGTAATCAGTGTAGGTTCCTGTGCCCCTTGCGTTCTGGAATAGTTAGTACCCCTTGTATAGGTTTCTGTTTCATTATCCTTCAATCATCATGTGTCCTATTACTGTGAGTATCATGGTGACAGAAACAAAAGATCTTGGGTTTGATGAGAGAGTGCTATACATCGACTACCATTGCCAAGGTACTGTCAGATGAAGGTCTGCCTACCAGAAGTGTGGGGTAAGGAATTTTATGCTCTGCTACAGCAACACTGGAACATTGCCAGGCAGGAAGTGGAAGACGTTCTATTGTGATAGCAGAGATTAATAAAAAATTGAGAATGAGCAGATGAAGCTCCATGATGAAACCACAACTACCAGCTTCACCATGTATTGCAATCTAGAGGTGTTGGACTGTTCTTGGATGGATCTTTCGTGGCAGCTCTTACTGCCAACTTATCCAACATGCCAATAAGGTGTGTTTATAATTAGAGGTAAGGTTAACCTCATAATCTCTACCCTCAAGAGGTTAGAATGGGCTCAGTAGCTTCATAGAGAAGAGTCTGGCGGGTTTGAAGATGTAGTGTGGACTGATGAGTGAACAGGACAACTTGAAACTTGCACGTGCTGCTCAAAAAGAGGTGCCCCCACCCAAAGAACAAACAAAGGTGCACTAATTAGGATGCACAAAACTAAGTGATTATTGATAAGGTTCATGTCTGGATTGAGATTAGCCTTCAGCGTGCAAGCAAGATTTGCATCTTTGAAGGCATCATGTCGGGCTTGTTGTATGTAGAACTTTCAAATAAGTCCTTTCTACCTTTTTTGCAGGACATTGTCCCTAACCACAGCCACTGGTTCATGCAGGACAACCATCCTAAGCACACATCCTGCTCGGCTAAGATCTCCATGGACCATAACAGCGTGACTGGTGGAAGACTGCACTTGAGGCCAACCCAATTGAAACTCTATGGCACAAACTGAAGGAATACATACAGAGGGAGATGAAAGCAAGGACTAGGGAGGAATGGATGAAGACTGCAGAAGTACTTTGAACTCTCAGCTATGCTAATGCACCTAGTCATTATACGCTTATGAAAGGTCCTGCCAAAGATGATTGACCTGATGGAGAGGCTACCAGTTTTGCTAGTTACTGTTTTCTGACTGTTGCTGTCTAGTCAGTTGTTTCTTGCAGTGTTAGATTATATAATTATTCTCAGTTGTTTCTTGCAGTGTTAGATTATATAATTATTATTCTATTTTGTCAGTTGTTTCTTGCAGTGTTAGATTATATAATTATTCTCAGTTGTTTCTTGCAGTGTTAGATTATATAATTATTCTTCTATTTTGTCAGTTGTTTCTTGCAGTGTTAGATTATATAATTATTCTCAGTTGTTTCTTGCAGTGTTAGATTATATAATTATTCTTCTGTTTTGTCAGTTGTTTCTTGCAGTGTTAGATTATATAATTCTTCTTCTATTTTGTCAGTTGTTTCTTGCAGTATTAGATTATATAATTATTCTCAGTTGTTTCTTGCAGTGTTAGATTATATAATTATTCTTCTATTTTGTCAGTTGTTTCTTGCAGTATTAGATTATATAATTATTCTCAGTTGTTTCTTGCAGTGTTAGATTATATAATTCTTCTTCTATTTTGTCAGTTGTTTCTTGCAGTATTAGATTATATAATTATTCTCGGTTGTTTCTTGCAGTGTTAGATTATATAATTATTGTTCTGTTTTGTTATACAAACAATGTACATATACCCCCTGAATTGGGGGTAACAATTCTTGAGAGCTATTTAAAGAAACTGTATATATTTTGAGAGAACACTTAGAAATGGAAGTGGGTGGAGCAAGGAGTAGGCCAACTTTTTGGTGTGGCATGAATGGTTGACTTCAGTGTACAAGGACTTGCCACTTATATTCTTTAACCCCCTAACTCTCCCAAAGCAACTGTACGATCTTAACTCTTAGACCCCGAGCGGCCGGTTTTTCGGCCGATACCTAGAGTGGTATATACCCGAGCCGCCGGTTTTTCGGCTTTTTTCCCGGTTTTTTCTTTTTTTTCTCCCATTTTTTTAATTATTATTATTTTTTGCATTATAATCAACTGTAAACTTTTTAGTAATTTTTTTTCCAGGACCACAGGGTGGCAGGCACACACATATTAGGGAGCATAGGGTTCTAAGGGTTAAGAACCAATGGCTGACTCCCTACTAGTAGTGCATACAACTAGGTACTAATCTCTCATGTGCAGTGGTTTTGTACACTCTCCTCCTGTATTGAATAGTCCCTGAAGAGGCCCTTGCACAAATGAACTATATTAGTACAATTTTCTTTTGGGTTTTGTGAAGGAAAGTTCCAAAGGAGAAAATGAATTGGTCAGCCACAGCTTTATTGACACTATAGAAGGCATCTGCATTACACACAGGAAGCACTCTAATGTTATTAGCCAGCGTCAGCAAACTGGTGAAGGTGACTGAGATGAAGTATTGGGCTACCATGGTATTTGATGGACATAACTTGACAACAGCAGTGGCTGTGTTCCATACATGATGTTTTGTTAGGAGGGGGGAAGAAATGTTTGGTAAATAATATTCCTAATTTTTCTTCATATGTACATTTTTATAGGTGGTGATGGTGGGGAATGCTTACCTATTGGACAGATCATGCAGGGCTCTCTGTCTTACTAGGGGTCTGGGAAAACTGTTTTGCTTTAGTACTTATAACAGCAGCAACTCACCCTTTAATTAATTAAATAAAAAAATAAAAAGTGGGGAGTCCGGAGTCCCCTTAGTCAACCTTTATCTACACACTTGCAATATGTGGTTAACAGCAACATCTTTTACTTCCCGAGATGTCGTGTCCTCATTCAATATATTTGATCCTAAAAAAAACAACCCTCCAGGCAACCTGATGGGTAAGATTGTATTGACACTTATCCTGATTATGGTTAAAGATCTTTAGCTGAATCAGTGCTAGCAGAAGAGAGTGTTGAGTCAGCTTCTATTTCCTCTGATATCACTTTGGAATGGAAAATGTATCGAGATACATCACTCAACAGTCCAAAGAAGATATGAAGGCAACTTAGCTAATAGCATGTTCATAGCAATGTTCTCTAACTTGAGCAACATAGCAAACATCCTTTTATCAATTCCTGTAAGAAATAATCGAGTCTATCCTATTAATTAAGATAGCCATTGAGTCACCAAAAAGTCCAATAGAGACTTGGAAGAGATCACTGATGTATGGAGCAGAAAGTCATGACTGATTGTTGTATAAAACTAGTAATCTATACTCGGAGTTACTATTTATTGCTCGCATTATTGCTTGCATAATCCACCACTAAAGCCAAATATATTTAAATTTAAATTGCCAGGGCAGGGTGGGATGGGGCTGGGGGCAGGCACTAAATACACTCCCATATAGCGTCATGCATATGAAAATATTTTACATGCAAAGTGGATGAGAGTTTAAATTTTCCCCGCCAAAAGTTCTCCCACCAAGTAAGTGCATTGACCCGCTAGATTATAGCCACACCCACCCAACCAACCATCCTATATATTCATGAATAATCCTTGAAAGGTTTCTACTTTCAACTATTTGGTATTTGCAAAAAATAGTTGTTGCCACAAGAAGACGTAGAAAACTTCTGCTATTGTCCTGTGTTAGGATCAGGTAATTGTGTTGTATGTTTAGTCTCTTGCAGACTACAGGAGGACTATATATCAGCTAGAGAGGTCAGGAGAGGTCCAACAGCTACTTTATATATGCAACACACCATAATATCAGGTGTCTCAGATGTCATCAATATATCAACTATCCAAAGGAACTTGCAGCATTTACAAGAGTTTGTACCATTATGTAGACATTATCACTTGTTTACACCTTATTATCAGGTATTTACAATAGTGTGGGGATGAGAACCTAGCACAGTGATAGATCATGTTCTTACTTGTGAGGCAACATCAGAAGCCATCCACTTGCATATTGTATAGACACACACACTTCTTCTACTCACAGACACCTAACAGGTGAGGCAATTGCATACCTTGAGTGCATTTGGTTGCAGTACATGTAGTAGGTGGTGTTGCTTCAGTTGCACTGGAGCAGCTCAGCAGTTGTGGGTCAGGCCTCCAACTTCCTTCCACAGTGCATGTAGCAGTCATTACATCTGCAGGACTCAAGCCAGACACACACTGAAAGTTAACCACATCTCCTTCCACATATGTATGGCAGTCACAAGCTTGCACTGACCCATTCAGAGGAGAAGGCGGGGCACTGCACACAACTAATAAATATTGTTATGATAACTAACAATATATAGTCAAGATTCAACCTACTTGAACAATCTAGTAGTGCTGGGTCAGGCATCCATACTCCAACACTGCCCACTTGTGTGCACTGAGATGTCTGGTTAGTTTGGGGTAAGTACCCATCTGAACAGCTGTATGTAATAGTAGCTCCTACAAGAGTGCTAGTGAAGGGCCACACTCTCACATCAGCAGCCAGATTTGGAGTCGAGCAGTTCACTATAATAGAATGGAGTATAGCATAGGTGAGGTTACATTGCTGTGTGCATGTATCAATAGAGCATGAGAATAGTGTGTAACTTGCATGGCTATATTATGTGGATACCGCATTGATACCAATCCTATCCTGCCACATCCACCAAATATAATTCACACTTGCAAATAGTTGGCATCAATTGAAACTGGAAATTTCTAGAATGTTTTTTTATAAATTGCATCATATAAAATTAATTTGTGCACTCTGCCTTGATAATGGTCAAGTTTTTGTAAGTGTGTCCATGAGAGATGCACTCTGGAGAGTGTACCCAGGGAGGGGATGCCATGTCTACACTTGCTAAGCCTATTCAACCTTGAGCAATGGACAGGATCATGTGTTTGCTGTTGCCACTGCATGCTTGTCATGCATATCAACCACTGCCTCTGTCTACACTTATATGGTTATGCACACTTCATACAACTTCAGCTTCAAAGCTGCACTGTTCAAGTATGACCCGAGGCCTTCACATTGCACTGCATTGCATTCAGGCTTTCATAGTATGCTCATGACCATGTGCAGTCAATATCAAGAATTATGAACCCCATCCATCCTTTATGAACTTAAAAAATATGGTACATTCCAAATGACATGAATGTCAGTGTTTGTTACCGTTTTGAGGTGCATTTCTATATACTCCCATAATGAAGACATCAAGGCCTGCTGGGAATCCTAATAGCAGCTACAACCACATTTAGGCAGCTAGGAAACTGCCCATGCGAGTGTTGAGATGTGAGCTTGATGTTTGGGAACTTGCCAGCCATGAAGTATAAGTGACCCCCAAAACACCATAACTTGTAAATTGTTCTGATGTGTGGGTGTAGACAGCATTGCAGGCATATAGAAAGAGAAAAAATGCAGATCAAAAATGGCATTTTTATGGCATGTGCTAATACATACAAGTTTATGTCTCCGTTATTTAGACCCATCCACTATTACGCTAATGACAATGTGGAAAATGGGAGAAGTAATTTTCCCGCTTCTTTTGTCCTTGACTGCAGTCCTCGGAGAATTGGTAGTAGCCCTAAATATGACAGCATCTGAGGGCACCCAACATCACAGCATCTGAGGGCCCCCAATATCATAGCACCTGAGGAGGGCCCTCGACATTGCAGCATCTGACGTTGCAGCATCTAAGGATGGTTTGGAGCAGCAGACATCAAAACACCAATTCTCAGAGTCGCTCTCAACTTTGGCACACCAGCTCCTGGAAACTCTACACATGGACAGCTCACCTAAATTGGCTTCATTATCGCCTCAGCTCACTGGCTGCTAGCATGTAGTAGCTCTCGACATCACCGTAGCTGACTGTCATTCGAATGCAGTATCCAGACATCGCCAGAGTTGACCGATGCTTAGTGCAGTTACTCTCTACACCACCATAGCTCCCTAGCCACTTACCTGGATACTGGACTAGCTCTTGGAATCAGCAAAGTTTACCTGCTGCTTGAATGCTGCAGCTCTGAACAGGACACAGCAATGAGGCCCCACCACGGAAAATAACAATCTTAAATGCATGTCATTACAAATGGATTTCATAGAGTTCATGCATTCAGTATATTCTGCATGGTCATCCAATGCTACGTAAATGTAAAGTATATTTTGACCTATTCTGTATAATAGAAAAAGAGAACATGATATTTAACTTGAATGTAGCTGTATATAATATAATTAGACAAGTGCAATGTACCTCTAAAGAAGTTGATGACCCTCCAGCCCGGCCCTGCACAGTTGCTGGCTGTGATGATGATCCTGTAGTTAGTGTTGTAAAGGAGAGTAATGGCAGCACTGAAGGTAGAAGAAGTAGTGCTCTGCAGAGAACCTAGAGACTCAGCAGAAGGTGAGACCTCCAGAGTGGGAGTTCCTCTCCCATTAGTGATGGTGAACAGCAGAGTCAGTCTGAAGGTGTTGGCTTCATCAATAGTACCAGCAGGCTGCACATCAGACACGTCTGGAGGAGTGGCTGGATAAAGGCAATCAGTACTCATATTAAATATATAAAAGACGACTGGTGACTGATTGTTTGGCCTCTATATAATTCCAGGGGGAGCCTTGGTTGAGGTTCAAAAGGACTCTTTGGGGGTAACTTTTCACGAGGAATGTCATGGGAATGTCCGATTGGAATAGGGGTTTCCACTTGGGATTAAATCACACAATACAACATAACAGCACAGCACTTGGCATTATCAGCAGTCTGCCTTTTTATAGGGACATATTCCTGATGATACAAACACAAATACTGCAACATGGCAGCATTTAAGCTCACGAGCCAGCTACTGAGTGTCTAAGCTGATTCTTTGTACAGTACCTATCTATCAGGAACCCACCTCCTATCCAGACCAAACTTTGTGTGGCCTTTAAAACAGCCCAATGAAGGTTTGGTTTACAACTTTTGAAATGAAGAAAGGTCTTGTCATGCTATTAGAGATTGTTGATGGCCATTTTATTTCGGGAAATAACTGCACATGTTCTTAACCCTTTCACTGCTGCAGGTAAAAAAAAACCCTGCCTTAAAGGTGATTTTGAAATCAATGCCAAAAAAATACTAATTATGGGATGCTGTTTTTTTCCACTGGATAATGATGAAAATACATAAAATGAATAAAAACAGAATTATTTTCATCATTTTATTCAAAAACAGACTAAAATTAACGTTTGTCGGCAGAATTGTGAAAAAAAATGAAATTTTCAAACAAATCACTGTAATTAGTCATTTATACTCCACACAACCTTCTGGGATCATGGAATGCAGGTATTTGAAGTTCACATGCATATTTTCTAATGGGTTTTGAACATTTATCTGGTTATGTAAACCTCAGCAGCCATATATTTTGGTCACATTGATGTTGTTTCATTCTACAGACATAGCATTGTCACCTTGGCCCTGTGCAGGGCCGCCCAAGTCGAGCAAATCATCGGTCTCGTCCATGGAATACTCCCAATCACTGTCGGCATTATCATAATCAACTGTTGGAAACAAATTACCTGTATCATCCTAATCAAAGTTGTCCTCGCTGTCTGGTCCACAACTTCGTTGCCTGCCGTGCTCGCACCATTTTGCTGCCTACCGCTGGGAAACACGACTTTCCACGTGGAAATCACCTCTAGTTCATAGAAAAAATTATAGATGGCACGTGCAGTACAGGCGAATTTTTAAAAATGTCATACCCGGGTACGCGCAATTCGACGACATTTTTTTCTACCCAGTACTACCGGTGAAAAGGTTAACACTCCCAAGGACACACACAACACAACAACAGCAGCAGCAGCAGAACCTTTGAAATGAAGAAAGGTCTTGTCATTTTGAGATCATATTGGATGGCCATTTTGTTTAGGGAAATATCTGTCCATGTGATCTTAACATTCCGAACACACAACACAACAGCAGAAGCAGCAATATCAACAACTGCCCAGCAACATTCAGGAAAAATATTGTCCTGAAATCACCAACACAAACCTAAAATCTTCAAACCTCCAGAAAGCCATCAAAATTAATTGAACGGTTTTGCAATTTCCTGTGAATGAACAAAATAGAAACAAATTAATTTATTTTAGTGCTCCATCAGCATCCTGGGGTGGGGCTCAGGAGAAGCTGCTCGCAGCAAGGGTAGGAAAAGATGAACCTACATCATGAGATCCTGGATGAGTAATAGTACAACTAAAAAATACTAGAGCAGCATCCCAGGGGGCCACCAGGAGAAGATGCACACAGCAAAGGGAGAAGAGAAGAAGAAATTATTACTATGCATCATTGCAACACAGCAAAAGGGTGCCTAGGCAGGCTAGCTACTGAGTGCCTTCTAGGCCCTGCTTCATGAGGGGCCAGCTACTGGGTGCCTACTACTAGGCCTTGCTTCATGAGGGGCCAGCTACTGGTTGCCTACTAGGCCTTGCTTCATGAAGGGCCAGCTACTGGGTGCCTACTAGGCCTTGCTTCATGAGGGCCAGGTATTGGGTGCCTACTAGGCCTTGCTTCATGGGAAGCCATATTTCTATGTAACAGAGAAAATATTTCATTTATGAATTTTCACCATCCTGTAAATAGTTTTCACTTCATATCAGCAACAACCTTTAATGTTGGACTGGAGGATGCAACTATGATCAATACTTACATCACATCTATTCCCCCCCCCCCCCCCCCCAGGAAACACCCGGGTACTGCTGCTAATTAAACTGACTAAACTTTGAAACTAAATGACACCATTAAAAAGGTTGGGGGTGGGGGGAAATCTTCTGGTATGTTAGATCATACCTTGCCATGTATATTCGCAAGAAGGGCACAAAGCAAGTGAAGGCGTGCAAACTGAACCTTGGTGATTGTTTATATAGTATCACAGTCCTATGCTAGTTGCTAAGGACCAGTGGTCACACTTGTTGTACTACACTTTTAATTAATAAAGGTTGAGCAATGACATGGTATTACGTTTGGTTACTTACATTACATCTAGAGTGTGTAGAATAGCACTGTGCCCATGGTGATGCTTGCCCTAAAATAATTCTTGCCTAAATGAAAGCAGTCTTTCTAAGACCCTACTAGTGCTTAACTGGAGCAGACCTGTCACCTTCAAGAATTGAACACCCTTGAGATTTGCAAGTGCATGCACCACATAACAGATGAAGACTGACAGTCTCTGAGTGAAGACAACAACTGTAGTGAATGAAATTCTGAAAACAGTAAGTAAATAGTTGGTATCTATATCCTTCACATGTTGTTATATGTAGCATTTTAGATTGCCTAGCAGACTCCAGCAACTCCTGTGGAGATTCCCTGTGATACAAGATTTAATATTGACTAATTCTACTTGAATAACTGAAGGCAGATTCGAGCGCTAGAGTAGCTAGTAGAACTTTTCATAGTTAAGTTACTATGTAGCTTGTGGCACTGTAGCTATGTAGCTATCTATACAGGTATTAGCGGTGAAACCTGTTTTGTAGCTAGCTGGTGAAGTGCATATTAGCGCTGTCAAATAGCTACAGCAATAACTTCTCACCCAAAACCACCATAATGCATACTCCAGCATGATAGCAGATGCTGCTCTCCAATGATGATGAAGTCAGAGTCGACTCTTTCTGTATTGTTATAACGTTACTGGTAGTATATTGTGAACAAAGCAAAATATGCCGATACGATACCATACGATTGGCTGATACGATACACTATAACATGATAGCAATGCTTCTATTCTGACCAGCTAGCGTGCGTCTGTGAGCTCGATTAGCTAGCCAGTGAGAAGGTGAGACAAACACTGAAATCATGAGACTCATGGATATTGCATGAGTGTTGGTACGCCAGCTGGAGTGAAATAGAGTGCAACCTGATAAGTCTTGCACGCCTACCTAAACCTGCACTGCAATGTGCATGCTCGTTGTAAGTGGAACTCAGAGAAATGCAATACCCAATCATAAACAGAGTAAAGGCAAGTAGTGATCACTGTCCATGTATAAGCAGCAGGCAGCATCCAGGTATTTCAGTGATCTACGCACATACAGCAGGATAAGGGTGGGGTGATGCACTACATGTCCAGTGTGTAGATTCTGTCCAAACTACATGCACATGCCCAATAATATGAAACTGGCACACTTTGCAAATGGCGAGCATCTATATGAAGCACAGTAGCTGTGCTATAATAAAACTGGTAAAGAAATATGCAGAAAAAAATCCAAAGTTTGAAGGTTTATGTGGAATGGCACAACAGAAACAAGCAAACAATACAACACAAGGAAGAACCTTACAAAGAGAGTCTTGCAGACTGCTGAGGGTCTAGGCTTGCAAAGATTCCCTGCATCCCACATGTGGCATTCCACATGTGCTGTCCTGGCATAGTGAGAGCAAGTGATGCATGTGATGGCAATCCTCTGGTTTAATTTCAGTGCTGAAGGTGTCTGGGCTAAGGCTCTGTACAGGCACACTCGACATGCGAGGGTCTACTGTACTAAGGTACATAATGTGGTTATAGGTTATGAGGTTGGGATATGCGAGGGTCTACTGTACTAAGGTGCATAATGTGGCTATAGGTTATGAGGTTGGTATATGTGAGGGTCTAATGTACTAAGGTACATAATGTGGCTATAGGTTATGAGGTTGGGATATGTGAGGGTCTACTGTACTAAGGTACATAATGTGGCTATAGGTTATGACAAAGATACGGTATAGAAACCACCATATTGGGGTACGAGGTACCAGTCACATCTTGACTCCCCTCCTCTTTATGGCATACAAAACCATCACAGCAAGTTTGATCCATTCCATCATAATGTAGACCTGCTATAATTATAGTAACTGATATGCCAGTAAGGAATAGAGAGCCTCCAAGTCACTTATATTAATAAGTATTTAACATGAAAATATAGAGACAAGTTTATAAAAACACATTTCCATGTTACATTCCCCTCCCTTCTCTCATAATTAATAACGTATTTCCTTGAATGGTTACTGCAGGTTCAAATAGTTTCAGGCGTCCTAATGGAATGAACACTACATTAAGCAAAGTGAATGCAATTCAAGTGCGTACACTACTAATCACCAACCAGGCTGGCTCTTCTGTGCGGTCATTGATGAGCTCGAGCCACAAACAAATTGAATCTAGTGAGAGGATATGGTAGGAGCTGGGCCGAATAAAGTTGGGAACAAAGTTTGCTTGTCCTCAAGTTCTCAGTCATCAACTAGTATTTTCACTAGTTTCCAGTTCTTCATCATCATCATTAAGTTCCGCAGAAGGGTCGCTAGAATCCTGACATTCTCAACTTTCCAGCTTGGAATCGAGCTCAGCAATTAGTGATTTGCCTTCACCTATGACCTCTCCCTGCTTTAGACACAGTGAATTTCTCAATTTTCACTGCCATCCGCATGATGTTTCAACTATCATCTAGGAATCGAAATTTACCTGGACACGCACAAGATGTGCACATATTGCAAATACCATTCCAGGAAATATGGTAGTAAATTAATGAAGCAAACTTAGCTAACATCACATCTCAGAGTAGCTCACCATCACTAACAACACGTATGGTTGCTTCTGAAGCAGTTAGTGCAGTACAACGCAAGATCTTCCCATCAGCAGCTGGAGTGGCAGTGAAGCTAATGTTGGATGATGTTAGAGTGCTGCTTTGGAATGTCAGAGTCACTGAGAATTCAACTCCATCCACTGTGTGTGTGGTAGTAGCACCTACAGTGTCCAGGTCAGTCAAGGCTACCACACGCCCACCATCATATTCCCACACCAATACACTGTCACCTCTGCTGCAACTGGCAGTGGCTGTGTCCTCAGAACACACTTCATCAGGAAATGTAAACATATCGGCAGCTGCAATAATTACACATAGAATGTTATCACAGAATGTTATCATAAAGCATTTCATGAACACATTAACAAACAAAAAAAATTAAAAATATTTTTAAATTTATTTCTTTTTTAGGATCAACATGTTTTAGCAAGGGTCAAGCGTCTTCTTCATCCCTTGAAGGCTCATCAGGTAAGCAGGTGCACTGTTGTTGTTGGCTTGTCTAGCATCATTAAGAGTAAGCATAGGGACTTGGAGTGTGTTTATTTTATTTTATTTTTTTAATTTCTATAGCATGCTAGCTTTTTAGCCAAAGACCAAAGCAATATTTAGCCTTCGAGTATGCTCTAGTTCAGCAGGCAATGGAGTTTGTGTCAGAGCTAAATCATTTGGTGTAGCTAGGTACTTGCGTAGCTCTACAGGGTAACTCACTTTTAATTTTTGTAATTTTGGAGCTGTTGACAATGACGGTTCCTGCTTTAAAGCTCATCATTTCAGCAACTGCAGTGTATTTCTAACATGGTGGCATTAGATACAGACTCACTAGCTGAGTTAGAAATCATCAAGGGAGCTCCAGTTCCAAGTTGCATATCCAGTGCCATCAGAAACATGTAAAACACATGTGCAGATCTATACATCCTTTACAAGATGCCCAACAACAGGAAATTGAAATTGCTCAAACTATTTGTGCAAAGTGTGTGGTTACCTACAGATTTTGAGATGATTACCACAGAGCATGCTGGGGAGAATGGAGTGCAGTTTTCTGTTGGTGCAGAGCTGGAGGCTCCTGGTGAGCATGCAAGTGACCGCCAACAGAGAATCACTTGGTGCACATGGTCTGATGTAGACTTGGCAAGGTCAGACAGAGGGCACTTGGTTTTTAGAGATTACTCTTCCAGATAATGTCAGTATATGAAGAGCATGTTATAGTTCCATAAATTAGCAGCACCAATGATTGTGAAATTAATCTAAGAATGCCTGACTGACAACAATCACATGTATCGCCATATCCCAATGTTTGTGACAATTATTACTAGTGAAAAATATATTGTAAGTGCCCAAATAATACATCATCACATTCATAATAAGTTTAACAAAATACTGCAAAAGTAGTACAAGCCCCCCAAAACATGGTGCTTGTGTTGCGTATGTTAATAAATAAATGCAGCAAACGCCAAAAAACATGTGCAGGCCGTAAATGTTAAACTATTGGTCAGCGAACATTAATGAACTGTCTGCATAGTGGTGCTACAGAGCATGTGCCTGCAATAAAAGTGACAGTGCACTAGTAAGCCTCAGTCAAGTAGTTGAAGTCTTGTCTTCGTTCCAGAACCTTCATTCTTCCCACCTGAAGTAGTGCAGTCTAGTTTAATAAGCCTCCTGTTCTGTGCTCCAACTGAGCGTCGATCCTACAAAAATCAGCAGTACAGTTGACCATCCGTCTCCTACCTGAAGCACTTTCATTCTATAGTGGGGCATAGGTCTACATACCTCTTGCTTGCTATATTCCTGATGAAGGCTAGAGCATCTAATAAAAATGCTGAAATTCAACGAGAAGGTTATTGTATTTTCATTATGTCAACTGAGAGTTCATGAGATATATTTATGTTGCAGGGCTCACTTTTGAATCCACAATCAACCAGCATTCAAGATGATCTAGCACCAAGGTGGGCGGAGCAATTGAAGCTGGAGCAGTTACCTGAGCTAACCTATCCTCCAAGCACTTATTGATTGTTTGTTAAAAAATTTATTATAATAGATGTATAATATAAATACATGTATATATATAATATATGTATAAAATATATATTATTATAATACATGTATATAATATATATATGTGACAGTCCACGGGAAAAGGAACAATTTGGGGAAACGTTCAATTTTTAGATAAAGCTATTTTAAATTTTATGACCTTTGGACTAATTTCCTGACTTATTATATACACTTACATCATAAGAAATAGCGCACAGAGGTAGAGCAAGAAGTGAGCTTTATTTTGGTACCTTTTTAGCTAGAGCTATCTAGTTGTCGCGCTCTCTTTGATTCGAGTTAGCTACAGCTCTGTACACAGAGATTATGGATATACTGGTGTGTGTGGAGAACCTTCTACATTGTGTAGAGCATCAACTTCATGGGAAGGAAAAATACAAGGCCAGAGTTTGGATGCAAGTTTGGAAGATGCTTCTGAGGTGTCTGCTGTTTCCAAGTTTATATCAGAGACCTGTGGATGTGAGCTAGGTCCAAAGAAGATCCCATCAACTTTCCTTACCAAAGAAACCATGGTACAGTGCAGAGCAAGTTGTTTGAAGTTAGATCATGATGAGCTGGGATCTAGTTGTGTTGGGACAGATACAAGCTCACAAAACAACACCACACTAACCAACAGTATCAAAAGGTCATCACAATGTAAAGGTGACATTTCGATCACACACTCATTATTTTATTCATGGAGTAAAGATCTGCCGTTCTACACATTTCAATTTATTTACTGTCTATCAGATAAATGCTTCAGGAATCTTACTCAGCACTATGACATTAATGGATTAGTGATCAGTGTACATGGAAATAGCAAGCGATTACCACACAATGTTAGAATACAGAAAGAGTTACAGCATTCATAAAGAACTATGCTTCAGCCCAGGGCCTTCCCCTTCCTGGCTGTGTACCTGGGCATCACAACAAGGTGATTGTATTACCTGCTCACCATTCAAAGCACGTAGTAATAGTAATACATGCATTTCAACCGTGGGCCAGTCAAAGTTCTATGACATGTGGGCTTCACTTTTTCCTTTCACTTCTTCCTTTCATTTCAATAAGTACACCAAGCAGCGATCTCTGTTTTACATGCCAGCAGTTAAGCTTGGCTGTGCAAAAGCCTTTTTGTGTGTGCCTTTTTGTGTGTCAGAAGAAGAAAAGTTAAGAAGAATTGAGGAATATCAGGAACATCTACAGAGGGCCAAAAAAAGAGTGAATTTATTACAATACTCAAATAGCTGAGGCTACTAAGAAATCGGAGCAAAGACAGCAATCTGGAGAAAAGCCGCTTACGTGTCACTATTCCTTTGACTTTGCACAGTACGTACATTTCCCATTTGATTGCCAACAAACTTGGCCAGAGTACTTCAAGACTGCAAAGAAGTGTGGGGTGTTTGGAGTATGTAATGACTGCACTAACGTTCAAGTAAACTACCTCATAAATGAAGAAGAAAACCTTGGAAAGGGACTGATTGTGTTATTAGTCTTGTACACCATTACTTGGAGAATTATGGTTCTAGACCGTCTGATGTCACCCTTCAAGCAGATAATTGTGTCGGACAGAACAAAAACAATTGTACCATGCAATACCTTGTCAGGCGCACCATGACAAAACGAGATTTAAGTGTTGAATTATCGTTTATGCTGACTGGTCATACAAGTTTTCTCCTCATCATTTTTTTGGCTTGTTCAAGAAACTCTACACAGGCACTCTTCTGTTGATACAATCCAAGGAATTGCTACATTGGTAAAGCAATCTTCATTGAAAGGGACAAAACATTCCTCTGCTGATATGCGACTCCAATGGACGTCGCCTGGTTCACTTTTACAACTGGATATCATTCCTCAGTCAGTTTTTTTCCAAATGTAACATCCTTCCACAACTTCAAAGCAGCTCATTATTTTTATGGGGAGATTCGCCTGAAAGAATATTCTGACAGTGCAGAGCAATGGCTACCAATTCTAAAACCGGGAATCAGTCTGATAGATCTTGATTCGATGCCTACTGGAAAAACAATACTTGGCTTGGATTTGAAGTGGCAGTGGTATTTGTTTGAGCAAATACGCCCTCACTGCAAGACCAATTTGTCAAAAGATTTAACTTGCCCTCGGCCAAGTGCTCCCAAGAATTCAGATTTGATTCCTCATAATTCAGACGATGAAGTGGGACAAAATCAACCATGTAAAAAAAAGACTCATAGTAACATGTGGTGTTTGCAAACAACCACATATGCCCAAGTAAAAGAAATTAGATTAGTTTTATTACACTTCCTGTCTATGTGGAAGTAAACAGGAAGTATGTTTTTTAACCATAACTCTATAATTATGTACAATATGAAACTGAAACATTTAACCACATATTTTATAATGCATTAGTGCACAATTTCTGAGTATGAACTCTAAAAACTTCACATTTATCCGTTTTCCTGTGTGTGGACTGTCCAACATATATATTATTATATAATACAGTACATGTATATTATAATATATTATATATATTATTATTATACATGTATATAATATATATTATTATAATACATGTATATACTATATCAATTATTATAATACATGTATATATTATAATACATGTATATAATATATAATTATTATTATAACACATGTATATGTATAATATATATTGTATAATATATATTATAATACATGCATATATAATATATATATATTACATGTATATAATATACATGTATATCATATATATAATTATTATAATACATGTTTAAATATATAATTATATTATTAAGTGATGCTCTCTTTTATTTTGTTTGCTGCCTGGACACTGTTCAATTAATTATAAAATGCTGTTTAAATTCAGTTCTTGTTGTGTTTACAACAAAAAACATTCTCCCTCTGAATTGGGGAAATTGTTCAGAACAGGTTTGTTTATGATCTTTATAATAACAGCATTTCCTGCGCAACCAGCTTAGCCAGTAACATATTATTATAGTGCATGTACAGAAAATAGCATGTCACATGCACAATAAGTTATGCTAACATAAACTATTATTCTTATTGCATTGTGAAAGTATAACTAAAATACTGCCACATGATTGTATTAAAGAGACATGCACTCACAGCACTTCACATGATTCATTGTGCTATATATATAGGTACAGCAGGTAATACAATTAGTATACAAGTTATAGGGGAAGAATAATACTGGTATTGGCATATATGATTATAGGTAAAGGATCATAAAACTGATTGTGATCTACATGGGCACAGTCCTGTTTGCTTTCTCTGTTGAGCAATCAGTCCAACAGACTACTATTACTACTACTACTATTACTACTACTACTACTACTACTAGTAGTAGTAGTAATTGTTGTTGTTGTTTAATTGTTGGTGTTTTAGAGTTGCACTCTGAGGCAAGCAAACCTCAGCAAGGCAATGAGTCACTCCTAGTGAACACCTCATCTAACTTATTATTATTGTAGTGCAGTACAGAAGTGGCTCTACACACCATACCTTGTTGCTTTGTTGTTAGAGTTAGCCAGGGAGAGGTGCAAGAGTTGCAGAAGAGAACTCCAGAACTGATGTTATTCTATGCCATGTTCATTGCTAATGTAGACACATATATGCTTGTAAAGTGGCCATATTTTTCTTGTTCTTGTTTGAAGAAGATTATTCATCAGCAAATCAACTGACCACTCAGTTGACATTCAGCTGTACGGCATAGCATAGCCCAAGTGTGATGGATGTCAACTCTGATTATCAAGAGAATTAGTTTGACTGCATCATTGATAATTACCTTCAATCAAGTAGTCACTGAGTCATGGATGTGCATTGGAAGATTTGGAGTCTTCTGGTGCTAAAGTATTTATGAATGGAACTCTTGTATGCAAGTTGTGTGGGTGGCACAGAAACAGGTACATATGGTACATGCATAGATAGTTCAAGATCACTTCACACCTTCTATGGATTTTTTTGGTTTGTAGTTCACTATTTTAGGTTCAAGATAATTATACTGCAAGTCGTTTGGGAAATAGAAACATCCAAAACAACATTAGGCAGCTAAGAATCTGCCAATGAGAGTTTTAACTGAATATGACCATTGGATTTTGGGGCATTATCTTCCATTTTTAAAAGTGGGTCAAAGGTATAGTAATAGCATACTTGCTGATAACTTTAGACTATGACCTGGATAACTACCAATCCACTGCAGCTGATGCTCTCAACAAGGTAAAGGAAAACCAAGTCAAGGTTTGGTGTTGGGGAGGGGGGCATTCAACTTTTTTCAGCATGTATTATTCAAAGTTTACAAACATAATAATCTGGCCGAGTGAATTTCTTTGCAAGACTAGCCATAAGCACAGATGAATACACTCAACAGACTGTAGGCTGACATCCATGGACTGTGCAATAAGTTTGTTCAAATTGTGGCAGTAATTGAGAGAGAAATCTACTACACAAACATACACCTCCAGAGCATGGAGGTCCTACAGTTTTCATGGAAACACCTGTTTGATGATGTACCTCTCAACGAACTCTCCGTTCACATAATGAAATTACAATAACTTTGAGAATATGAAAACTTGATATTTATTTTCTGAATAGGTGCTCTAGCCTTCATCAGGAATAATGAGGTGCTAAGACTCGCATGAGCTTGTTTTGTTATATTCAGGTAACCGGCATACAAATCGTATATTGTATTTTTGCCACATCTGCTTCACATGCTGTAAGCACAGACTAACCAGATGTAGTTCTTGTCCCTCAGACCTTCCTTGTAGACCATGTGCCTATGGAGGCATGTAAGAGAGTATGATATTATATAAGGGCTTGATATAGAATGTCTATATGCATGTCAAGCAAGAGCATAACTACAAGAAGCATAATACTTCTACACTCCTTATAGCTGTCACTCCAGTGGAGCTGCATCAGTTCTGTCCAAGTGCTGGGGTGGAGAGCAGGTCATCATGACAAATACATCAGCCTAAGCAATGATTTAGAAAGATATATCCCGCAGTAAAGAGGTAGTTTTAGCTGACCCACGAGAGAGTTTAACATTGCAGAAGAAGTGACGCTCATCTTGAAATCACAGTTATGCTTGAGACTTAAAGAGAATATCTCATGTGCATGTTCCCATGTAAAGATAAATACTTGCAGGATTCATGAAGGACAGATATGCTATTCTCAATGATACACTTCCCGATGGCTCCATCATGCACAGGGATGGCATAGAATATGCAAGTATAGAGTAGCTGCTGTTGAAATCTGGTAAAGTCCAGTGCTAGTGGGAAGTGGTGTATGAATAATAAGTGTGCTAGCTCTGAGAGCAAGGTCACCAAACACCACTAGCCTCTCACTCACTCACTCTGAAGCCAAGGCCACTACTTTTCAAAACTTTGCTAGAACTTGCCAAAGCTGACTTGACTTGAAGTATCTTGAAGTATCTGGTGTACTATTGCTACTTTCTTGAGGGAAGGGCTACTCTTGTGTACATCCTCCAGGTCAGCTGATAGAATAAGTAATTATGTGTCCATACTTCAACTGACCAAGTAGCAATTTCTGGAAAATATGTTACACAAACTACACAGACTAACACAAATAAGGTTCTCAATGTATGTCTCTTTGCCCTCACAGTTCAGTGTCTTGAAATAGCTATATATGCATCTGTTGTACTAATCATTGTCCCTGCACTCCATTTATGCTTTGGCTGGCCAGGGCTGACAATCCACCCGGCAGTTGTTGTTTAGAACCAGAAGTGATAAGGTGGTTGTATTTTTGATTCTATATTTAATAACAATGTCAACATAATTGTAGAGGTGACTATAATAATATGAACACATTGAACTATATACTGATAAGATGCACGTTCAAATTATTTCATGCTGACTCAAATGTTTACTATGTAGTAGTGTGGGCAAGCCATTAGCATACCATTACTAGTAGTCACTCCATAGTTCTACTGTATAGGGCAGTAGCTAACATAACCCTCCATGATACACCCATCAAGTTGTCTTATGTCAAACACGGCAACATAATTTAATACAAACCAGCGTTCTTGGACATTTACTTGTAATTCACAATAATATAATTACGTACCTGATACTGCTCCTAAGAGAGTGCACAGAATAGGAAAGCTATTCATCTGTACACACAAAAGAAGTGCCAAAACTCAGGGATGACAAGATCAAAATTTACGAGCACTTTTGCTAGAGTGGCTAAATACTGCGAGAGCACTACTTATTTTTCCGCATAATTAAATTTTTGTATCGCATGGGGATTCCCGTAGAATATACATAGTGGGCGGAGTTCACTAGCTTGACAACACAATTGAGCTACTACTATTGTACACTTTTCCCAGAGACAAGCACGCTCTTCCCCGCCCCCACCACAAGATGTGGTAAGGTTTGTCCCACAATAACTTATAATTATTGTCTGGTCGAAGCAATTGGTGTTTGAAGTTAGCCACTCTGTGGGAAGAGATATATTGCTATGCATGCCTGTATGTTGTTGGCCTCTCTATTCTTTCTTCTCTCATTATTTTCCTCTATATTTTATATTTATTGCCCTTTCCAATGTTTGTACCTATTTTTCTCAATTATGTTGACTGACCGACACATCATAACACACATCATTACACACATCATTACATCTGATCGATATTGATTTCTGAAAAACCCAGATCTGACACTATCTTTTATAGAAATAACTTAACCTTTCAACCCTTGAATTCAAAGTATACCTGGTAAACTAATGTTGCACTTGCAATGTATCTAGGAAATCAAGGTTAATACTGTAGAGTAGGTTGAAGTTGTGCTTATTATTACCACCTGATCTGGAAAGCTACTTTATTTATTTCCTAGCAGGAGTCTTGATGCTCAGAAGCACTTAGATGGCTAACAGCAGCTTGTTGATGTGCATGTATATTATATATTCACTCCTCGAGATATAAACTGCAAGATCCACTCACATTCTGCCAAACACTTATTTGTGTACATAAAACATAATTATTTTATAAGTACACACAAAATACTTAAGCATCCAAAATATGAAACAACATTGCAGAGTACATGTGCTCTATGAATATGTCATAGAGCAATTGCATACCTTGAGTGGATTTGGTTGCAGTGTACATGTAGTAGGTGGTGTTGCTTCAGTTGCACTGGAGCAGCTCAGTAGTTGTGGGTCAGGCCTCCAACTTCCTTCCATAGTGCATGTAGCAGTCAATACATCTGCAGGACTCAAGCCAGACACACACTGAAAGTTCACCAGATCTCCTTCCACATATGTACGACTTTCATTAGCTTGCACTGACCCATTCAGAGGAGAGGGTGGGGCACTGCACACAACTAATAAGGATTAAACAGCTATGATGACTTCTTGACAATGATTTTCTTGCATTACATTTCGACCAGATGCTCTAGCCTTCATCAGGAATAATCTGATGAAGGCTAGAACATCAGCCCACACATCCAGTGAGTAAATATAAGTTGACTATTGAGTCAGTGCACATATACTATGCCAAGTAAGAGTTTGTTGAGCACTAAATACATGTAGGCAATATAAAGTCAAGATTCAACCTACTTGAGCAATCTAGTAGTGCTGGGTCAGGCATCCATACACACATTAAAACTTTACATGCAAGAAAAGTGCAGATCTTATAATGGACAGTACATGTATGTCTGCCCAAATTTGGAATGGTCTTTTAGAAATATAAATTTTGAACAGATGCAAGACAGTTAATTATTCAAACACTGTTGCCTAAAATTAGTGCAACTACACCATAGAAATAATTATAGCTACATGCCAGAAAAGCACATGGCCACTAAAAACTAGCTGCTGCATCTGATGAGTATGGATAAGTTAAAGAGAAAGAGACCTAGTTCAGACACTTGTACTATCACATCATTTTTCAAAAAAAGATCACCAGGTATGTATGAAGTTATGTCTTACCTCAGTAAATGAAATAATGATATAGCAAGTGATTCTGGACCTAGCAGTTCCATGACAGCTTCTGCTATAGATCTTGATCCAACCTTGTCACACACTGACTTTGAGCCTGGCCCTCCTGAGTTACCCACAACACCAGACTCCAATGACAATGAGAGCAATATGGGTAAGCATATAATTGCACTGCTATGGGGTGTGGACAGTCACACTAGAATGAGGTATATATATATTTTGCTTCTATATTTATGCATAGCTACGTGTGGCTGTCATGATATACCTGGCTTTGTTGAAAGTGACTTTGGTAAGCTATTAGAGTCAAATGTTGACATTCGGAAGCTTTGTAATGATCACAAATACCAACTACTAATGATGAAGCTAAGTCCTGATCCATCTTCTTATCGGTACAGTCATTGTAAAGAAAGAGAACAACTTCGCCGTTTCAAACCAGAGTGGTTAGAGCAATACCCATGGCTGTGCTATAGTCCTCATCTTGATGGTGCATTTTGCCATGCATGCATGCTTTTTGCTCCAAATAGAGTAGGAGGGCAAGTTCTTCATTCTTTTGTTACAAAGCCATTTAAATTATGGGGTGTAAAATCACACAAACTGAATGGGCATGCTACATCAGATTACCATATGACACTAAGAATTCTTGGCTCACTACAGAAACCCCTCTGAAATGATTCAATCTAAGTTACAGGCAGAAACCCAAAGAAGAATCGAAGAGAACCAAAAAGTTGTTGAATCATTTGCTAAAAGTAGTAATGGTGTGTGGAAAACAGGGATTTTCTTTATGCGGTCATCATGATGACAAAATCATGTGGGATTAATCCTTTCACTGGCAGATTTACGGAGGACTTTTTACAAAAATTGACACAATTTCACATAATTTTTTTATAGAGGACCACATGAAGACAAGTACCCAACAACTATATATCAGGTGATAGCTGATGCATGAAGGGACGTTATGGTAAATTTTAGTTGCTTAGCAACAAACCACAGAAATGTGAATATTGTTATAAGAGACAGGAAGTAAAATAAAAGGGTTTATATCGGGTTTATATCATCTCAATTTCATATTACACATGAAACCAGCAATGTTAGCCGGTCAACTTTTGGTCAACAACAACTACTGTTTGTCAACAACAATTTTTTGGTTGATTATATCAAACCACAAAGATATGAATATCATTATAAGTTGAAAAAGGCTATTTCAGCTCGGTTTCATACACATGAAATCAGCAATGTTAGCTAGTAAACGTTTGGTCAACAACAACTATTTGTCAACAACATTTTTATATCAAACCACAAATATGTGAATAGCATAACAAAGAGGAAGTAAGGGCTAGGGTCCATAGTACTGAAAATTAAATAAAAGTATGTGCAAAGTGTGCATAACATAATTATAAATAAATATAGATAAAAAATAAAAGGGCAATGCTTGGCACTGTGAAGGTCTGCATGTTCAGCATAATTCAGACAAACAAATAATGCTACATTATAAAAAATATATATATATATAAATAATAACCTCTCCTCCAACCCTGTCTTCTCCTCTGCTGCTTCCTCCTCCTCCTCCAGGTCCATGAGTGAAACTACCTTCCAAGGAGAAATAGTTCTTATTATTATGCTAGTTACTAGGCTTTACTATACAACTCTTATCTATTCTTACCTTGGGGGAAGTCTTCATGAGCATCACTATCGCCTGAAGCTTCGCTTGGCAGAGTAGGGCGACCTATACTTTGAAAACTTGCTTCGTGGTCGGTGCCAACAGCTTCTGTTATAGCTGCCATAGCATCACCGTCAACTACGCCACTTCCCAGGTAAGCACAGGTACCTTCTTCTTCTTCTTCACTAACGTCAATCTCGAACACATCCTCAAATAGGAAGTCTTAACGCTTCATCTCTACTAAAGCGGGTCGCTATTTCTTCTTCGAGACCGGGAATGAACCGGAAGTGATGTTTGCTGGCACGTTTACTTCCCTTTCCTCATTCCGTATTTTCCTGACATTCAGGGGTATATTAGAGGCATGCTTTAGGTTAGGAAGTTAATACAGCGAACGGTTATTTTTTTAACGAATTTTTTCGTCGGGACTAATCAGTTTTCGCGACTTAAGTCGCTTATGCCAGTGAAAGGGTTAAAATGAGTTTGATTTAGAAACCTGTGGTAATTTTATTGAATTATTGCATTTCAGAGCCGAAACAGATACAAATCTGAGAAGCACCTACAGAATGCTCCAAAAAATGCCCATTACACCTCACAAACTATTCAGAATCAGTTATTGGTACTCATATTATAGGTGACATACTGAATGAAGTAATTTTTATTCAGTCATATGTGATGAAGTATCGGATATATCAAATAAGGAGCAGGTCTCCGTTATGTCACTTGTGACTATCAAGTAAAAGAGATGTTTGTGGACTTCATTGAGGTTGAAGAATTACTGGGAAAGCCTTGCTTAAGCAATCTTGCATCGCTTGTCGGTATGGGGTTTATTCCTGGCTGTTTGGTTGGGGGCAATGTTATGATAGTGCTTCCAACATGGCTGGAGCAAGATCTGGTTGCAGAACTATAATACAACAGCATGCCTCTAAAGTAGTATATATATATTCATTGTGCTGCTCACAGGCTTAATTTGGCAATTATTTCTGCTTCCAAAATCCACGAATTCAGAAATTGTGAATCTTTTATTGGAGAGATAGCACGTTTCTTTAAATTTTCTGCAAAGAGGCAGTGCTTGCTAGATAAAGCAATAGATGTATCTATTCCTAATGCTAGAGCAAAGAAGCTGAAGGATGCATGTAAAACACGCTGGATTCAGCATATTGATGCTTTCTTGAGCTTCTTCCTCTCTGTATATGTCTTTACATTCTATTATTGATTGCTCTCAGGATAATGAAGACCTTGGTGGTACAAATTGGAGTTGGGATAGTGAACCATTACTAAAGCAAATGGTTTCTTTTATCAGCTTGATTTTTGTTGTGTTTTAAAACTCTTCTGGAAGTTTAGTCATATCTTCGACCACTCACATTGAAGCTTCAAATGCAAGCTGTGGATATTCTCTATGCATACACAGAATGCAAAAAGGTTGTTGCAAAACTTACTAAAATGAGGGAAGATTCAGAAAAAGAGTTAAAAATATTGTATGAAGAAACCTCAAAGCTTGGAGAGGCTATCCATGGAGATAGCTTTGTTTTGAAAAAGCCAAGGATTACTAGCCGCCAAACACAAAAAAGTAACATAGAAACCACAAACTTTAGAATAACCTTGTACAATGAGTTTCTATCGCACATTAATGAGTTAAAGGAAAGATTAGTAGACAACCCAGCTCTGGTTATAGGTTTGCTTAAACTGTTGCCAAAGCAAGTTGAGGAGTTTGACAATGAAATACCAGACCTGCAGTTGACTTCTACAAAGATGAGTTACCTCATGCTGCTATGTTTTCGGTAGAGTACAGAATGTGGGTTCGTAAATGGAAGGAACTTAGTACAGATGCTCCTACCAAACTGGTAGATAACTCTGTCACTATGTAATTCTGTGGCATTTCCTAACATCTTAATTAAACTTGCTTTGACTGTCGCTATTACATCTTGTGAATGTGAAAGAAGGTTTAGACAGCTAAAACTTATAAAAGCATCACATCGTTCTACAATGACTTCACAAAAAGACTAGCTGGATTGGCACTAATGAAAATCAACAGAAACAAATGCGAAAAACTACAGAATTCTACAAAAATTAAAGAATTGGTTATAAATTTAACCAGCTGCATCCTCGAAGGATGAAGTTGCCTTTTCTGTTGGCAGAATAGATAATAGTTCTAAACAAAGTAATGTATTTTGAATCAATTTTCACACCTAGCATCTATCACACTTAGCTATCTGTCATTATAATCTTTTTATATGAGTATTATTCCTGAATTATTTCACTATTATATCACCCTCCAAAACACACACACACACACACGCAGAACATCCTCACTATGCCATAAAGTGGGCATGACAGTAAAACCTTGAGCATATGCCACATTTGCAACCCCCTTTCACCAATCTTAGATCCACCACTGATTCTTATACCATATCGATGAGTGAGCATATGCCACATTTGCAACCCCCTTTCACCAATCCTAGATCCCCCACTGATTCATACTATATCGGCACAGCAGGTAATCCCTTTCAAACCACATACACAATGAATGTCTAGTACAGTATCGGTACAATATTGGCATATATGATTTAAAGTAAAAGATCATCTAACTGACTGTAATCTACATGGGCACAGTCTCGTTTGTGGTCTTTTTTGATCAGTCCAACATACTAGTGGTAGTAGTTGTTGTTGTTTAAAAAAAAAACAGTTTACACTTGTTTTGTTGTTGCTGTTATGAGTTGCACTCTGAGGCAAGCAAACCTCAGCAAGGCAATGAGCCACTCCTAGTAAACACCTCATCTAACTTATTATTATTGTAGTGCAGTACAGAAGTGGCACTACATACAAACTTTGTTGCTTTGCTGTTAGAGTTAGCCACGGACAGGTGCAGGAGCAGAGGAGACTCCAGAATATTTAAGGAATAGACAAGAGATGCATGTTCCAGATGCTTTAAGGACTAGGCAAGAGTTGCAAAATCCAGATCATTCAAGGGCGTAGCGAGAATTGCAGAGGAGAACTCCAGAAATAACTAAACAGCAGATGCTATTCTATGCCATGTTCATTGCTAATGTAGACACACATATATGCTTGTAAAGTGGCCTGCTTTTGCTTGTTTGTGTTTGAAGAAGGTTATTTATCATCAAATCAACTGACCACTAAGTTGACATTCAGCTGCACAGCATAGCATAGCCCAAGTCCTGTGAAGGATGTGCCTAACCCAACTCTGATTATAAACAGCACATGAGCTAGCTGGACTGCATCAAATGCCTTTCTATGGCAGTCAAGTCATCACTGAGTCATGGATGTGCATTGGAAGATTTGGAGTCTTCTGATGGTAGAGTTATTCTGAATAGACTTATTGTATGCAAGTTGTGTGTGGGTGGACACAGAGACAGGTACATATGATACATGCATAGATCCTTGAAGATGATATCACACCTACTATGGTTTTTTGGTCTGCAGTTTACTACTTTAGTGAAGGGATCAAGGTACTCTGTGAGCCTTTTTGGCAATAATAGCATCGACAACCACCATTAGTTTTAGGCAGCTTTGACTTTTAGCTGAATATGACCTTTGGATTTTAGGGCTTTATCTTCCATTTTAAAAAGTGGGTCAAACAAATTATAGATAATTATAGTAATACATACTTCCAGATAACTTTAGACTATCACCTGGTTAACTACCAACCCACTGCAGCTGAAGACGATAGAGATGGTCAATCCACTCACTGAAGCTGAAGAGGATATAGATGATCAATCCACTGCAGCTGAAGAGGATATAGATGGCCAATCTACTGCAGCTGAAGATGATAGAGATGGCCATCACACTGTAGCTGAAGTGGATACAGATGGTCAAGCCACTACAGCTGAAGAGATACAGATAGTCAACCCACTACAGCTGAAGAGGATACAGATGGCCAACCCACTGCAGCTGAAGAGGATACAGTTGGCCAACCTACTGCAGCTTAAGAGGATATAGATGGCCAACACACTGCAGCTGAGATGGTCAACCCACTGCAGCTGAAGAGGATACAGTCGGCCAACCTACTGCAGCTGAAGATGATAGAGATGGTCAACCCACTACAGCTGAAGTGGATAGATATGGCAAACTCATTGCAGTGGAAGAAGATACAGATGGTCAACCCACTGCAGCTGATATTTGCGACAAGGGTAAAGAAATCCAAGTCTAGATTTGGGGTTTGGGAGGGGTCAATCAATTTGGGCCAGCTTTTTTTCAGCATGTATCTTTCAAACTCTACAAACAGAATAATTTGGCAGAGTGGAATTTCTTTGCAAGTCTAGCTATAAGCACAGATGAATATAATGTAGGCCAACATCCATGGATTGTGCAACAAGTTTCTTCATCAAACTGTAGCACTAATTGAGAGAGAAATCTATAGATCAGACTACACAAACTTACACCTCCACAGCTGCAAGTTTCAGTAACATATACAGAGGTTCTACAGTTGTCATGTAGCTAACCACCTTTCATATGTAGCTCTATATCTCAATGAACTCTCAGTTGAAATAACAAAATTACAATGACATACTTAATAATCAATTTGACATTAACTCTCGCAATACAGAACAAGCATCAGCTCAACAGTTTAATACCAAAATTTCCTGCACAGAGGAAAGAAGGGAAAATTATTTCAATTTTGTATTAATTTTGACCACTTGTTGTTGTTGTTGTTGTTGTTTGACTCTAAAAGTACATTAGGTGGAAGTTAATCTATTAATGTCAAGTGTTGAATACCTTATTTTAATGAAGGATTTTAATGATGCTCTATAATCAAGGCTAGAGCATCTAGCTGAAATATCGAGTGAGTAAATTCAAGTCGATTATATTGAAGCATCATTGTATTTTTAGTTGTTAAACCTTCACAGAAGGTGACCAACAAGAGAATTTGTAAGATAAAAAGAAGAGCAACTAAATTTATCCTCGGAGATTCTTCATCTGACTACAAATATCGCCGTATTAGTTTAAGTAGTCTTCCCCTAATGATGACTCTGGAACTAATGATATCTAATTTGTTGTAAAATCTCTAAAAATGAAAATTTCAATATTTTTAATTACATTTCTATGTCCACTACATTTCTATGTCCACTATAACTATATAGCTACTAGATTTACTAATCATATAAAAATAATGCTCATACTATAAAGAACATGCACTCATTTTTCACTCGCATTCCTCATCTTTGGAATTCACTCCCTTGTATAGACTTGAATCTTATATTATAAAATATCAACTAAACTTGTTATACACTTCATGTCATACTTTGATCCAAATAATTAATGCTCTTATCATTTTCTATGCCCATGTAACAAATGCACTAATATGCCATCCCCACCAACTTCCATCACTTAAAATCTGGCTACTTGATTTTGACTTGTAGACAATCAGTACTCTTTCTCCCTAATCATGGTCACCACTAATGTTTCTATAATTATATATATATATATATATAGTTATGTATATGTACTGTAAAGTAATAATAATTAATAATAATAATAATAATAATAATAATAATAATAATAATAATAATAATAATAATAATAATAATAATAATAATAATAATAATAATAATAATAATAATAATAATAATAATAATAATAATAATAATACTACTAATACTACTAATACTAATAATAATAATAATAATAATAATAATAATAATAATAATAATAATAATAATAATAATAATAATAATAATAATAATAATAATAATAATAATAATAATAATAATAATAATAATAATAATAATAATAATAATAATAATAATAATAATAATAATAATAATAATAATAATAATAATAATAATAATAATAATAATAATAATAATAATAATAATAATAATAATAATAATAATAATAATAATAATAATAATAATAATAATAATAATAATAATAATAATAATAATAATAATAATAATAATAATAATAATAATAATAATAATAATAAGACCCTAGGTGCCATTGGCCCAAAGTCATTGGCCTTCCTAAAGGAACTCGGAAGGAAAATGAAGCAACACACTGGGGAAGAGAATTCATACCAATTTTTGATGCAACAATTGTCTGTGGCGGTACAGAGAGGCAATGCTCTTGCAGTCATGGGGGCAATGGGAGGCTCGGGCATGGACAGTCTTGTGTAATTATTAGTGTTGTTGTTGCTATTGTTTTGTTGTTGTTGTTTGATATATTTAAAATAAAATAAATAATAATAATAATAATAATAATAATAATAATAATAATAATAATAATAATAATAATAATAATAATTAAAAAAATAAAAAAAAATAAAAAAAATAAAAAAATAAAATAAAAAATAATAATAATAATAATAATAATAATAATAATAATAATAGTAATAATAATAATAATATTATTAATAATAATATTGAAGTCTGGCGTCTAGGGCATAGCAGTCCACTACCATCTGAGTCTGAGTATTCCAAGCAAAAGTCCTGGGATGGTCCACTCGTGAAGGCTGCTTTCAATTCTCTCCTGAATTCGGCTACAAATCCTACTTCTCGAATACGGATTCAGGCAGCAGCTAGAAAGGAGTCAGGCGCTTGGATTCATGCCCTCCCCATGTCTTCATTAGGCCTCCGTATGGATGATGATGTCATCAGGGTAGCCTTTGGTATCCGGTTGGGTACACCTCTCTGTCATCCTCACAGCTGCCATCAGTGTGGATCTCAGGTGGACCAGCTAGGGACTCATGGTCTCAGTTTCCCGAAGAGTCAGGGTCGTCATTCAAGGCATGCAGCTATCAACGATCTTGTTAGACAATCACTTGCATCCATCAAGGTTCCTTCACATCTGGAGCCCTCTGGGATCTGTCGCTCAGATGGCAAGCATCCAGATGGGGCTTCCATTGTTCCCTGGAGGAATGGCCAAGTTCTTGTGTGGGATGCTACATGTGTGGACACTTTTGCTCCTTCGTATGCCACTATGTTACCTGATGGTCCAGGGTGCATTGCTGACAGGGCCGAGTTTCTGAAGAAGGGGAAGTATGCAAATATAGAGGCTACTCATTATTTTGTACCCATTGGTATCGAGACCTCTGGAGTATTTGGGTCTGAGGCAAAGAGTTTTCTCCAAGAGCTAGGTGCACGCCTCAAAACTGAGTCTGGTGACCCTCGTGCCTACCATTTTCTGCTGCAAAGAATTGCAGTTGCAATCCAACGAGAAAACACTGCTGCAGTGCTTGGATCCAGCTCAGTACCTGACGATCATTATTTCTTAAATTAAATGTATGCAATATGCATGTATTCTATATGCATGTATTCTATATGCATAATAATAAATAATAATAATACAAAAAAAAAATAATAATAATAATATTATTAATAGTAATATTATTAATAATAATAATAATAACAATAATAATAATAATAATAATAAGTAGTAATAGTAGTAGTAATAATAATAATAGTAGTAATAGTAATAATAATAATAATAATAATAATAATAATAATAATAATAATAATAATAATAATAATAATAATAATAATAATAATAATAATAATAATAATAATAATAATAATAATAATAATAATAATAATAATAATAATAATAACAGAGAATTTCCATTGCAATTCAGCATGGGAACACTGCAGCGGTGTTAGGCACTAGTCAGTATACTAGTGATGACTATTTCTTACTTAAATTAGCTAGCTAGTTCTTTATTGGTAGTTATTCGGCATATTATTGTTTGTTTATAATAATAAAAAACAAAACAAAAAATATATAAAAACAAAAACAAAACAAAAAAAACAAAAACAAAATAATAATAATAATAATAATAATAATAATAATAATAATAATAATAATAATAATAATAATAATAATAATAATATAATAATAATAACAATAATAGTGACAATAATAGTGACAATAATAGTGACAATAATAGCAACAATAATAATGACAATAATAATGACTATTAATGACAATAATAATGAAAATAATAACGATGAGAATAATGACGAGAATAATAATGACAATAATAACGACCATAATAATAAGAGTAATTATAAGGAAATTATGATTATTGTTATAATTTATTATTGTCATTATTATTGCTCATTATTATTGTCATTACCCTCCCCCCCTCCCACCCCCACCCCCCATTTTAATATGGCAGACAAAAAAACCCTAAGTTTAGTACCTTAGCTAAAACTCACTTTGGCAGCATTTTTAGCAGCACTGTAAGAGTAATTCAAGAACATTAATCGCACATTCAACCAGGCAGGCATGCACAAGCTCATTTAGCCTTGCACAATAGCTCCCTCCCAATCATCGATGAAGGTCAGCTGGAACAGTTAACCTAGGACAATAGATTGTGTCCACATGCATGGGAGTTGGGTTCATGTGTGCAGGTTGATGCTTGCAGCAGTCTTGTGCAGCAGCCAGGGTCAGGGGACAACCACTCAGTCAGATCAGAGCTAACAGAGAGCTGGCTTCAACTAGCTGCTGTGGAGCTGTACATTACTCAGGTGTCATTACACCATGTGTACAGTAGTTATGGGGGCCTAACGCACCAGTGGCATGTCTTAAATGCCCACATGGACAGGCCAAGGTTCAGCAGGCCAGATCGGAGCTCACAACTAAGCTGGAAGTAATCAGACTTACCCAGAGAGCTAGTCGCATATGCAGATAATTTATCACTGTCTAGACCTGATCTTTGATATGGTAAATGGATTCCAATTTGTGTTCTTACTTGGTGGGTTATGTAGAATATAGGTAGCATGCTGAAGAAAGGGGCAACAGTGATCAGGGACCCCTGAGGAAATAACATGCAGGTGGCCAGGTCTTATGCACACAAGTGACTTGTCTATGGACGGCTGCTACTCCATGAGGTCAAAGGTGGATGAGTTGGTAACCCCACTTACTGTGGGATAACCTGGACCAGCAATTTAGAGCATGCATGGCCAATGGCATCCACTCTGGTGGTAATCAGGCTACAGAGTGTTCGGATGACAGGTTATAGGTCTGGATCCCTATGAATTATATTCCGCTCCAGATTAGAAAGTTTGGGAGCATCCCTAAAGGCACTTCAGAAAAATTGTAGATCGTTGTCTCACCAAATAGTTCATGTAATAATGATGACATCAATATCACAGGATGACAAGAACTATAGCTAGAGTTGTTAATTATGATATTCATTAGAAAACCTACTAGCGTAAACTTGCCTATTATGGCCACATTATGTCCATACAGCTGCTCACCAGCCCTAGAGCTACTAGCAGTGAATGGTTATAATGCAGACACGAAGGGGACAGCCCCACCCTTCTGCAGGCACCACCCATTCATTACATCCACTTAAACTTTTTCAGCATGAAGTAAAAACTTCACAATGGTTCAAGTGGCGCTAATGGGATATATGCTACCAATTATCACAATACCCTGATCGGGTGGCAATAATAAGGTGAGATAGGCATTCATACTTTTACAGTCAACAAAAATGCTTACACCTGAAAGGCTTGCTTGCACACACACACACACACACACACACACACACATACACACAAACACGCTCACACACACACAAATCTAAACTCAAAATATATTTTGAAGTGAATCCTTCACAGTGAGTGAAGACAATCCTCACAAACATATTTCCTAGTAACATCATTTTTATGGACGACACAATAATTGTGCACCCATATCACCACACTCATCACATTCGATCCAGAACACACCTCCAGATGCCTGACCATCAGGTTCAGTGAAGTGACAAACCCCACAGAGAAGACCATCATCATCATCAATGTCCTCTAGGGATTGAGCAGGGAGCTGTGAATGATGCTTGGAAATACTGCTTGGTCCAGGTTCTTCACTTGCTCTGTTTTCTTCAAAGTATTGTTCAGAATCACTGTCAGTGGAAGTAGAACTAGTGGAATGTCAGAACTGCTCTGTAATCCTGTGCTGGGCGTCGGCCTGCACCTTGTGCTTGCCTTTCTTCTGTTGCTCCTTCTTCCCTTTTCATCTTCTGCAAATGCTTCCTTCTTCCTCTCGTTTATTTCCTGAGTGAGAGATAATAGGCTAGGGCCTGAACAAGTTGGAAATAAAGTTTACCAGTCTTCAGTATTTAGTATTTCACTAGTTTCTAGTTCTTCTTTGTCATCGTTGAGTCTGTTCAGATTTCACAATAGGGCAAACATTATTCGAGTGTGAGTGCTATTGGGGTGGACATTAGGGAGGGTGAATACCATTCAAGGAAACACGGTAACTATACACTTTAATGCTCGTATATCTCCTCCTAAGATAATTGTTGTGATGATGGTTATCAGCACAGACCAACAAAACCAGATAACTACTTACGATGTATCTGCAGTACATGAATACACAGGCATGTGTGTCTACTTGTGTAATACACATGGTAATTAATAACATCTACGATTGGTTAGTTCTGGTGTTATACTGAGCAACTTCTTGTAGGCGGCTGCTTGACTATAAGCTAGCAAATAGGAACAAGACAATATTTAAAAACTTGTCAAACTGAAATTCATGAACTTACCAATGCAGACAACAAACATTTAAGGGACCCTCAATATAATGAAGACCAATATTAGAAGTATATCTCTATTGTTACATGATGAGATTCTTTATGTGGCACATGGAATTACATAACTCTTACCTTGATGTTCTAACATGTGTGGCTATATTTTGTAGCAGACCTCACTTGTGGTATTGCTGTTTTATTTTCCTAGCCACCTCAGCAGTTGTATTGTTAAAATGAAGGCCTACTGTAATATAGGTAAGAATAGAGCATCCCTACTTTAGAGCTCCATAACTTCTACATGCTTTATAGTATGATTATTTATATTAGTATATTAAACTAGTTTTCTTGGACACTATAAAACACATTATGTATATAATTATATTTACCAAAGTTCTGTTACATACACCAAATGTCAATCTCAAATGCTCATGAGGTAGCTAACTATGTCCACAGTGACTCCATTATTATGTGGTTGCCATGAATACCTGAAACTTGCAGTGTGTTTTAATACAATTATGTCAACTGAAAGTGAAATGATTTCTTGACTTGTGATTCCAAAATCAGCATCTCAAGGAATGGGAAAGAACCTCAAACATGGCACATTTGCTTGACTTTAGGTGCACCTATTAAATATGTTATTTGTGGAAGTGTTTGTACTCTTACACAAGCTTGGCAGGTGTGCACTTGCACATGCTAACTTTCATGAATGCACACATCACTGAATCTGCCTCTAGGACATGGAGATTACAGTGCATCCCACTCATCATATAATATGATGGGGAGAGTAAAGTTGGTTACTTTTATGATTTACTCTGAAGGTGCTCCCAAACAGAATGGCCTGGTAATGCACTAGTGATCATAATTGAATGATTCATCACTTGATGTTGTGTGCCACTAATTTCCTATATATAGTATTTAGATATTTGAGAATTGAGAAATTTATTAGAATAAAGTTGGAGCTTGTAAATGGACTTTGGGAACATGTATTAGTAAGCTGGTTGAAAACCTAAAATTTGTTACTCAATGGATTAGCTAGATAGATGCTCTAGACTTCTAGCCTTCATGAAGGTACCTGCCAAAAGTGGAATTCTAGTATGATGGTAATATTTGCAACTTGAAAAGGTGCGGATTCAGCAGAATGAGATGCTGCAAGAATAAGCTTGTAGCATAATATGATCTAGATCCCTTGACAAAGCCACTTATTCCTGAGCTCTTGGACAAAATTGTGAAAAAGGCAACCCCCCCGACTGTGCAGGTGAACCTTGCAGGGTTAGAGGTCAAGGTGCAATATTGAATACAGCCCATTTGCTTGACCTTTAGGTCCACCTATTAAATTTAAAATGAGGTGGACCATAATAGTTAAAATTACTAAAGAGCTACTGCTTATAACATGTATATATAAGTATATATATATACTACAGTAACCTTCTCAATAATCAACTTGAAGTTGTCTTCTCTCGATGTTTCCACTAGATGCTCTAGCCTTCATCAGGAATATACTGTCGATGTATATATATATATGTATATATATAAAAGAACTAACAAGTGTTAACATGAGTATTACAAGTCTTAATTAAAGGGCATGTCCATAAGCTACATTATGTTGAAGGTCCACTTCATGTTTAGTAGTAGTAGGTAGCTCTATGTCCTCATAGAGAGGAGCAGGAGATGGGGGCTGGCTTGGGGGTGGGGCCCTGCTGCACTTGATGTAGACAATGACTGCACCCACTCCTGCAGCCACTCCACAAAACAGCCCCAGCAGGAAAAATAGCACACCAGCAGCAGCAACTACAGGTACACCGACTGCACACACACACACACACAATATATATTTATATACACACACAGACATACTGTAGACTATGCAGACAATGCTCATTGGCACTTAATCTTTTATCTCAAAATTCTGACAGGTGTGCACTTGCTCTAGCAACCTTGCCTGCCAGTGTGCAGAGAGATTAGTGTAGTACTCCATATAAAGTACACTAAACTTTGTACTTGATTTTCCATGGATCTAGGGCATGGCTGAGATGTGCATAAAAACTTAACTTGCCTGAAGTAATAGAGCTATTGTATTGTTGTGCCAGGCAGTGTTGATTGTTCGTAGCTACTTACCATCCTCAGCATCAGATTTTCCCAGGCTTTCAATTTTGTCAGCCTCTTCACCTGAAAATTTGCAAGAGGATCTGTTGTCGTTGTTCTCCTCTTCAATCTCCTTTGGAACACTTTCCTGATATCATTCTCCACTGAGCCCTGTATGCTGTTTGAGCTTCCACATAAAGGATGGAGTCAGCTCTAGAGGCTCGCACCACATATTATGTAGCCAGTTCGCTGTCCACGACAATTTTTTGTGGCAGAAGGTGCTGAAGCTTACCTGCACATTGTTTGATCCAATATTGCCAATCTCTGTAGCTCTCTCTGAAATTTTTCTTGGTAAAGGGTAGCCTGCAGCATATACTCTTTTGGCACTTTTGGAGATGTGTTTGCATGCCACCTATAACCTACATTCCATTGCTTCTTACAGCCAGGCAGCCACATGGAAGTTGCAAGGAAGCTATGGATACCTATTCTCTCAGCATTGTATAGGGTCTTCTCCAGGAGATCCATGTTATAAACTACCCTGCCTTCAGAGCGCACTAGGTAGTGGAAGACCTCTGAGTCAACCTGTTGGCTGAAAATAGGTGCTCCACCATGCAGTTTCCTCTTCTTCTTCCCACTGCCTACACTGGCCTCAAGCAAAGCATCATATTTTTCATTCCTCTCTCTCACTCTTTTTCTGTCCACTACAAACATTTTTCACATTCTGCATCACTTGTGCCTGGACCACTCCACAACTTCTACTTTGAAAGACAGTGTGTAACTTTTAAGTTTTTTCCCAGCACGATGCTGTGCCATCTGAATGTTTACAGCTCAAGACAGTTAATGTGTTATATACGCACTCTTTAAAAAAATTTACATGCCAGTTGGGTTATGTAGAACATTAAACAACGCATGCCACAAAAAGCTAAATAATGCATCTGTAAATAATTACACAACAAATGCCTCAAATGGAAAGTATACGCATGGCACTCTTGCAGCTCATGCACTTTGAAGGTGGAGAAAGTGATGTGGTTAGCTAGTGAGCCTCAGGGTAGCAATCAAGCATATATTGAGTCCTTCCAGAGCAGTTTAGCCTCCTTTCTTCTTTCCTGAAGTGTGCAGTGGAGTGTAGTCCCAGGTTTCTTTACTCTAGTCAAGCCATCCATTGAAGGAATGATAATTAGTGCAAGTGTGCGTCAGTCTCGCGTCTTGAAGCAGTTTTGTTCTACTGTCGAGCATAAGTCTCTCATCCTCCTTTTCTCTAACCTTGCTTGCTCTTACATTAGTACCCCTTGGTAGGTGTGGTCTAGTAGCAGTGTGTAGTGCCACGTGCTTTGCTTAATATAAGTACTGCTTGTGTAGGTTTTTGTTTCAATATCATTCAATCATCAGGTATCCTATTTCTGTGAGTGTCATGGTGATAGAAAACAAAAGGTCCTGTGCTTGATGAGAGAGTGCTATACATCGACTACCATTGCAGGCAGATTAAGGCATGCCTGCAAGTAGTGTGGGATAAGGAATTCTATGCTATGCTACAGCAATAATGGAAGCATTTCCAGGCAGGCAGGCAATGGAAGACCTTGTATTGTGATGCAGAGATTAAAATTTTTGTGAACAAGCAGATGAACGATGATGAGAAGCATACCAGCTTCACCATCTAGAGGCTACACAATCTCTATCCGCACAGTTCTCTGGTGTTGAACTACTCTTGGATGGATATCCGACATGCCAATAAGGTGTGTATGTAATTATTCTAACTGGAAGGTAAGGCTAAAGGTCAAGAGATTAGAGTGGGCTCAGCAGCCTCATACATATTAAGGGTCTGGTGAATTTGAAGATGTAGTGAGGACTGATGAATACAACCCCCCTCCCCTAAATCAAGGTGCACTAATTAGGATCCCACACGACTAGGTGATTACTGATGTAATTACAGGCCAAACTCAGTGAAGGTTCACGTCTGGGATGGGATAAGCCTGTGAGGTGCAAGCAAGAGTTGCATCTTTGAAGGATCATGTGGGCCTGTTATTATGTAGAACTTTTAGATAAGACCTTACAATCTTTTTTCTTCCCTGGCCACAACCACTGGTTCATGCAGGATAATGATCCTGAGCACAGATCTCGGTTGGCCAAGATCTTCAAGGATCATAACTGTGTAAACTGGTGAGGGACTGCACTGGAATTATCTGATGCCAACCTCATTGAAAATCTGTCACGAACTAAATGAATGCATATGGAGGGAGGTCAAAGTAACGACTAATGAGAAATTGGTGAAGGCATAGAAGAATTTTGAAGAACTCTCATCTGTGCTAAATTTTTAAGAAAGGTCCTAACGAAAATGATTGAGCTGGTGGAGGCTACCAGCTACTGATTTTAGCTTATTTATTATTATTATTGTTGTTGGCTAATTGTTTGCTGTCCTGCCACTTGCTTGTTTTGCAGTGCTGGACTAATTATTCTCCTGTTGTGTTGTACAAATAAAAGGTTATGATGTATACCCCCTGAATTGGGGGAAACAATTCCTGAGAGCTCTTCACAGAAACTGTAGCATCTCTTATGAGAGAACACCTACAAATGGAGGTGGGTGGAGCAAGAAGGCAGACCAACTTATATTACTGTGTGTATACAGTGGACATGAATGGTTGGCTTGAGTGTGCAAGGACTTGCCACTTCTATTCTTTAAACACTCAACTCTTTCAAAGCAAGCAAGTACAATTTTGAGGACCAATGGCTGATTGTCCTCTAGTAATGCATACAACTAGGTACGAATCTCTCATGTGCAGTGGTTCTGTACACTCTACTGCTGTATTGAATAATGTACAATGTGTTGATTTGTGCAAGTTATTTAAGGACTCTTCAGTGGTCTTGCTGTAGAGGTGGTCTGTGGCTAGAAGTAGGAGTATAGGCAGGTGCACTCTAATAGTGTCATTATGGGAGATGCTTCACAGAAGATGGTTCTCGTGAAAGGGAGACTACTGTATTATAAATAGTGCACTGAAGTGCTGAACTTATACATGTTTAACTCTTGTTGGTGTGCAAGTATATTATATATTCAGTCCTCCAGATATGAACTGCATTGCAATTCTGCTAAACGCATATTTATATTTGCTCCAAAACACTGAAACCATTTTAACATGATCCAATTCCATAGCATCATTTCATTTAATGAGAGTTCTGGAAAATCCGTGCTCCCCATTGGTGGGCATCTCTTCAGGATATCACCAAAGGTATCTCGTGCCAATTTGCAAGCTAATGCTCTACCTTTTCCAACAGTATGCAAGGAATACTACCTTACCACAACCTCCTCAACCTGGCACAGGTTTTCTTTGTTGATGCAAGTGGAGGGCAAGGAAATGAAGTGCCAGAAAACATAGGACCAGCTGGAGGAGAGGGAAATGGAGCTGGAGGGGTTGAAGGTGGACCTGGAGGATTCCATTGTGCTAGACCATGAGGACCTGAAGATAGCTGAGGTACTAAAGAAGCAGTCCCCTGAGCCAACCCCCGAGTGGTGAAGAGTACAGCAAAGGGCAGGGGATGAAGAAGACTCATGCATACCTCCTACCTCTTGGTGGTCTGTTCATAGGGGTAATGTGGTGTCCATGTTGGGGTCAGTGAGAGGTCATGGAAGGGATGGTCTTGTTTTGTTTGTAACTGTGTATATATGATGTTAATTATTATTTTAGGAGTTTTTGTTGTCGTATTTCTTTTTGTTTTTTTGTTACGTTATTTATTATTAGCAGCTGGAACATTCATATTTCCTAATCTGATTGTTAATTAATTCAGTTAAGGTAATACTAGTAGTATAGTATGCCTACACTTATTATTAGACCTATTATAATCCTGCTAGAAATAGTTGTTGCCACAAGAAGACATAGCAATCTTCATGCTATTGCCCTACAGTATGTTAGGATCAGGCATTGTCTTGTATGCTCAGACTATAGGAGGAGTATCAGCTAGAGTCCAACAGCAAGTTTATATGTAGCACACCATAATACCAAGTGTGTCAGCTGTCAACTGCCTATAATGTATAGAGTGACCAGCAGCTGCTTGTAACATTATAATAGCTATTATCACTTGTCTACACTGTATTGAGAATGATGTTCTACTAGCAGAGTGATAGATCATGTTCTTACTTGAGTGGCATCATCAGAAGCCATCCACTTACATATTGTATGGACACACACACTTCTTCTCCCCACAGACACCTAACAGGTGAGGCAATTTCATACCTTGAGTGGATTTGGTTGCAGTAGTAGTTGTAGTGTCTTCAGTTGCACTGGAGCAGCTCAGCAGTTGTGGGTCAGGCCTCCAACTTCCTTCCATAGTGCATGTAGCAGTCATTACATCTGCAGGACTCAAGCCAGACACACACTGAAAGTTCACCACATCTCCTTCCACATACGTACGACTTTCATTAGCTTGCACTGATCCATTCAGAGGAGAGGGCGGGGCAGTGCACACAACTAATAAGGATTAAAACAGCTATGATGACTTCTTGACAATGAACATAAATTTTCTTGCATTACATTTCGACTAGATGTTCTAGCCTTCATCAGGATTAATCTGATGAAGGCTAGAACATCAGCCCAAACATCGAGTGAGTAAATATAAGTTGCCAAGTAAGAGTTTGTGGAGCACTAAATACATGTAGGCAATATAAAGTCAAGATTCAACCTACTTGAGCAATCTAGTAGTGCTGGGTCAGGCATCCATACTCCAACACTGCCCACTCGTGAGCACTGAGATGTCTGGTTAGTTAGGGGCCAGTACCCATCTGAACAACTGTATGTAATAGTAGCTCCTTTAAGAGTGCGAGTGAAGGGCCACACTCTCACATCAGCAGCCACATTTGGAGTGGAGCAGTTCACTATAATAGAATTGAGTATAGCATAGAAGAGGCTTCATTGCTATGTGTATGTAGAGCAATAATTATTATAACATGATGATTTAATTAACACATTGAGTAGAGAACCATATTCATGCGAGATGTCATTCTATTCTGACACATCACCATTTAACACATACCCATTTTATCATATTATGAAGAAGGTAAAAGTCTCTCTACAAATCTGACATGACATTTAAGTACTTTGTATACTTTGTATTATAAGTTTTACCATGACCATGCTCTGAGGTACCACATGAGTCCTTGTAAAAGTAGCCACATGACTACTTGTAAAAGTAGCCACATGACTACTTGTAAAAGTAGCCACATGACTACTTGTAAAGGTAGTCACATGACTACTTGTAAAGGTAGCCACAAGACTACTTGTAAAGGTAGTCACATGACTACTTGTCAAGGAAACACATGACTTCTTGTTAAGGTAGTCACATGACTACTTGTAAAGGTAGCCACATGACTACTTGTAAAGGTAGTCACATGACTACTTGTCAAGGAAACACATGACTACTTGTAAAGGTAGCCACATGACTACTTGTAAAGGTAGTCACATGACTACTTGTCAAGGAAACACATGACTACTTGTAAAGGTAGTCACATGACTACTTGTAAAGGTAGTCACATGACTACTTGTCAAGGAAACACATGACTACTTGTTAAGGTAGTCAGATGACTACTTGTAAAGGTAGTCACATGACTACTTGTAAAGGTAGTCACATGAAAAGGTAGCCACATGACTACTTGTAAAGGTAGCCACAAGACTACTTGTCAAGGAAACACATGACTACTTGTTAAGGTAGTCACATGACTACTTGTAAAGGTAGCCACATGACTACTTGTAAAGGTAGTCACATGACTACTTGTCAAGGAAACACATGACTACTTGTTAAGGTAGTCACATGACTACTTGTAAAGGTAGTCACATGACTACTTGTAAAGGTAGTCACATGACTACTTGTAAAGGTAGCCACATGACTACTTGTAAAGGTAGTCACATGACTACTTGTCAAGGAAACACATGACTACTTGTTAAGGTAGTCACATGACTACTTGTAAACGTAGTCACATGACTACTTGTCAAGGAGACACATACTTGTAAAGGTAACCACATGACTGCTTGTAAAGGTAACCACATGATCACTAGCCACATGAATACTCGAATATAAGTCGCACACTGAATATAAGTCGCTCTGAAAGCCGCACTCCAAATGTAACACCAAGTTAATTACACCACTGCTCTTGCACATGCACAGTCATTTATCATTAACTAAGATAGCTTGTCTGCCGAGATCAAGAAATCATTCCGTGCTGTGTGGCATCACTGTGAAGGTGGACGGGTCTGAAGATGGAGAAATTCACTGCCTCAAAGTCGATAAAGTAGCAGCTTTAGCTATCCCAGCCATTACTCAAGCTACTCGCCAGCTGAAGTGACAGCTGTGGAGAAGATCCATTTGCTTCCTTGGACGAAGAGGATGAAGAACAGATCGAACATAACAAACTCATTTTAGATTACGATAGCGATTAGGAACTCTTGCCAGCCAACTACTACCTAGCTCAATGTTTGAAATGAAAAAATCACAACCACAATGACGCACACAAAAATTGCGTCAGCACAATAGCGCAAGCGCACTGCTTGAAGATCGCAACTTGATTTGGCTGACAAGTCGTGACTTGTATATTCGAGTGAATATGGTACTTGTAAAAGTAGCCAGATGACTACATGTAAAGGTAGCCACATCTTGGTGGCAATGTACCCCACAGTGCTGTACAGGACCTTGACCCACCAGAGCTACTGCATGGATACCAACACGCTGGGTGTTCTGAGGCAGGGTCTGGTCAGGGCCATCTGATGGCTGAATACCCCGACATAGTCTAGCCAGACATTGCTGTGTGCTGCTGTGCCTCCTAAATACTCAGTCATGCACTATGCAAGCATGTCCCATACTCCTGGATCTGGCCACCTAATTACCACATATCAATGTATTCTATGTTGGAAGGGACATGACCTCATGCAACCTAGGCCTCAGTGCTCCTGGGAGCATAGCATAGTGGCCACCAAAGGTCTCCATCTGTTGAGTTAGATATCTGTGGAGACCTCCAGGCATTATCAGAGCGGATTCTTCCCTCCAACATTGAGGGAAGGGCTCGGTGGCTGGTAACACACCAGATGCCATTACAGGATCAGGTGTGTGGCTCAACCTAGCCAGATTGGAGCATTGGGTATGTTTGTTGGGAAGTAGATGTAGTTATAGGCTGTTCCCTTATTGCTCCTGCCAGCCCTCCGATTTAGATCAGGTGTTGCTCCTGCCAGTCCTGCCATTTAGATCAGGTGTTGCTCCTACCAGTCCTGCCATTTAGATCAGGTGTTGCTCCTGCAAGTCCTGCCATTTAGATCAGGTGTTGCTCCTGCCAGTCCTACCATTTAGATCCTGTAGGTGTTGCTCCTTAGATCAGGTGTTGCTCCTGCCAGTCCTGCCATTTAGATCAGGTGTTGCTCCTGCAAGTCCTGCCATTTAGATCCTGTAGGTGTTGCTCCTTAGATCAGGTGTTGCTCCTGCCAGTCCTGCCATTTAGATCAGGTGTTGCTCCTGCCAGTCCTACCATTTAGATCAGGTGATGCTCCTGCCAGTCCTGCCATTTAGATCAGGTGTTGTTCCTGCCAGTCCTGCCATTTAGATCAGGTGCTGCTCCTGTCAGTCCTGCCATTTAGATCAGGTGTTGCTCCTGCCAGTCCTGCCATTTAGATCAGGTGTTGCTCCTGCCAGTCCTGCCATTTAGATCAGGTGTTGCTCCTGCCAGTCCTGCCATTTAGATCAGGTGTTGCTCCTACCAGTCCTGGCATTTAGATCAGGTGTTGCTCCTGCCAGTCCTGCCATTTAGATCAGGTGTTTCTCCTGCCACCTGCCATTTAGATCAGGTGTTGCTCCTGCCAGTCCTGCCATTTAGATCAGGTGTTGCTCCTGCCAGTCCTACCATTTAGATCAGGTGATGCTCCTGCCAGTCCTGCCATTTAGATCAGGTGTTGTTCCTGCCAGTCCTGCCATTTAGATCAGGTGTTGCTCCTGCAAGTCCTGCCATTTAGATCCTGTAGGTGTTGCTCCTTAGATCAGGTGTTGCTCCTGCCAGTCCTGCCATTTAGATCAGGTGATGCTCCTGCCAGTCCTGCCATTTAGATCAGGTGTTGTTCCTGCCAGTCCTGCCATTTAGATCAGGTCTGCCAGTCCTGCCATTTAGATCAGGTGATGCTCCTGCCAGTCCTACCATTTAGATCAGGTGTTGCTCCTGCCAGTCCTACCATTTAGATCAGGTGCTGCTCCTGTCAGTCCTGCCATTTAGATCAGGTGTTGCTCCTGCCAGTCCTGCCATTTAGATCAGGTGTTGCTCCAGCCAGTCCTGCCATTTAGATCAGGTGCTTCTCCTGCCAGTCCTACCATTTAGATCAGGTGTGGCTCAATACAGTCCTACCATTTAGATAAAGTATGATAATGCTATGTGAGGCTCAAGGCCCAGTAGGTATGTAAGGGCAGTCCAGCCAGACAACTGGTCCTTAATGGTACCAATACAGGAGTCAACGGTGGGGGAATTACCAAGGCTAACTGGGTAAGTATCCAAGCTCAAAGTGAACACACTAAATAACCAACAAAGCAACAAACCAACTTAAAGGTAATATATATACATATATATATACATATATACATATACATGTATATACATACATATATTTACATATATCAGAGGGGTAGGAAGCATTCTGGGATTGGTCAGGCGTAAGTGTGTGTGGGGGAGGGGGATACACGCACCTTATTGAAAAGAAATATCATGGTAATTGAAAAGAATATATATACCTGGAATAAACCTCGTTTGAAATAAGTTCACAAGTTCCCGAACAATCGGAGTCTGTGCTCATTGTTCCTCACAAATTCATTTGCAATTGTGAATAGATAAAGGCGATCCAAAGCTTCTTTGTAAATGTTTAGTATCATTAGATGATTAAGTCTATCCTGTTTTATAGTACTCGTAAGTTTGTTTTTATTCTTTTCATGCAGGAAAAACATCTTTCACTTGCAGCATTCATAGCAGGCATGACAAGGATTAGACGGACAACTCAGCACACCTGCTTAAAAAATGCACATTGACTATCAGAAAGATTGCGAAGAAAAGTCAAGATATCTTTCAGTGTTAGTGTTCCATCTGACTCACGTGAGCTAAAACTTGAACTAAAAGCTTGAAGTTGAGTTGAAAGCTCACTCTTATTGAAGTCATCTCCATAAAAGGAAACAACTTCACTTAAACTCAGCAGTATAATCCTTTTTATTAAGCAATCTTGGTAAACAGCATATTCTGGCTGATCAAAGCGATCTTGAATTGCTGACATGGCCAAGTCTATTGCTTCAAAGTAAAAGCAACTTCAACTGCAGTGTACTGATGAGATTCTCCTGTTCCATTCTCAAAACGCTTTGGAGCTTTTCGATTCCGAAAAATGGATCATTTCAGGTCTCTTGGCATCCATGCCAACCTGGCTTGGTCAAATATCTGGACAACTGATGGTGGTTTTGTTCCATTCCCTGCCCATTATGTACATTAATGGTTCTTTCCTATGCATTTTCATTCATCTTGCACTGTAGCTATTTACTCAAGATCTCTAAAGGATTGTACTCCACCAATTTTTATAGGTTAGCTATTATTACCTGGTGTTTTTAATCAATAATGTAACTCGGATAAGACTAAACCAAGTTGGATGATTGGATTAAGGCCTTGTGCAAACATGGCTCTAGTGCACAGCTCAGTTAAAATAAGTTAAACTAGTTATTTACTTTGAAAGAATCATAAATACATTGTCCTGATAATGAAAGTCTATTTTGCCTTTATTTTTGGTGGTTGAACCTCGTGATTTTTCTAGCACTGTAAATTTTAATGCTACAGTAACACAATACAGTGTCAGTGACCACATGAACAAGGTGGCTGGTATCACTAGATGCCAAATCATTGGCAGTGCTGAATCGGCTTATAGTCCTGGACTCCTAGTCTAAATTGTGAAAAATGCCAAAAAAAATCTCAGGACTGTCCTGGACCACGGATGGTTGGCATGTAGCTATGTTTTAGATTTAAAATAATGCCTTGCTCCTATAGCTATATTCTACTATAGCTATATTATAGCTATGATGCAGTACAGATAAAGCTAGCTATAATGCTCAGCTCAGTTTGGTATTAATATACAGTACCTGTCCACAATATATATGTAGGTGTTTATCATTCTTAATTATGTATTCATGAGCCATTAATTACAACCTAGCTGCCTATGGGTACTCTGATTGGAAGCCAACATGGCAAACATTTCCTCCTGCTATCCTTGCAGGATGACTGTGTCAGGGGCCTCCTGACATGGCCATAACCTGTAGCTAGAGGTAGCTTATATCTGTTAGTTCTAATTAGCTAACCATGGTTAATTACTGTTATTGATGTGGTTGACACCTGGATTTATACAGGCTTATGTGTTTCTACCTGTCATCTGTATGTTTGACTTTGGGACTGTGCATTGTATGGTGTTAGTCATATGTCACTTACTGTGTGAAGCTGGGCGGGGTTATAAAAACCCTGCCAGCCATAACTGTTGAGCCTATTGTTGTTGCCTTGAGTAATAAAACTTAGACCCTAAAGTTCTCTGAGTAGACGAGGCTACTTACTCCTAGCTGTTAGGCTCTGGTGGCAGCAATACCTTACCATATCGGGACTAGGTAGTAGTTGAACCCCGACAGACTTGGCCCAGTGCAGTCAGTCCCCTGCCTAATAACTATAGAGTCACATGCCCAGGAAGGCCAAGGTTGAATCATTGGTGGAACTAACACTTGCCATGTCCTTGCCACAGTGGGCTCCACCTAGAACCATGCACTAAACTAACCACCTTCCAAGTGCCTGGTGCATTGTTGGTCTGTGGCCATGACTGCCATGCTGGCTGCATCTGGTGCATCTCCTCCCACACATGTTTGCCTATGGCCTCCACCATCTACTCCATCATCAATGCTCAGACTGAGGCAAAAGTCAGAGGCAGAGGGACTTCATTAATGTGGCTGTAGCATGAGCTGATGGTGAATGATAAGCTCTGCATGGTGTCTCTCCACGAGTAGGTGATCCTAATTTCCACATGGACTTATGTAAATGTTTGCACTGGCTGGTGACACTGGAAACACCCAGGTAGATCTAATGCTAGCAGTGGCTGGTGACACTGAAAACACCCAGGTAGATCACTGGCCGGTGACACTGGAAACACCCAGGTAGATCTAATGCTAGCACTGGCTGGTGACACTGGAAACACCCAGGTAGATCTAATGCTAGCACTGGCTGGGGACACTGGAAACATCCAGGTAGATCTAATGCTAGCACTGGCTGGTGACACTGGAAACACCCAGGTAGATCTAATGCTAGCACTGGCTGGTGACACTGGAAACACCCAGGTAGATCTAATGCTAGCACTGGCTGGTGACACTGGAAACACCCAGGTAGATCTAATGCTAGTACTGGCTGGTGACACTGGAAACATCCAGGTGGATCTAATCCTAGCACTGGCTGGTGACACTGGAAACACTCAGGAAGATCTAATGCTAGCACTGTCTGGTGACACTGGAAACACCCAGGTAGATCTAATGCTAGCACTGGCTGGTGACACTAGAAACACCCAGGTAGATCTAATGCTAGTACTGTCTGGTGACACTGGAAACACCCAGGTACATGTAGATCTAATGCTAGCACTGGCTGGTGACACTGGAAACACCCAGGTAGATCTAATGCTAGCACTGACTGGTGACACTGGAAACACCCAGGTAGATCCAATGCTAGCACTGGCTGGTGACACTGGAAACACCCAGGTAGATCTAATGCTAGCACTGGCTGGTGACACTGGAAACACCCAGGTAGATCTAATGCTAGCACTGGCTGGTGACACTGGAAACACCCAGGTAGATCTAATGCTAGCACTGGCTGGTGACACTGGAAACACCCAGGTAGATCTAATGCTAGCACTGACTGGTGACACTGGAAACACCCAGGTAGATCTAATGCTAGCACTGGCTGGTGACACTGGAAACACCCAGGTAGATCTAATGCTAGCACACTGGCTGGTGACACTGGAAACACCCAGGTAGATCTAATGCTAGTACTGGCTGGTGACACTGGAAACACCCAGGTAGATCTATAGTACTGGCTGGTGAAACCGGGTAGAACTAATTTTAGCACTTGTTGGTGACACTGGAAACATCCAGGTAGATCTAATGCTAGCACTGGCTGGTGACACTGGAAACACCCAGGTAGATCTAATCCTAGCACTGGCTGGTGACACTGGAAACACTCAGGTAGATCTAATCCTAGCACTGGCTGGTGACACTGGAAACACCCAGGTAGATCTAATGCTAGCACTGGCTGGTGACACTGGAAACACCCAGGTAGATCTAATGCTAGCACTGACTGGTGACACTGGAAACACCAGGTAGATCTAATGCTAGCACTGGCAGGTGACACTGGAAACACCCAGGTAGATATAATGCTAGCACTGGCTGGTGACACTGGAAACACCCAGGTGGATCTAACCCTAGCACTGGCTGGTGACACTTGAAACATCCAGTTAGATCTAATGCTAGCACTGGCTGGTGACACTGGAAACACCCAGGTAGATCTAATGCTAGCACTGGCCGGTGACACTGTAAAACACCCAAATGCTAGCACTGGCTGGTGACACTGGAAACACCCAGGTAGATCTAATACTAGCACTGGCTGGTGACGCTGGAAACACCCAGGTAGATCTAATGCTAGCACTGGCTGGTGACACTGGAAACACCCAGGTAGATCTAATGCTAGCACTGGCTGGTGACTCTGGAAACACCCAGGTAGATCTAATGCTAGCACTGGCTGGTGACGCTGGAAACACCCAGGTAGATCTAATGCTAGCACTGGCTGGTGACACTGGAAACACCCAGGTAGATCTATAGTACTGGCTGGTGACACTGGAAACACCCAGGTAGAACTAATCTTAGCACTTGTTGGTGACACTGGAAACATCCAGGTAGATCTAATGGTAGCACTGGCTGGTGACACTGGAAACACCCAGGTGGATCTAATCCTAGCACTAGCTGGTGACATTTGAAACATCCAGGTAGATCTAATGCTAGCACTGGCTGGTGACACTGGAAACACCCAGGTAGATCTAATGCTAGCACTGGCTGGTGACACTGGAAACACCCAGGTGGATCTAATCCTAGCACTGGCTGGTGACACTTGAAACATCCAGTTAGATCTAATGCTAGCACTGGCTGGTGACACTGGAAACACCCAGGTAGATCTAATGCTAGCACTGTCTGGTGACACTGGAAACACCCAGGTAGATCGAATCTTAGCTGACACTGGAAACATCCAGGTAGATCTAATGCTAGCACTGGCTGGTGACACTGGAAACACCCAGGTAGATCTATAGTGCTGGCTGGTGACACTGGAAACACCCAGGTAGAACTCATCTTAGCACTTGTTGGTGACACTGGAAACATACAGGTAGATCTAATGCTAGCACTGGCTGGTGACACTGGAAACACCCACGTAGATCTAATCCTAGCACTAGCTGGTGACACTGGAAACACCCAGGTAGATCTAATACTAGCACTGGCTGGTGACACTGGAAACACCCAGGTAGATCTGGTGACACTGGAAGCATCCAGGTAGATCTAATGCTAGCACTGGCTTGTGACACTGGAAATATCCAGGTAGATCCAATGCTAGCACTGGCTATTGAAACTGGAAACACCCAGGTAGATCTAATACTAGCACTGGCTGTTGACACTGGAAACACCCAGGTAGATCTAATGCTAGCACTGGCTGTTGACACTGGAAACACCCAGGTAGATCTAATACTAGCACTGGCTGGTGACACTGGAAACACCCAGGTAGATCTAATGTCTGGTGACACTGGAAGCATCCAGGTAGATCTAATGCTAGCACTGGCTGGTGCCACTGGAAACACCCAGGTAGATCTAATGCTAGCACTGGCTGTTGACACTAGAAACACCCAGGTTGATCTAATGCTAGCACTGGCTATTTACACTGACCCTGGTAGATCTATTGCTAGCACTGGCTGGTGACACTGGAAACACCCAGGTAGATCTAATGCTAGTACTGGCTGGTGACACTGGAAACACACTGGTAGATCTAATGCTTAGCACTGGCTGGTGACACTGGAAACACCCAGGTAGATCTAATGCTAGCACTGGCTGGTGACACTGGAAACACCCAGGTGGATCTAATCCTAGCACTGGCTGGTGACACTTGAAACATCCAGGTAGATCTAATGCTAGCACTGGCTGGTGACACTGGAAACACCCAGGTAGATCTAATGCTAGCACTGGCAAGTGACACTGGAAACACCCAGGTAGATCTATAGTACTGGCTGGTGAAACCGGGTAGAACTAATCTTAGCACTGGCTGGTGACACTGGAAACACCCAGGTAGATCTAATGCTAGCACTGGCTGGTGACACTGGAAACACCCAGGTAGATCTAATCCTAGCACTGGCTGGTGACAATGGAAACACTCAGGTAGATCTAATCCTAGCACTGGCTGGTGACACTGGAAACACCCAGGTAGATCTAATGCTAGCACTGGCTGGTGACACTGGAAACACCCAGGTAGATCTAATGCTAGTACTCTCTGGTGACACTGGAAACATCCAGGTAGATCTAATGCTAGCACTGGCTGGAGACACTGGAAACACCCAGGTAGATCTAATCCTAGCACTGGCTGGTGACACTGGAAACACCCAGGTAGATCTAATGCTATCACTGGCTGGTGACACTGGAAACACCCAGGTAGAGCTAATGCTAGCACTGGCTGGTGACACTGGAAACACCCAGGTAGATCTAATGCTAGCACTGGCTGGTGACACTGGAAACACCCAGGTAGATCTAATGCTTAGCAATGGCTGGTGACACTGGAAACACCTAGGTAGATCTAATGCTAGCACTGGCTGGTGACTCTGGAAACACCCAGGTAGATCTAATGCTAGCACTGGCTGGTGACACTGGAAACACCCAGGTAGATCTAATGCTTAGCAATGGCTGGTGACACTGGAAACACCTAGGTAGATCTAATGCTAGCACTGGCTGGTGACTCTGGAAACACCCAGGTAGATATAATGCTAGTACTGGCTGGTGACACTGGGATCATCCAGGTAGATCTAATCCTAGCACTAGCTGGTGACATTTGAAACATCCAGGTAGATCTAATGCTAGCACTGGCTGGTGACACTGGAAACACCCAGGTAGATCTAATGCTAGCACTGGCTGGTGACACTGGAAACACCCAGGTGGATCTAATCCTAGCACTGGCTGGTGACACTTGAAACATCCAGTTAGATCTAATGCTAGCACTGGCTGGTGACACTGGAAACACCCAGGTAGATCTAATGCTAGCACTGTCTGGTGACACTGGAAACACCCAGGTAGATCGAATCTTAGCTGACACTGGAAACATCCAGGTAGATCTAATGCTAGCACTGGCTGGTGACACTGGAAACACCCAGGTAGATCTATAGTGCTGGCTGGTGACACTGGAAACACCCAGGTAGAACTCATCTTAGCACTTGTTGGTGACACTGGAAACATACAGGTAGATCTAATGCTAGCACTGGCTGGTGACACTGGAAACACCCACGTAGATCTAATCCTAGCACTAGCTGGTGACACTGGAAACACCCAGGTAGATCTAATACTAGCACTGGCTGGTGACACTGGAAACACCCAGGTAGATCTGGTGACACTGGAAGCATCCAGGTAGATCTAATGCTAGCACTGGCTTGTGACACTGGAAATATCCAGGTAGATCCAATGCTAGCACTGGCTATTGAAACTGGAAACACCCAGGTAGATCTAATGCTAGCACTGGCTGTTGACACTGGAAACACCCAGGTAGATCTAATACTAGCACTGGCTGGTGACACTGGAAACACCCAGGTAGATCTAATGTCTGGTGACACTGGAAGCATCCAGGTAGATCTAATGCTAGCACTGGCTGGTGCCACTGGAAACACCCAGGTAGATCTAATGCTAGCACTGGCTGTTGACACTAGAAACACCCAGGTTGATCTAATGCTAGCACTGGCTATTTACACTGACCCTGGTAGATCTATTGCTAGCACTGGCTGGTGACACTGGAAACACCCAGGTAGATCTAATGCTAGTACTGGCTGGTGACACTGGAAACACACTGGTAGATCTAATGCTTAGCACTGGCTGGTGACACTGGAAACACCCAGGTAGATCTAATGCTAGCACTGGCTGGTGACACTGGAAACACCCAGGTGGATCTAATCCTAGCACTGGCTGGTGACACTTGAAACATCCAGGTAGATCTAATGCTAGCACTGGCTGGTGACACTGGAAACACCCAGGTAGATCTAATGCTAGCACTGGCAAGTGACACTGGAAACACCCAGGTAGATCTATAGTACTGGCTGGTGAAACCGGGTAGAACTAATCTTAGCACTGGCTGGTGACACTGGAAACACCCAGGTAGATCTAATGCTAGCACTGGCTGGTGACACTGGAAACACCCAGGTAGATCTAATCCTAGCACTGGCTGGTGACAATGGAAACACTCAGGTAGATCTAATCCTAGCACTGGCTGGTGACACTGGAAACACCCAGGTAGATCTAATGCTAGCACTGGCTGGTGACACTGGAAACACCCAGGTAGATCTAATGCTAGTACTCTCTGGTGACACTGGAAACATCCAGGTAGATCTAATGCTAGCACTGGCTGGAGACACTGGAAACACCCAGGTAGATCTAATCCTAGCACTGGCTGGTGACACTGGAAACACCCAGGTAGATCTAATGCTATCACTGGCTGGTGACACTGGAAACACCCAGGTAGAGCTAATGCTAGCACTGGCTGGTGACACTGGAAACACCCAGGTAGATCTAATGCTAGCACTGGCTGGTGACACTGGAAACACCCAGGTAGATCTAATGCTTAGCAATGGCTGGTGACACTGGAAACACCTAGGTAGATCTAATGCTAGCACTGGCTGGTGACTCTGGAAACACCCAGGTAGATCTAATGCTAGCACTGGCTGGTGACACTGGAAACACCCAGGTAGATCTAATGCTTAGCAATGGCTGGTGACACTGGAAACACCTAGGTAGATCTAATGCTAGCACTGGCTGGTGACTCTGGAAACACCCAGGTAGATATAATGCTAGTACTGGCTGGTGACACTGGGATCATCCAGGTAGATCTAATGCTAGCACTGGCTGGTGACATTGGAAACACCCAGGTAGATCTAATGCTTAGCAATGGCTGGTGACACTGGAAACACCCAGGTAGATCTAATGCTAGCACTGGCTGGTGACACTGGAAACACCCAGGTGGATCTAACCCTAGCACTGGCTGGTGACACTTGAAACATCCAGGTAGATCTAATGCTAGCACTGGCCGGTGACACTGCAAACACCCAAATGCTAGCACTGGCTGGTGACACTGGAAACACCCAGGTAGATCGAATCTTAGCTGACACTGGAAACACCCAGGTAGATATAATGCTAGCACTGGCTGGTGACACTGGAAACACCCAGGTGGATCTAACCCTAGCACTGGCTGGTGACACTTGAAACATCCAGTTAGATCTAATGCTAGCACTGGCTGGTGACACTGGAAACACCCAGGTAGATCTAATGCTAGCACTGGCTGGTGACACTGGAAACACCCAGGTAGATCGAATCTTAGCTGACACTGGAAACATCCAGGTAGATCTAATGCTAGCACTGGCTGGTGATCCTGGAAACACCCAGGTAGATCTAATACTAGCACTGGCTGGTGACGCTGGAAACACCCAGGTAGATCTAATGCTAGCACTGGCTGGTGACACTGGAAACACCCAGGTAGATCTAAAGCTAGCACTGGCTGGTGACTCTGGAAACACCCAGGTAGATCTAATGCTAGCACTGGCTGGTGACGCTGGAAACACCCAGGTAGATCTAATGCTAGCACTGGCTGGTGACACTGGAAACACCCAGGTAGATCTATAGTACTGGCTGGTGACACTGGAAACACCCAGGTAGAACTAATCTTAGCACTTGTTGGTGACACTGGAAACATCCAGGTAGATCTAATGGTAGCACTGGCTGGTGACACTGGAAACACCCAGGTGGATCTAATCCTAGCACTGGCTGGTGACACTTGAAACATCCAGTTAGATCTAATGCTAGCACTGGCTGGTGACACTGGAAACACCCAGGTAGATCTAATGCTAGCACTGTCTGGTGACACTGGAAACACCCAGGTAGATCGAATCTTAGCTGACACTGGAAACATCCAGGTAGATCTAATGCTAGCACTGGCTGGTGACACTGGAAACACCCAGGTAGATCTATAGTGCTGGCTGGTGACACTGGAAACACCCAGGTAGAACTCATCTTAGCACTTGTTGGTGACACTGGAAACATCCAGGTAGATCTAATGCTAGCACTGGTTGGTGACACTGGAAACACCCACGTAGATCTAATCCTAGCACTAGCTGGTGACACTGGAAACACCCAGGTAGATCTAATACTAGCACTGGCTGGTGACACTGGAAACACCCAGGTAGATCTGGTGACACTGGAAGCATCCAGGTAGATCTAATGCTAGCACTGGCTTGTGACACTGGAAATATCCAGGTAGATCCAATGCTAGCACTGGCTATTGACACTGGAAACACCCAGGTAGATCTAATGCTAGCACTGGCTGTTGACACTGGAAACACCCAGGTAGATCTAATACTAGCACTGGCTGGTGACACTGGAAACACCCAGGTAGATCTAATGTCTGGTGACACTGGAAGCATCCAGGTAGATCTAATGCTAGCACTGGCTGGTGCCACTGGAAACACCCAGGTAGATCTAATGCTAGCACTGGCTGTTGACACTAGAAACACCCAGGTTGATCTAATGCTAGCACTGGCTATTGACACTGGAAACACCCAGGTAGATCTATTGCTAGCACTGGCTGGTGACACTGGAAACACCCAGGTAGATCTAATGCTAGCACTGGCTGGTGACACTGGAAATACACTGGTAGATCTAATGCTTAGCACTGGCTGGTGACACTGGAAACACCCAGGTAGATCTAATGCTAGCACTGGCTGGTGACACTGGAAACACCCAGGTGGATCTAATCCTAGCACTGGCTGGTGACACTTGAAACATCCAGGTAGATCTAATGCTAGCACTGGCTGGTGACACTGGAAACACCCAGGTAGATCTAATGCTAGCACTGGCTGGTGACACTGGAAACACCCAGGTAGATCTAATGCTAGCACTGGCAGGTGACACTGGAAACACCCAGGTAGATCTATAGTACTGGCTGGTGAAACCGGGTAGAACTAATCTTAGCACTGGCTGGTGACACTGGAAACACCCAGGTAGATCTAATGCTAGCACTGGCTGGTGACACTGGAAACACCCAGGTAGATCTAATCCTAGCACTGGCTGGTGACAATGGAAACACTCAGGTAGATCTAATCCTAGCACTGGCTGGTGACACTGGAAACACCCAGGTAGATCTAATGCTAGCACTGGCTGGTGACACTGGAAACACCCAGGTAGATCTAATGCTAGTACTCTCTGGTGACACTGGAAACATCCAGGTAGATCTAATGCTAGCACTGGCTGGAGACACTGGAAACACCCAGGTAGATCTAATCCTAGCACTGGCTGGTGACACTGGAAACACCCAGGTAGATCTAATGCTATCACTGGCTGGTGACACTGGAAACACCCAGGTAGAGCTAATGCTAGCACTGGCTGGTGACACTGGAAACACCCAGGTAGATCTAATGCTAGCACTGGCTGGTGACACTGGAAACACCCAGGTAGATCTAATGCTTAGCAATGGCTGGTGACACTGGAAACACCTAGGTAGATCTAATGCTAGCACTGGCTGGTGACTCTGGAAACACCCAGGTAGATCTAATGCTAGCACTGGCTGGTGACACTGGAAACACCCAGGTAGATCTAATGCTTAGCAATGGCTGGTGACACTGGAAACACCTAGGTAGATCTAATGCTAGCACTGGCTGGTGACTCTGGAAACACCCAGGTAGATCTAATGCTAGCACTGGCTGGTGACACTGGAAACACCCAGGTAGATATAATGCTAGTACTGGCTGGTGACACTGGGATCATCCAGGTAGATCTAATGCTAGCACTGGCTGGTGACATTGGAAACACCCAGGTAGATCTAATGCTTAGCAATGGCTGGTGACACTGGAAACACCCAGGTAGATCTAATGCTAGCACTGGCTGGTGACACTGGAAACACCCAGGTGGATCTAACCCTAGCACTGGCTGGTGACACTTGAAACATCCAGGTAGATCTAATGCTAGCACTGGCCGGTGACACTGCAAACACCCAAATGCTAGCACTGGCTGGTGACACTGGAAACACCCAGGTAGATCGAATCTTAGCTGACACTGGAAACATCCAGGTAGATCTAATGCTAGCACTGGCTGGTGACCCTGGAAACACACAGGTAGATCTAATGCTAGCACTGGCTGGTGACGCTGGAAACACCCAGGTAGATCTAATGCTAGCACTGGCTGGTGACACTGGAAACACCCAGGTAGATCTATAGTACTGGCTGGTGACACTGGAAACACCCAGGTAGAACTAATCTTAGCACTTGTTGGTGACACTGGAAACATCCAGGTAGATCTAATGGTAGCACTGGCTGGTGACACTGGAAACACCCAGGTGGATCTAATCCTAGCACTGGCTGGTGACACTTGAAACATCCAGTTAGATCTAATGCTAGCACTGGCTGGTGACACTGGAAACACCCAGGTAGATCTAATGCTAGCACTGTCTGGTGACACTGGAAACACCCAGGTAGATCGAATCTTCTGGAAACATCCAGGTAGATCTAATGCTAGCACTGGCTGGTGACACTGGAAACACCCAGGTAGATCTATAGTGCTGGCTGGTGACACTGGAAACACCCAGGTAGAACTCATCTTAGCACTTGTTGGTGACACTGGAAACATCCAGGTAGATCTAATGCTAGCACTGGCTGGTGACACTGGAAACACCCACGTAGATCTAATCCTAGCACTAGCTGGTGACACTGGAAACACCCAGGTAGATCTAATACTAGCACTGGCTGGTGACACTGGAAACACCCAGGTAGATCTGGTGACACTGGAAGCATCCAGGTAGATCTAATGCTAGCACTGGCTTGTGACACTGGAAATATCCAGGTAGATCCAATGCTAGCACTGGCTATTGACACTGGAAACACCCAGGTAGATCTAATGCTAGCACTGGCTGTTGACACTGGAAACACCCAGGTAGATCTAATACTAGCACTGGCTGGTGACACTGGAAACACCCAGGTAGATCTAATGTCTGGTGACACTGGAAGCATCCAGGTAGATCTAATGCTAGCACTGGCTGGTGCCACTGGAAACACCCAGGTAGATCTAATGCTAGCACTGGCTGTTGACCCCAGGTTGATCTAATGCTAGCACTGGCTATTGACACTGGAAACACCCAGGTAGATCTATTGCTAGCACTGGCTGGTGACACTGGAAACACCCAGGTAGATCTAATGCTAGTACTGGCTGGTGACACTGGAAACACACTGGTAGATCTAATGCTTAGCACTGGCTGGTGACACTGGAAACACCCAGGTAGATCTAATGCTAGCACTGGCTGGTGACACTGGAAACACACTGGTAGATCTAATGCTTAGCACTGGCTGGTGACACTGGAAACACCCAGGTAGATCTAATGCTAGCACTGGCTGGTGACACTGGAAACACCCAGGTGGATCTAATCCTACTGGCTGGTGACACTTGAAACATCCAGGTAGATCTAATATTAGCACTGGCTGGTGACACTGGAAACACCCAGGTAGATCTAATGCTAGCACTGGCTGGTGACACTGGAAACACCCAGGTAGATCTAATGCTAGCACTGGCAGGTGACACTGGAAACACCCAGGTAGATCTATAGTACTGGCTGGTGAAACCGGGTAGAACTAATCTTAGCACTGGCTGGTGACACTGGAAACACCCAGGTAGATCTAATGCTAGCACTGGCTGGTGACACTGGAAACACCCAGGTAGATCTAATCCTAGCACTGGCTGGTGACAATGGAAACACTCAGGTAGATCTAATCCTAGCACTGGCTGGTGACACTGGAAACACCCAGGTAGATCTAATGCTAGCACTGGCTGGTGACACTGGAAACACCCAGGTAGATCTAATGCTAGTACTCTCTGGTGACACTGGAAACATCCAGGTAGATCTAATGCTAGCACTGGCTGGAGACACTGGAAACACCCAGGTAGATCTAATCCTAGCACTGGCTGGTGACACTGGAAACACCCAGGTAGATCTAATGCTATCACTGGCTGGTGACACTGGAAACACCCAGGTAGAGCTAATGCTAGCACTGGCTGGTGACACTGGAAACACCCAGGTAGATCTAATGCTAGCACTGGCTGGTGACACTGGAAACACCCAGGTAGATCTAATGCTTAGCAATGGCTGGTGACACTGGAAACACCTAGGTAGATCTAATGCTAGCACTGGCTGGTGACTCTGGAAACACCCAGGTAGATCTAATGCTAGCACTGGCTGGTGACACTGGAAACACCCAGGTAGATCTAATGCTTAGCAATGGCTGGTGACACTGGAAACACCTAGGTAGATCTAATGCTAGCACTGGCTGGTGACTCTGGAAACACCCAGGTAGATCTAATGCTAGCACTGGCTGGTGACACTGGAAACACCCAGGTAGATATAATGCTAGTACTGGCTGGTGACACTGGGATCATCCAGGTAGATCTAATGCTAGCACTGGCTGGTGACATTGGAAACACCCAGGTAGATCTAATGCTTAGCAATGGCTGGTGACACTGGAAACACCCAGGTAGATCTAATGCTAGCACTGGCTGGTGACACTGGAAACACCCAGGTGGATCTAACCCTAGCACTGGCTGGTGACACTTGAAACATCCAGGTAGATCTAATGCTAGCACTGGCCGGTGACACTGCAAACACCCAAATGCTAGCACTGGCTGGTGACACTGGAAACACCCAGGTAGATCGAATCTTAGCTGACACTGGAAAATCCATGTAGATCTAATGCTAGCACTGGCTGGTGACCCTGGAAACACACAGGTAGATCTAATGCTAGCACTGGCTGGTGACACTGGAAACATCCAGGTAGATCTAATGCTAGCACTGGCTGGTGACACTGGAAACACCCAGGTGGATCTAATCCTAGCACTGGCTGGTGACATTTGAAACATCCAGGTAGATCTAATGCTAGCACTGGCTGGTGACACTGGAAACACCCTGGTAGATCTAATGCTTAGCAATGGCTGGTGACACTGGAAACACCCAGGTAGATCTAATGCTAGCACTGGCTGGTGACACTGGAAACACCCAGGTGGATCTAATCCTACCACTGGCTGGTGACACTTGAAACATCCAGTTAGATCTAATGGTAGCACTGGCTAGTGCACTGGAAACACCCAGGTAGATCTAATGCTAGCACTGGCCGGTGACACTGCAAACACCCAAATGCTAGCACCGTCTGGTGACACTGGAAACACCCAGGTAGATCTAATGCTTAGCAATGGCTGGTGACACTGGAAACACCCAGGTAGATCTAATGCTAGCACTGGCTGGTGACACTGGAAACACCCAGGTGGATCTAATCCTACCACTGGCTGGTGACACTTGAAACATCCAGTTAGATCTAATGCTAGCACTGGCTGGTGCACTGGAAACACCCAAATGCTAGCACCGTCTGGTGACACTGGAAACACCCAGGTAGATCGAATCTTAGCTGACACTGGAAACATCCAGGTAAATCTAATGCTAGCACTGGCTGGTGACACTGGAAACACCCAGGTAGATCTATAGTACTGGCTGGTGACACTGGAAACACCCAGGTAGAACTCATCTTAGCACTTGTTGATGACACTGGAAACATCCAGGTAGATCTAATGCTAGCACTGGCTGGTGACACTGGAAACACCCAGGTAGATCTAATCCTAGCACTGGCTGGTGACACTGGAAACACCCAGGTAGATCTAATACTAGCACTGGCTGGTGACACTGGAAACACCCAGGTAGATCTGGTGAAACTGGAAGCATCCAGGTACTGTAGATCTAATGCTAGCACTGGCTTGTGACACTGGAAATATCCAGGTAGATCCAATGCTAGCACTGGCTATTGACACTGGAAACACCCAGGTAGATCTAATGCTAGCACTGGCTGTTGACACTAGAAACACCCAGGTAGATCTAATGCTAGCACTGGCTATTGACACTGGAAACACCCAGGTAGATCTAATGCTAGCACTGGCTGGTGACACTGGAAAAACCCAGGTAGATCTAATGCTAGCACTGGCTGGTGACACTGGAAACACACTGGTAGATCTAATGCTTAGCACTGGCTGGTGACACTGGAAACACCCAGGTAGATCTAATGCTAGCACTGGCTGGTGACACTGGAAACACCCAGGTAGATCTAATCCTAGCACTGGCTGGTGACACTTGAAACACCCAGGTGGATCTAATGCTAGCACTGGCTGGTGACACTGGAAACACCCAGGTAGATCTAATGCTAGCACTGGCTGGTGACACTGGAAACACCCAGGTAGATCTAATGCTAGTACTGTCTGGTGACACTGGAAACACCCAGGTAGATCGAATCTTAGCACTGGTTGGTGACACTGGAAACATCCAGGTAGATCTAATTTTAGCACTGGCTGGTGACACTGGAAACACCCAGGTAGATCTATAGTACTGGCTGGTGACACCGGGTAGAACTAATCTTAGCACTTGTTGGTGACACTGGAAACATCCAGGTAGATCTAATGCTAGCACTGGCTGGTGACACTGGAAACACCCAGGTAGAACTAATCTTAGCACTTGTTGGTGACACTGGAAACATCCAGGTAGATCTAATGCTAGCACTGGCTGGTGACACTGGAAACACCCAGGTAGATCTAATGCTAGTACTGTCTGGTGACACTGGAAACACCCAGGTAGATCGAATCTTAGCACTGGTTGGTGACACTGGAAACATCCAGGTAGATCTAATTTTAGCACTGGCTGGTGACACTGGAAACACCCAGGTAGATCTATAGTACTGGCTGGTGACACCGGGTAGAACTAATCTTAGCACTTGTTGGTGACACTGGAAACATCCAGGTAGATCTAATGCTAGCACTGGCTGGTGACACTGGAAACACCCAGGTAGAACTAATCTTAGCACTTGTTGGTGACACTGGAAACATCCAGGTAGATCTAATGCTAGCACTGGCTGGTGACACTGGAAATACCCAGGTAGATCTAATCCTAGCACTGGCTGGTGACACTGGAAATACCCAGGTAGATCTAATCCTAGCACTGGCTGGTGACACTTGAAACATCCAGTTAGATCTAATGCTAGCACTGGCTGGTGACACTGGAAACACCCAGGTAGATCTAATGCTAGCACTGGCCGGTGACACTGCAAACACCCAAATGCTAGCACTGTCTGGTGACACTGGAAACACCCAGGTAGATCTAATGCTAATACTGGCTGGTGACACTGGAAACACCCAGGTAGATCTAATGCTAGCACTGGCTGGTGACACTGGAAACACCCAGGTAGATATATAGTACTGGCTGGTGACACTGGAAACACCCAGGTAGAACTCATCTTAGCACTTGTTGGTGACACTCGAAACATCCAGGTAGATCTAATACTAGCACTGGCTGGTGACACTGGCAACACCCAGGTAGATCTAATACTAGCACTGGCTGGTGACACTGGAAACACCCAGGTAGATCTAATCCTAGCACTGGCTGGTGACACTGGAAACACCCAGGTAGATCTAATACTAGCACTGGCTGGTGACACTGGAAACACCCAGGTAGATCTAATGTCTGGTGACACTGGAAGCATCCAGGTAGATCTAATGTTAGCACTGGCTTGTGACACTGGAAATATCCAGGTAGATCCAATGCTAGCACTGGCTATTAACACTGGAAACACCCAGGTAGATCTAATGTCTGGTGACACTGGAAGCATCCAGGTAGATCTAATGCTAGCACTGGCTGGTGACACTGGAAACACCCAGGTAGATCTAATGTCTGGTGACACTGGAAACACCCAGGTAGATCTAATGCTAGCACTGGCTGGTGACACTGGAAACACCCAGGTAGATCTAATGCTAACACTGGCTCGTGACATTGGAAACACCCAGGTAGATCTAATGCTAGTAGTGGCTGGTGACACTGGAAACACCCAGGTAGATCTAATGCTAGTACTGGCCGGTGAAACACTGGAAACACCAAGGTAGATCTAATGCTAGCACTGGCTGGTGACACTGGAAACACCCAGGTAGATCTAATGCTAGCACTGGCTGGTGACACTGGAAACACCCAGGTAGATCTAATGCTAGCACTGGCTGGTGACACTAAAAACACCCAGGTAGATCTAATGCTAGCACTGGCTGGTGACACTGGAAACACCCAGGTAGATCTATAATGCTAGCACTGGCTGGTGACACTGGAAACACCCAGGTAGATCCAATGCTGGTAGTGGTTGTCAAGGCTCTAACTGTGCTGTTCTGTTCTCAACCTGACTGGGGCTGCATGAAGTTTTATTCACAGGTCGCACCAGCTCTAGCTGGCACCACCCAGGTGGAGGTAGCCCCTCTCATGTTAGCCTAATTTATACAATGGTCTAAATAACTGTATCTATGTACAGTTGACTGATGCTTAGTGCAGTAGCTCTCTACATCACCACAGCTCCCTAGCCACTTACATGTACCTGGATACTGGACTAGCTCATGGAATCCACAAAGTTTACCTGCTGCTAGAATGCTGCAGCTCTGAACATCAATAGCAATGAGGCCACACACATCATCCTCACACAGGAAAATAACTTCATTTTTAAATTTAAATGCACGTCATTTAAATGCATTTCATTGGAGGGTTCATGCATTCAGTATATTCTGCACAGGCATCCAATGCTACGTAAATGTAAAGTTTATTTTGACCTATTCCGTATATTAGAAAAAGAGAACATGATATTTAACTTGAATGTAGCTGTATGTATAATTAGACAAGTGCAATGTACCTCTCAAGAAGTTGATGACCCTCCTGCCCTGCCCTGCACAGTTGCTGGCTGTGATGATGATCATGTAGTTAGTGTTGTAAAGGAGAGTAATGGCAGCACTAAAGGTAGAAGAAGTAGTGCTCTGCAGAGAACCTAGAGACACAGCAGAAGGTGACACCTCCAGAGTGGGAGTTCCTCTCCCATTAGTGATGGTGAACTGCAGAGTCAGTCTCAAAGTGTTAGCTTCATTTATAACAGTATTGCTCACATCAGACACGTCTGGAGGAGTGGCTGGATAAAGGCAATCAGTACTGATATTAAATATATAAAAGAGAACTGGTGACTGATTGTTTGGCCTATAGAATTCCAGGGGAGCCTTGGTGGACTCAAAAGGGCTCTTTGGATGTAACTTTTAACGAGGAAGGTCGTGGGTGGGGAATAATAATAAAAAGGGGAAAGAGGGTAAATCAAAGTTATGAGACTATGACTTTGGAGCTACTTATCCCACTACTGTATGCATGACTTTTATATATAGCTCAAGAGATGGGTCTCCCTGTGTGCTTTCTTGCGTAGGTGTAACCATGCCAATATTACCCGAGACACTTCAAACTTTTGAGTGCTGCGAGTGTGGCTACCAGCTAGAAAGCTAGAGAATACAATGTGGTTACAGGAATCTCTACATGTGCACTCACAATGTGTGTTTTCATAGTGTGCAGCAGCAACTTAGAGAGAAGTGGCTCATGAATATCAATTTTCTGCCATGACAACTCATCATTATCAGTGGTCCCATATATACAACCTAGCCACTTATTAGTGACTTATGAAACACTTCATTGCAGAGTTAAGGCTACATTAGTAATTACTGCTGCCTGGCACTTTCCAATGAGAAAACACACTTGCAGCCAATTCAGGCACTCACACGTTAAAAGAGAGCACAAAGAGAGATCTATATTTTGAGCTAATGCAAAACTCATATAATGAAGAACATCTATGCAACACCAAAGTTGTATTCACAATCTTTTACTTTCCCTTTTTATGGTTTAGGACCACCTTCGTGGGGAGCCCAGCGACTGGGTACAGATGACAGGGCAGGTTTACTAGGTTATTTTCGGGACTACTTACACCAACAATATACAGTCTGTAATCAATACTTGCATCCCTCCTCTGTTTTGTCTGGGCCATGCTACTGCCTCTGCTAGTATATATATATATATAATACTTGCATCCATCCTCTGTTCTGTCTGGGCCATGCTGACTGCCCCTACTAGTCTATATATATATATATATCACTTGTATCCCTCCTCTGTTTTGTCTGGGCCATGCTGGCTGCCCCTGCTATTCTATATATATATATATAAAGTAGTAGCGTCCGTTATCTTAAATGTGAGGCTTTATACAGCACTCATCTCTCAGAAACACACGACCTATCCAGACCAAACTTTGTGTGGTCTTTAAAAACAGTCAAAGGAAGGTTTGGTTTCCACTTTTGAAGTGAAGAAAGAAGGTCTTGTCATGATATTTGAGATCGTCGATGGAAATTTTGTTTAGGAAAGTAACTGCAGATGTGTTCTAACACTCCCAAGGACACAAACAACACAACAGCAGCAGCAGCAACATCAGCAGCAACAGCAGCAGCAACAGCAGCAACAACATCAATAACTGCAGAATATTGTCTGAAATCACCAACACAACCAAACTACAAAACCTAAAATCCCAAAACCTCCGGAAAGTCATCAAAATTAAGTGAACGGTTTTCCAATTTTCAACACGAATAAAACCAAAAACAAATTAATATATTTTAGTGCTCCATCAACCTAGACAACAACTAGCACCTTGGGGCGGGGCTGAAGCTGCTCGCAGCAAGGGGATAAGAAAACAAGAACCTCCTTCACCACGAGATCCTAGACACGAAATATTAGAGCAGTAAATAGTTTTCACCTCATATCAGCAAATGATCTTTCCCCCCCCCCCCCCCCCCCCCCCCCCCCCCCCAGGAAACACCCGGGACTCCTGCTAATTTTGCGTTGAAAAAGAAATGACCCATTAAAAAGGTTGGGGATGGGCAGGGCATATTTTAGAAATCTCTTGGTGGTCAATAAAACACTGGAAGAACTATTGAGTGCTATGTTAGGATGTTAGGTCATGATCTTAGACTTGCATCCTCTTACTCCTCCATCACTAGCAAAGCAAAGCTGTTGCTAGTAGCAATAACAACTTCACCTAAATAGAGACCTGGAGAAATAAGCCATTTTCAGTTAACTTGTTGGCCTAACCTTTGACCTATCAAAATTTAATCAAGGTGCATAATCTGCCTACCAAGTTTGGTAGAGATCCACGCCATTTTGAGTTATTTTGTAAACACACACAGAGACAAACATAGCAAAGCAAAAACCATTTGCCGCCATGCATATTTGCAGGGAGGGCAGCAGATAACTGGCATGATAAACCACCAGGACACTACTCCAATGTTTATTTCAAGACATTTTTCTTTCCCAGGAAATAAGGAATTAATTAAGGGACTGAAAAAAGTTAGTGTTAAGCACTGACTTTACAGTTGGTTCTAGCTAAGCACCGATCATGACTCCTGTTTCAACGTCAGTATTTCTTGCACCATTCGCAACTATACTAATCTATGTAGTTGGGATGTTCCCAGCTCTGCTCTGCAAAAATTCAACCATTCACTATCATTCCAATTAGACCAATATACATATATACTCGGCAATCCGTTCCTATGAGAAATTGATTACATCTGTGCATGACCTTTCTTGTTCAGCTGCAGCATGTTGTTGTTTTTTCCTAATGGTGCCATACATCCACTTCATGGTATGTGATAAAGCTTTCTGTCACTGTGTAGATTTGTGTGTGTGTGTGTGTGTGTGTGTGTGTGTTCCTTTCTATAGTCTTGAATAGGTGCTCATCGAGGACCCAGGGAGGGTGGGTCGAGAGGGGAGGGGGGATAGGAGTGGAGTAACTCGGCTAGGGCAAGGACAGGTCATGGGCAGAGTTTAGGACCATAGGCCAAGACACACTTAAATTAAAAGTAACAACCAAACTAGATATAAAGTCAGACTGCATTATTTCTCTCAGCCATTCTGTCAGTGTCCTTAATGGGAACTCACGGATAGAGTCATGCCCAGTGGTAGGCTTATGGGGGCACAACATATATCCTCTTGCTACAAGCACTAGCACACAAACAGCCACCTGATATTCATTTCTTAATTTGACCAATTAGATGTAGTTCATACTGCCAGGACAGCCTGAATCCCAAGAATTGGAACCCTTACCTAGCTGAAGACTAATAGCAAGAGACATGACCAGGAAGCTGAATCATCAATGAAGGACTGCCAGCCAGTTACAACAGATCATCAAGAAATGGTAGCAAGTCCTGCTATCTGAGTATCCATAACTCTTCAGCACTAATTAGTAAGTGGACTCTAGATCAAACAAGTGGAGAGCTCTCATAACATTCTCCCACTCACCCCCAAACTGAAGCAAGGTGCACATCTTCTGGGCTAGCACATTTGGGGAGGGAGGCGGGTGGAGGTTGGGGTGGGTGGGGCATATGTACCAGCCAGGTTAGCTACACAAGGTCCAACATAACAATCGGCAGCTATAGGGACAAAATGAAGAATCTGTCTTCCTTCTCCTGGTAAGCAGCTACATGTGCAAGGTGGTATCGGCTGAAGAGGGTAACTCAGCAAGTGCCAATAGAGCAGGAGTGTAGGACAAGAAGACCACGGCATACATTGTTGGAGTACTACCAGCAAACTGCACGAAGGATATGGGGCATTCAAAAGAAGCTAGGGAACATTGCAGTTTAGGCAAAGCATGGCATCAATGTCCTTCCCCGCACCACTCAGACAAGTGGGTGTGAGATATTTGGTGGGAGGGGAACCATGAGCACCAAAACATCGGTGGATTTAGAGTCTACTTGGTAAGTGCAGGGAATGGGAGAAAACCTGGACAGGTAATATTGCCAACTAAGTATGACATGAGCAAACTAGTTAATTTAAGTGATCAGCAGGTAATCAATAGAGAAGCAGACAAGGACAAGCCATCCAGAGCAGGTGACTAGGTGAGGCAAGGGCAGGCAAGTTCAATGCAGCAGGAACAAACCAGTACTAGCTGGCTAAGTGTGGCAGCAGCAAGCAAGTTCAACATGGCAGGAACAAACCAGTACTAGCTGGCTAAGTGTGGCAGGGGCAGCAAGTTCAACATGGCAGGAACAAACCAGTACTAGCTGGCTAAGTGTGGCAGGAGCAAGCAAGTTCAACATGGCAGGAACAAACCAGTACTAGCTGGCTAAGTGTGGCAGGAGCAAGCAAGTTCAACATGGCAGGAACAAACCAGTACTAGCTGGCTAAATGTGGCAGGGGCAAGCAAGTTCAACATGGCAGGAACAAACCAGTACTAGCTGGCTAAGTGTGGCAGGAGCAGCAAGTTCAAAATGGCAGGAAGAAACATTACTAGCTGGCTAAATGTGGCAGCAAGCAAGTTCAACATGGCACGAACAAACCAGTACTAGCTGGCTAAGTGTGGCAGGAGCAAGCAAATTCAACATGGCAGGAACAAACCAGTACTAGCTGGCTAAATGTGGCAGGGGCAAGCAAGTTCAACATGGCAGGAACAAACCAGTACTAGCTGGCTAAGTTAGGCAGGAGCAAGCAAGTTCGACATGGCAGGAACAAACCAGTATTAGTTGGCTAAGTGTGGCAGGAGCAAGCAAGTTCAACATGACAGGAACAGACCAGTACTAGCTGGCTAAGTGTGGCAGGAGCAAGCAAGTTCAACATGGCAGAAACAAACCAGTACTAGCTGGCTAAGTGTGGCAGGAGCAGACAAGTTCAACATGGCAGGAACAAACCAGTACTAGCTGGCTAAGTATGCAGGGGCAGGCGAGTTAACTTTATGAAGGAAAATTGAGGACAAGACATTATAAAATCAGCAGTTAATTTTTTTCCCTAGCAACCATATATCACTGGATTGCCCACGAATTGACAAATATCTTGTTGAAATTTGGTTTCCTAGCAACTAAACCACAAAGCATGAATATGTTTATGATGGATTGTAGGAGTAGAGGAGGAGGAGAGTCCTAGGGAGGAATGGTAGAGAACAGTTGAGCATACAGATTCGAAGTCACCCGTCGCATATGGATACCATATTATATTGGAATTTCTGATTAGGTATACATGTATATACAAAATCATTATAACTAGAGCAAGTCGAGCTATCAACCTTTCTATTTTATTATTGTATATCCTATAGCTATCTAGCTTCCATTGTTCTAGCTATCTAATTACATCTTCACTTACCTTGAAACTGATCTGCTGAATCACTATGTATTTCATCAGAAACAACAGCTTTCTTGAGATCTAGCATGCACTGCACATCTCCAAGGCATATCTGCATCGCAGTATCTTCTTCATCACTGCTCTTTATGTTGAACGGTAGCCATCTTTTCAGACCTGTGACTTTAACTTTGACTTCATCATTACCTTAGCTACCTATGAGCTACTCAATTGAAACTTTGTTTTTCAGCAAAATTTTGAAACGTAAATGGACGATTTAATAGAAATGTTTTGTGATCGTTGTTCCTAAAGGCACTTATGGCAGTGAGAGAGTTAAGGAGGGAGATATCTTGCTTTTATCAGTAAGAACCGAACTCATCATTATCTAGTGTGTAGAATCAGCTTGTCTAAGATGATTCTTGATTAAAAGGAATCAGTTCTAAAGACTTCCCTAGACCCTAGGAGGTATATAAGCTCAACACATATGTGTACATCCTGGAGCCTAGAGTTAAAATAGAGTGCATCCGATAGTCCTTGCCTGCCTATACCTGCACCACAATATGCACAGTCTTTCTAAATAGAACTTAGCCCAATATATGATAACTCAAACCATAAATACTCTACAGCAACTAGTGATTGCTGTCCGTGTATAAGTAGCAAGCACCCTAGGCATTTTCAGTGATCTACACAGAGTAGTTTAAGGATGGGTACATGAAGCAAGTGCCCAGTACATAGACCTTGTCTATATACTGGGCATGGCAATCAATGGTGTGCATCTGTTGGAAGTACACTACCTCTGCTATAGTTGGCCTGTATACATAGAAAGTTGTGGGGGGAAATCAGAAGTTTAATGAGTTTTAAAAGGTTGACGTTGTGGAATCCCATAGTAGAAAAAGGACACAAAATATGCCCGTGCTATAAGTATGGGATAGATAGAGAGAAAGTGGAGTTGAGAGCTATAAGGAGGTTCATAATGCAATATTGTCAAGGGAAAGAAGAGGAGGAAACTCCACAGTGGAGCACCAATAGGCAGCCATTAGCTGGCACCTGAAACTAGGGCAGGCAGACAATAGAACTGTGATGGGGGGGGAAAACATTACTAAGAAAGCCATGGAAACCGCTGAGGGTCTAGGCTTCCAAGGGCTCCTGCATCCTACATGTGCTTGCTCTGGCTCAGTGAGAGCAAGTGATTTATGCAATGATGATGTTGGTTCAGTTTCAACTGGTTGGGTGTCTTGGCTAATGCTCTTTCCAGGGCACACTCTAACTCACAAAACTATTTTATGTATGCATATCTACCACAGTCTGAAGGCTGGTTTACAAAACCATGAAATTAGCATTGCTATTCCAATGACAGGAAAAGGCTATTGCTGGATGTTGGATGTGAATACTCATGAAAATGCTTTCCCCTCATATTTTATTACAGTTAAAAATATAGAGCAACATTTGGAGACATTGAAGGAGACACTCTAACTACTGGCTGTATAGTGATCTATTTGTTTGACGTGTAAATGTTGGGTGTGGTGTAGGTGGAAACACTTTGGTGACAACAAGAAGATAGCTTTGCAGTGCTGTGTCAACTATGTCTCTTAGAGTTCTTCATCAGCATATGTGAAGACATTTTCTGCTTGTTACATTTAGAAGCCCAAGGGAATGGTGACTTGTAGACAGTTTCTCTATGCCTCCCTCATATAAGTTGATTAAAAACTTCAGATTCAGCAAACATTAAATAGGCATGGCCAAGATTTGACACAGAACTCCATTGTTCATTAATTCCCCTGACCAATGCCAATATTTATACTTCAAACTTACATATTAGCATATAGTTAGAGCCACCATGATTTGACACAGAACACCAGTGTTCATCTATTCCCCTGATCAATGCCAACATTTATACTTCAAACTCACATATTAGCATATAGTTGGAGCCACCATTATTTGACACAGAACACCAGTGTTTATCTATTCCCCTGATCAATGCATACTTCAAACTCACATATTAGCATATAGTTGGAGCCACCATTATTTGACACAGAACTCCAGTATTCATCTATTCCCCTGATCAATGCCAACATTTATACTTCAAACTCACATATTAGCATATAGTTGGAGCCACCAAGATTTGACACAGAACTCCAGTGTTCCCGACCAATGCCAATATTTATACTTCAAACTCACATATTAAACTCACATATTAGCACATAGTTAGAGCGACCAAGATTTGACACAGAACTCCAGTTAATCTATTCCCCTGACCAATGCCAATATTTATACTTCAAACTCACATATTAAACGCATATAGTTAGAGCCACCATGATTTGACACAGAACTCCAGTGTTCATCTATTCCTCTGATCAATGCCAACATTTATACTTCAAACTCACATATTAGGAGAGGTGGCGAGTCTTTATGTTTGAGTAGTGATCATAATTTATGTTAACAACAGAATTTTTTATCTCTGAATAATGCAATGTTGGGTAATGCAGAAAGAATGCACTACAAACATTATTTCAAATATTAAATATTAGGGGATAGAATTGAAATATGGAAATAAACATACTTGCATGAACAGGTGTGATGAACTCGGCAAGTATGAAAATAGAGAAAACTTTACACGTGCAAATGTTTACACTTTGGCACATATTGTTAATATTATAGGTTGTGACAAATTTAGGATGTATAAAACCACTTCATGGCCCCACTTCTGCTAGTCTATTTGTAGCACAGAGAATTATCATTCCTCATGGTTAAGCATAAAATTGGCTTGCTAGTATAATATTATAACTGATGTGGCAATAAAGAGTAAAGACCCACAGAACAACAAAAAATTAAAGCACAAATTTATGAAAACATGTTACACTCCACCATCCCACCATCCCACCCTCCTCCTCACCATAACTAATAACATGCTAATGAAGCACACAAGCATAATTGCATATTTTAGAGAAGCTCACCATCTGATACAACTTGTATGGTTCGTTCTAAAGCTATTGGTCCAGCACAACGCAAGACATTCCCATCAGCAGCTGGAGTGGCAGTGAAGCTAATGTTGGATGAGGTTAGTGTGATGCTTTGGAATGTCAGAGTCACTGAGAATTCAACTCCATCCACCATACGTGTGGTAGTAGCACCTACAGTGTCCAGTACACTCAAGCCTACCACCTGTGTCATACCGTATTCCCACACCAATGAATCTCCTGCTACGCTGCAACTGGCAGTGACTGTGTCCCCAGAACACACTTCATCAGGAAATATAAACACATTGGCAGCTGCAATAATTACACAGAGAATGTTTAACAGAAACTAACAAGCAAAAAATCATTGCCAAGTTATCATCATCATCATATTATTATTGTTGTTGTTATTATTATTATCTATATAAAAATTGGCCTTGTCCATCCATCCGTTAGACGCGCATGCAGATAAAATCTAATGCCCAATCTGACTTGTATGTGATGGGACTGGTGGGCAAGACAGAATGTCGCATGAAAATTGATACAGGTGCAGGATTATCAGTTGTGAATGCAGACTTAGTAGACACTTTGGAATATACTGGCAAATCCATTAGGCTCACTGGTTTTAGTGGAGAGACTAAGAGAGTTCCCCTAGCATTACAGCAGGAGACTATTGCATGCAACGTACAGTTGCAGCAGTACCCAACAGCCAAGAACAGGTACTCTTAGGATTAGACCTGGGAATATTACAGTTGTTAGATATTGAACAGCAGCAAAGACAAGCAGCAGAAGATGAGAACAACCCTCAAATACTACTGCTAGAGCAGAAAGGAAGAAAGAGGTAGAATTAGATGAGCAGGACATGGTGGCAGATCAAACATCAGAGGCCACCCCCACCACCATGGATGAGCTCTTTGATTTTGATGATGATTTATTCACATCAGGCCCAGTGTACAGTGAACCAGTACAGACCATACCTGATGGGGAAGCAGAACAACTACCCATCCCTAGTCTTGCTAATGATCAGGCAGATGTAGAACTGCTGAAGCAGCAGCAGAAAAATGATGAGACACTGGCTGGTATAAGGGCTCTAGCAGACCACAATGAGAAGGGATATCACTGGAGGCAGGGGGTCCTGAGGTATCTGCATGATGATGACTCTGGTCAACAATGGGACAGGATTGTTCTCCACATGTCTAGAAGAAAGCAAGTATTACGGATAGCTTACAATAATTGGCTAAGTGGCCATTTTTCTGGCAAGAAAACCAAAGCAGCCATTCATAAACTGTTTACATGGCCAAGCATGAATAAAGATGTGCAGCAATGGTGTGCAGCTTGTCCGGACTGTCAAAGAGCTGGTAAAACCAATCCCATCAGAGCTCCCTTGCAACCACTCCAAGTCATAAGTACTCCATTTTCACGGGTAGCCTTTGACCTAGTTGGTCCACTTCCTCGAACATCTAGACGAAACCGGTATTTGCTTACTTGCATGTGCTTAGGATCTAAGTACCCTGACGCTATACCGCTCAAAAATGTGGAAGCAATCACAGTGGCAGAAGGCATGCTTGAAATATTTTCTAGAATTGGGTTACCTGCAGAGCTATTAACTGATCAGGGCTCAGTTTTTATGAGTAAACTCATGAAGCAGCTGCGTAGCATGTGCGACATCAAACAGCTTCGAACGTCCCCATACCACCCTCAAACTGACGGTGCACTGGAACGGTGGCATGGGTCACTAAAACACTTACTCCAGAAGTGTGAGGAGAGAAGGACTGAGTGGGATCAAATTCTCAAATATTTCTTTTGCCTACCGTAACTCTCCCCACAGCAATACAGGTTTCTCGCCCTTTGAGATCGTTTACGGCAGAGCACTAAGAGGGCCACTGGAACTGCTCCAGGAAGGCTGGACGGAAGAGAGATGACTTCCAAGAATGTCACAGACTGGGTGAACCACCTGGCTACTACTAGGGTGGTAGTAAAGGAGAGAGAGGAGAAGGCCATGAAAAAGTACTATGATGCTGGTACCCAACCTAGAGTCTTTGCACTGGGCTCCATGGTGTTGATCAGGACTCCTGACTTGTGGGATCTCTGGTTTCTTGAGTGTGTGTCGTGATGATCAGGAGCTACCAGTAGCATTCTACTCCTGGAAACTCACATCAGCTGAAAGAATCTATGCTGCTACGGAACTAGAAGACCTAGCATTTCGAGATCTACCTCATCGGGCGCCACTTCACGGTCGAGACAGACCACAGGGCCCTCACCTTCTTGGATACAGCCAAACATCTCAACCCAAGACTCACTCGTTGGTGTCTACGTCTCCAACACTTCTCCTTCACAGTAAAGTACAGACCCGGCCAGCAAAATGCCAATGCAGATGCTCTCTCTCGAGACAAGCCGGTGGAGGACCACCTCAGTCAACGGAGCGGGGGAGATGTCAGGACCAGACCTGACAGAAGAGAAGGATAGAAGAGAGAGGACTCGCAGAAACTTGCATAAGTATCTAATTACAATCTATCAACACTTGCATGCAATATAAATCATACCTTGTTATAATATATCTTATCCCGTTAACACTTTAGTCTGAGACACTGATTAATATTGTTAATAGTTGCATGTGTATCATCCTGATTGGACAGAATCATAATCACACCTTGTAATATCACCGCATATGGTTGCATCCTGAACCAACGAGCGGTAACCTATAAAAGGGGAGCTTCTGAGTGGTAAAGGAGGCGTTTCCTTGATTGACAACTTAATTAAAACTCTATCAGTCTTTACAGGGGACTTTCTTTGGTGGCAGCATAATTATCAGAGGAGTACTGAGCTTAATCCCTCAACGCCTCACACAGATCAGTAATTTTAGATTCATGCTTGCCAAGCTGCATTCTTTGTGTGAGTATAACAACTATCATCAAAAATGTATGTGCAGATGCATCTGGTTTAAATACCAAGAGTTTAAACAATGACAACAAAATGGGTGACAATCACTACTGCTGCTTTTAGTGGTTATAACGGGAAGTAGAGAGGTCAGTCCTAATAGCACACTCTGAACCGAACGGCACTGAGTTTCAACGACTGCATTAATTAGCATTATTGTTCAGTAAGCACATACTCTGTAGCAAGCACTGGTTTTATTGCAGGTTACGTTATTTCAAAGATGGAGAAAGTTACCTATTCAGAGAACTCTTACTATGCTCCTGTCATATTTGGAACAGACAATGACGGAGTAGAAGTTATGAGGTATACAAGAACAAATACGTATATTTTATTAACTATGCATCAAAAAATATGTAAAGACACTGCATCCATGTAGACCACAACCAGTTAGACGATTTTACTAAAATAATGTATACCATATTATAAAACATTATAAAATAGGTATTACCTGGTAAAAATTCATTAACTGGTTAAATGTTAAACAGGTCAAGATCATTTCTAGTTGCTCTGCCTTTAGCAATGGGATATATACTATATTCACGTGCGCATATATGTATGTGCGTGTAAGTTCATTAGTAAAATATCTCAAAAAGGCTGGATGGATTAGGTATCTGCCAGGAAATGATTAAAGACACAAATATGGCTCACATAAAGATGTCTCTAAGTAAGATGTTTACCTAAATTAGAGACAGATATGCACATAGTGAGCTATAATTCATTAACTTTTAAAAGGTCAATGTGTAGGGTCTGTGTCCTATAATGTTCTATATATTATATATACTGTATAAGTTTTCTCTGTGCTCTGTTTTTGTCTATTTTCATTGTTATTTCTCTACAAGTCTCTACAAGACATAAATATAAAATACACATAATTATAGGCAAAAAAAGGACAGAAAACACTTACAGGACCCTTTACCTATCAGTCAACTCCAAATATAGAACTTACCAAACGTAGACAGCAAACACTTACAGGACCCTTTATTAATGAATTCCAAATGTAGCATTATTATAGGGATCCTGTAAAATTTTATATTGGTCATTACATTTCATTTTTGGCCACTCAATCCAAATATCTATTTATATTTTTTGTTATTAAAAGTCGTCTTTATTTGAACGCCAGAACTAATCATGTTATTACCATGATCATTACTAAACACACATGTCTATCTATTCATGCAATACACATAGACACATTATTGAGGTTATTGTAATGTTATTATGTCAACCGAGAGTTCATCGAGATACATGCACCATAAGTAGTTGTATCACACAAGTAGACACACGTGCCTATGTATTCATATATACACATAGACACATGCATCATAAGTAGTTGTATTACTCAAGTAGACACATGTGCCTGTCTGTGTATTCATATATACACATAGACACATGCACCATAAGTAGTTGTATTACTCAAGTAGACACATGTGCCTATGTACACAGACACGTGCATCATAAGTAGTGTATAACTCAAGTAGACACACATGCCTATGTATTCATATATACACATAGACACATGCACCATAAGTGGTTGTATTACTCAAGTAGACACACATGCCTATGTATTCATATATACACATAGACACATGCATCATAAGTGGTTGTATCACTCAAGTAGTCACACGTGCCTATGTATTCATATATACACATAGACACATACACCATACAGTAAGTGGTTCTATTACTCAAGTAGACACACATGCCTATGTATTCATATATACACATGGACACATGCATCATAAGTGGTTGAGTAGACACACATGCCTAGTATCATATATACACATAGACACATGCAGTGTTGCCATAATATTTTTGGTAATTTCCAAATTACTCGCTTGTGTTATAAAAAAAAATTGGCAACCAAAAATCCAAATAAAATTCAAACAAAAATGTCATCAGAAATAACATACTAAAGTGCATTTACACATGTCTTTAATAGTTCAGTGTTCGGTTTAAATTCATAGCATTTTTGAGGACATTGAATTGCACTGTTAAAAGTGAATTTAATGGCTAAAAGTCTGTTTCTGTGCTTCATTTTGTTGAGACCAATGCGGCTGAATAAATGTTCGGTATCAGCATTGCCATGGGGTATAACTAGAATGGCTTTTGCGAGTTTTGCCAATGTGGAGTAGCGATACTCAGTTTCCAAGCAGTCCTTGATTCGGCTGATTGCATGCCAATACTTATCCACCTCTGTAATGGCCGTGACTGTAGGAGGTAATGGTGACGTGCAGAATTCCATAAATTCCTCTTGAAGGCTGGGTTTGTCACCAACTTGAACTACCTGAGGAACACACTCTGCTGCAGTAAGCACCTGACCAGCTATACTGTATTGTTGTAAGCCTGGTTGAAGCCATTTGGGATTGGAGAGTAACTTGTGACTCATAGGTAATCGTACAGCTCCCTTGGCTGCAGCAATCCACCAAGCTTGGATAGTCTCCCTAAGATCTTCAGATGATAATCCATCCTCTTCTTCAAGGTATGATAGTGTGTTGTGACCTACGAAAACTTTGTGTAAAGGGAGATACGCTTCTGAGTTATCAATACGCACTTGTGAAACATGTTCAGCATCACACACGTACTCGGAATTTATGAACCGCAACAGAAATGCTCGTATTAAGCCATCGAGCTCTTGGTAGAGAACATGAAGAATTGGAGATTGCTGCTGCATGTATCTGTTGAAATTATTAATAATTGGTAATGCAGAACATAGAAAGAGCAAGTGAGCTTTGGTCAGAGGCTTTTAAAGTACAATTTTTACTCTTCTCACTACTGCCGAATGTGTGAGAGTAAGACTTCAGATTGCTCGATAAGATGATTTACACCAGCTTCAAGGCTGAGCCATCGTGTTTTGGCATGCTTTTAACAACTTGTGTGTCTTGCATTCCACAAAACTCAGAAATTCTTCAAACTGTCACAACCTCCTTGGCCTCTTCTGGAAATAATACCATACATCAGTTGTCAGATCTTCCAATTCATCAGGCAAGACTCTGCAGGCCTCATTTGTTATTAGTGCTGCTATGTGACAATGACAATTAAGAGCAACTAAAGATGGCTGCTTACATCGTAACCGTGACATCACTGAATTTCGTGCTCCCAACATTACATTGGCCCCATCTGTACATAATCAGACAAGATTATCATAAAGGAAGGTGGTAGATTCTTGAAAATGCTTATCGATTGCGTTAAATAGCAGCTCTACAGTTTCCCCCTCTACAATCTCTAGGGCAAAGGGCAAAGAAGACACATCTCACCTGTCCTTGGGTGTTATCGAAGAATCGAAGCATAATAGCAGTTTGTTGTGTAACGGTAATATCAGTTGTCTCATCAGTTTGGAGGCTGAAGTATTTAGTCTCTCTAACTGCTGCGGAAATAGTTTTCCAACAATCCTGGGCAATAACTATCAACATAGCTGTTGCTTTACTATGACTGCACTTAAAGTCTTTAGCAATAGAAGAATCAGGAAACATCAACTTCAATAGTTTGGTACAATGATCTCCCAATTGAAAGGCTAGATGGTGCTCTCCAAGGAAATATGCGAAGAGTACTTCTGCACGGATTACAGACTCCTCTCTTATTGGCCCAAAGTAGGACTGTAGAGGCAGTACACCCACACCATCTTTTTCTGAGTGTTTGTGTAATTTCGTTTCCTGATGTCTCCTGAGATATCTAGTACCACCTTGTAGAGGTCCACCCTCCACATACAGCACCAGCAGAGCCATCCCACGCAGGACGCACACCTAGAAAGGTTCACCAGCACTCCGATGGAGAAGACCTAATAAGGAGATAATGATAGAGCGTTAATAGTTAACACATTAGAACCTATCTGCCTGACGCTTAATTATCTATTTATATTGACTTACCTGAACCTACCTGTATGCAATACATTTGTGTCGTGTCTGTGTATGTTGACCACCCACTTGGAATTCACCTTAATTACTTCCTGGCAGTATGGGTATTTAAGCCCAGCCGCCAGGACTATCTATTGCTTAGACTCACAATCCGAAATCCTAATCAACACTGAAATTAAAAGCCTAAACTTCTCTGGCTTCCAGGGTTAGTTACGACAGTAGGAGACGTCTAAGACTGGTGGCAGCAGCACCAAAAGGGGTCATTACTTCAGTCTCGACCCCCACACACCTCTTCCAAGGTTTATATCATGAGAGCACTTCATACAGAAGGCAAAAGAAGATCCCTTTCTCGAAGTTGTGGCCCATGGGAAAGTCTTTGCATACTGTCTACGATAGCACACAATCGCTTTTTTGCAGACTTAGAAGACCTGATAGATGTAGAGATTTGACTGTCAATGGTAATTTGTGAAACCTCATTATCAGAGTCAGAATCCATATCTGAAGAATCTTCTTCTGGTAACCTTGAAGTCCTGGGTTCTGAAGATGCCATAGCTAACTCTCTCTGACACTCACTGTGAAAGATTCTAACTCTTGCACAAATCAGGCTTTAAATACCAACCAGATAGCTCATGCATGAGCATGCACATAGATCAAAGGGTTCTGGCATTGCAGGCATATTCATGCACAGACCAGGTGAGACCACATAATGCTGTGCAGGGTACAGACCAAGTGACCACATGAATATTCCTATACAGATCAGGTGACAACAAAATGACCACACACAGCTAATACCACAGAGAGTGGTTTTGAAATAGGCTGCACATGGTCTGATATGCATGAAATGTCAAACAATTTTCTAATGATGAAAAATCCAAACATTTATTGATAAAATCCAAACAGAAAATTTAAGGGTCAAAAATCCAAACAGTTTGGATAAAATCCAACACTATGACAACATAGACACATGCACCATAAGTAGTTGTATTACTCACATGCTTATGTATTCATATATACATATAGACACATGCACCATAAGTGGTTGTATTACACATGTGCCTATGTATTCATAAATACACATAGACACATGCATCATAAGTAGTTGTATTACTCAAGTATTACTCAAGTAGACACACGTGCCTATGTATTCATATATACACATAGACACATGCCCCATAAGTAGTTGTATTGCTCAAGTAGACACACGTGCCTATGTATTCATATATACACATAGACACATGCCCCATAAGTAGTTGTATTACTCAAGTAGACACACATGCCTATGTATTCATATATACACATAGACACATGCCCCATAAGTAGTTGTATTACTCAAGTAGACACACGTGCCTATGTATTCATATACAGGGTTGTATACAGAAATTTTGCCAAGGGGGGGGCGAACTTGAGATATGGAAAAATAAGGGGGGGCGAGAATGATACAATGATGGTGTATGTAATGTATAAGGGTGGTGTCTAATTTCAAGGGGGGGGGCGAGAATGATACAAGGGGGGGCGTATGCCCCCCCCCGCCCCCCCCCTAAATACACCCCTGATATATACACATAGACACATGCACCATAAGTAGTTGTATTACTCAAGTAGACACACGTGCCTATGTATTCATATATACACATAGACACATGCCCCATAAGTAGTTGTATTACTCAAGTAGACACACGTGCCTATGTATTCATATATACACAGACACATGCACCATAAGTAGTTGTATTACTCAAGTAGACACACATGCCTATGTATTCATATATACACATAGACACATACACCATAAGTAGTTGTATTACTCAAGTAGACACACATGCCTATATATTCATATATACACTTAGACACATGCACCATAAGTAGTTGCATTACTCAAGTAGACACATGTGCCTATGTATTCATATATACACATAGACACATGCACCATAAGTGGTTGTAGTACTCAAGTAGACACACGTGCCTATGTATTCATATATACACATGCACCATAAGCAGGGGCTCTGACAATTTTGAGGTGGTCAGGCCAGGATGTGGGTGTGGTTGGGTGTGGTCAAATGTGACAGATTTTTCACATTTTCACATTTAAATTAAAATTGCACAGAGATTCATTAAATAATGTTGTCTGCATTCACTTTTAATGACAAATTCATTGGCAACTTAGTTTAGAACAATTTTGTCCTAAGATCTTTGTGGACGTGCAATGTCATTAAACTGTTCAATCTCTCCTGAGACATTGTTGAACGTAAATATGTAGGCCTTCACACGACGCATTGCACTAAATGACCGTTCACTGTTACTATTCGTAGCAGGCATAACTAGTAGAAGTTTAGCCCAAAGCATTACTTCACTAGTTAATTCCTACTCAGCAGGTGACAATTCTTTGAAATATGACTGTTGTTACTTGGTGTACAGTGTACAGTTGCAATGTAACTATGGTTAGCCTTAAAAAGTCCAGCCTGAAAGATAGGTTTTTACATGTATGTAGACACACCCATACAGTGTTTTCTAACTATCTGAATAGCAAGCATCTCCATTGACTGGTCAAATAGCTATTAGACACGAATACACCTTACCTGAGCCCATTCACATCTACAGTTCACAGATTCATACACATAGTTCTAGCTGCACTAGCAGAGGATGCATTCAGGTGGTATAGTTGTGTGTGAAGGGACCAGAGTGTAGGACTTAAGACAAATGGAGTGCAATGCCATAAAGACTTGTGAGGTTGATTGTTTGTCTGTAATGCTTGGCACACCATTTATTGAGGCACAAGCTAAATGGAAGCACACGAGGATCTCTGTGTGAATGCATACTAAGGTATACTAACCCGACCTTTCAATTGATGTCAACGTGGTTTGATATATAATTATATACAGTGGACCCTCAGTTATACGTAAGGCTTGGGACCAAGCCCCTTACGTATAAGTGAAATTTACGTATAAGGTCATCTATAAATATGATTAAATAATTACGGTACTATGTATGTACATACATACAGTACATATGTATAAATGTTTATTGTTTAAATGACTGCAATGTTGTTTGCCTCAGATTGGACTGTCTCTTATGAGAAGCCAATCTATGCACCCTTTTTAAGTGAAGGAGGGTGGTTGATTCGGATTCTTCCTGATGCTCATACCACAGTAGACATTTATCCATCATTTCTGCTGCCTCTGCACTGGATGGAATGCCAAGGGATAAGGATGAATCACTCTCCTCATCCGAACTGTCGTCATGGAGTTCTAGTGTAGCCTGTAATGATTACATGTACATTCGTACAATTTGAATGTAAAGATGTGCCATTGCTGAACATAGTGTACATACAGTAATTATTGAGATAAGTTACCTGTTGCAAAATTTCATGATCCGACAGTTCCTGGTGGCTCATTTGATCTGCTCCATGTAGCCAGATTGATATACTTTCTTTGGTAGTGTCCAGCTTCTGCAAGAGTGGTTGAAATTCAGCTGCTACAGAAGTCGGCTCGTCATCTTCTTCAACTGCTGCTACAGAAGTAAGCTCGTCGTCTTGAGCTTCTGAAGTAGGCTCATCATTATCTGCAGCATCATGATCATTGGGAGGTCTGAGTAACTTATTCCATGACTTGACCAAGGTAAGCGAGGGAATATCATCCCATGCCTCAGCACTCTTGTACACCACATCTTTCATTGTGATGCTTTTAATACTTTGCAGCATCGATTGTTCTTCTTCATTTAGAAGTTGCCGTAAAATAAGCTTCCTGTACCGCCTTTTCAATGATTCCAGTACTCCCTGATCCATGGGTTGGATGAGGGGGGTTGTATTTGGGGGAAGAAACATTGCCTTAATACAACCATTAGTGAGAATGTCAATGTCTGGATGCGATGGGGCATTATCCAACAGTAGCAGAGCTTTTTTTCTTTGGATGCCTCTCCCATCTTGGTAGCTCTGGACAGCAGGTACAAATTCTTCGTGAAACCATGTCTTGAAGAGGGAGGAGCTCATCCATGCACTCTTCTGTGCATAGTATTTAACAGGTAAGTCCTTCATGTTCATATTCTTGAAGCATCTAGGTTTGGCAGATTTTCCTAATGTAAAAACACAGACACTAAATACAAGCACTACACAGACCACATTCACATTACAGTCTTGCATACACCTATGA